>VZTU01010765.1:61393-124952 GCA_013400835.1 Zapornia atra
GGGGGGGGGTGGTGGTGTGGACAGGGGACTTCCCAGAAAACTTTTTTTTTATTATTTAAGTTTCCCAGACAGAACTGAAGAAAATAAAGCTTTGATTGGACCCAACCTCTACTGAATTTTCAGGTAAATCTGCAAAACCAACTATGACTTTCCCAACCTGGATTTCAAGGACTAATAGATCACACTGCAAAGAAATTTAAAATGTTGAAGATTTCTGGGTGGAAAATCAAGTAGCCTGGAGGAGGCTCTCTCCTTACCCAGGAGGTCTCGGGTAAGAGGACATGCTGCACTTTCCTAACTCTGGAGCAGCAAAGACTGCAGGAGCTGGTGGTTGCGGAGGCATGTCTGCGACAGCGGAGGCAGCCAGAGCGGCTGTGCGCTCTGCCACTTGTGGGATGGGGACAGCCCTTCTAGCCCTTCCAGAAGAGAGAAATGCCAGCAAGCCCTCCTCCAAATCTAACTTATAGGATCAAAAGAGGGTGCTGATCTTGTTCATTACATTTTAAACAATTTTAAAAGGTTGAGTAAATGCTTATGTCGTTTTCCTAGAAGGAGTGAAACTTTTGGTAATGCATAACCAAGGGTAGATGTTAGGTTAAACAACAGATCTGTGAAACTGTGGTTCTTACACAGGGTTGCTTGAAGCAACTGAACAAAATGCCTCAGGGGCTTTATGAAATCCCTTGAACTGGTTCAAAAAACATGAGAGGCAACGGAAAGGGCCATTGCTACACTGAGGAACCAGAAACAGTCAGGTGTTGCTGCTAAATCTGGAGGGTTAAAAAATAAAAGGCATTTGACAAGTGAATAGGATTCACAGAATCAAGAAAAGGAGGGGACTGGCTTGACCACAGAAGGTTTTTAACCAGATGTACAAATAACACTGACAGATGGAGAAGCCAAGATGCCATTGCTTGGGGCTCAAACAGGGAATGTGGCTGGGAAGTCAAAATACTGAGTATCAGAAGGCTGTACGCTGAACTTTGAACAAAAAGTCTTACAAGTAGAGCTGGTAGAGTGCTAACAACCAGCCAGGGTTTAGTTATGGGGAATAATTGGAGAAAAATTAATGGAAAGGTATCTTGAGTATTCACTGCATAGTAATTCCCCTTCATATGTGGGTCAGGCAAAAATAGTTTTATTACCCAAATTTTAAATCCTTCTGCTTTTCAGCATTTCTCATTTTTAATTTTCTTGCTAAATTTTCACATTTACTAGCTTATAATTTCTGTGTTTATATTTTTATTACTGGGAACTTGAATAACTGGAACAATTTATATGCCCTCTGTGTCAGCACATGACCTAGATGTGCATAACAAGCAGAGTAACTTCAGCCTTTACTTACTTCTTTGTAAGTGGGGGTTTTTTTTGCCTGCTGATAGATATTCATAAGAAAAAATTAGTGATTTATGAATGAGCAGTTTCCAACTTTTACTGTGCAGAGACACCCATGTACAAAGCTGTTACAAATGCAGATTGGAAATTGCCTGATCCATAGGTGGGCTTTACACCACCCCAGCACCCTGAGGGATTCAAGCTGTCATTTTAGGTCCATGCAGTATCCTTCTCCTCCTCCAGTTGAGTTTATGAAGACAACAACATACAGGAAGAGTTCTGAAGAGCCACCACCATTGAGGCAGTGCAATGAAAGCCAACCACAGCGATACGTTGCCAGCAGTGCTTGCATGATGGATGGCTGCTCATCACCTCCTCACGTTTGGCTGCCCTTGACCCAGCCAGCAAGTCATCTTTTTCCTCACCAGAAAATTGGATTATAGGGATTTATTTCTGTTAAGTCCTGGTGAGCAAGTGAGAAAGAGGCCTACACACATCTGGATTAGACTGATTTCTCTTGTCCCTTTCCTTCATAGGTTTATTTTAAAAATGACTGCTCATGCCCAGTTAACCATGAATATCCCTGCACTTAAAGGAATTTCACCATCTTAAAAGCTGATTGAAGACCACTTTATGACCTTTTCAGTATCCTCACAGCCTTCCCATGCTCCACACTCTTTTCTTCAAAACACAGTACCAGCTTTGGATCAGCTTGTTGCAAAGAAGAGAGCACATGGTGACTATACAACGCTATGTATAAAGGCAGTAAAAAGGCCAGCGAAGTGCATGGTGGGTGGAGTGCTGGCTATTTAAGATGTGGACACAAATAGTTTCTGGGTAGAGGATAGCCTTCAAGAGGCAAGTACTCTGTAGCAAAGAGTATCAAGCAGCTGCTCTCCAGTGCTTATGCCCAACAACTACAGGGAGAATGCACAACAGAGCCCTGCGTTGCTTGGGATGCCAGCAAAACTGCCTGTCTCTGCCAGACTGAAGTTGAAGGAGTTTGACCAGATTTTCACTGATAACTGAATCTGTATCTTCCTCAATGTAGTATTTTTTTACCGTCTATAATAATTAACAATTCTTGTGTTTTGCAATGGGAGAAGCTTATGACTGAAAGAAAAACCTGCCTTAAATGATTCACAAGAACTTTCCTTGACTGATTTTCTTTGTGTTGTTTTAAACCAAGTCTTGGCATAATGCAGATTAGTAATTTATTTTTCTTTTATTGTCAAGAAGCTTTCTGAAGAGCAAAACAGGATCGCATATTTCCATTTGAGTTTTTGAAGAGCTCTTTCTAAAAGCAGAATCCCAGATAAATCAATTCTTATCCACAGGATAGAGATGGATGTAACTTAATTCTGCAGTTTGCAAATTCTGTATGCATCTGCCAACTGCATGGTGGTCCCCAAAACCTTTGTGTGGAGTCAGAAAAGTGGTTTCTTCTTGACAAGAAAATTTTACATTCTGGAATTGTTAAAAAGCCAAGTATTCTAATTCTTCTATACTGTACAATGAATCCTGTATGTTCATTGTGTATCAAATCCGAATCAAGTATTGGTAGCTGAGAGTACATTTGCCAGGCTGGACTCTAGGCTTACAAATGAAATTTAATAAACTAGGGGGTTTTTTGCACCTCTACTAAATAAACCAATGCCAGAGACATCTCAAGATACTAAGAACCTACTGGTCTTGATTTCATTCACACGGAAACAGAACAAAAGCCACAAAGGGGCCTGTCCCAGTGAAGGCGGGCAGCTTCTGGGACATGCTACCTTCTCCTGGAGAAGATCAGGAAAGACTGAGCAGGAAGAGTGCCAGGTCCATTGGACACCCCTTTCCTGAATCTACTATCAGTCCACATGACCAAAATAATCTGTGTTTTTACTGTGATGTTATGAGGCTGAGATTAATCATGAGCATCCAGGGTTTTCCAGACTTCATTATCTGGTGTGTGAAGCAAATCTTCTCATGGCATTGACCACAAGAGACTGGAAATAAGATGTCTGGACATAAAAAACCCGAGGAGGGTAACCACAAGCCCCTCTTATTTGACACATTTCATCTGTTTGCAGGTTGCTTCTATGCAACACATTTGCCAGCTGCTCAGGCTCTGTGTTTTCTTGCAATTTACCATCCTTATTTCTTGCTGCCCCTCTGGTTGCTGGCACCTCTAGTCAGTCACTACTAAGAAAGCCCACAATGGAGCTCCTCATGGTAACTGCTTCTCCCATGATTTCAAATGATTTCCTCTGTCACTGCATTCATTACACAGGTACAGTCAGAGAGACTCCATCACACTGCCACCGCAGAAGAAGCAAAAGCAGTAGTTCAGTGTGATATGTTTGTGCCTCTACTTATTCCTTAATTCTCTGTTTTCTAGGGGCACATCAATAACAACTAATGCATGTCAGCCTTGCTCAGCAAGGTAATTAAATGCTCATGTAGAGAAGGTAGCCCTTTGCTGCAAAAGCCATTCGGTGTTTCTCCTGGTTTCCAGATTTGTCATGCTCCCAGCAACATGTATTATTATTTACATCAAAAGGTGACTCAATGACCTATAATCGAGCTTTCAAAAGTGATGTAAATGAAAAGTGTAGGCTACCACATTTGACTCTTCCCAGGAGCATCAGTTACCTGAGCAGTAATGAAAAATAGCTACAAGAAAGACCAAGCAAAATTAATTCAAATTAGCTTGAGATAGCTTTAATAAACTGCCATAAATAAGCAATTTGTGCTATGTAATCTCAGCAGCGGAACGAACTCATGAGGACATTGTGCATTAACTACGTAAATAGTGACATTATTATTGCTACAGCCAGATGCTTACAGGGCGGAACAACAGCAACTCCTGGTTGCAGTACAGCTGTGGAGAGATAGCTCCTATACACAACCAGCTAGTAATGACTAAGCATGGCTCACTCAGGGAAGAAAGGCAAAGGCCAAGCTTTTCCATGGCCAGCGCTGTGGGTTGCTGTCCTTTTGTCTACTTCTGAGAGGTGGAGCAGGGAGGAATTTGAGCTGGAAGGAGTCTGCTGCAGGCAGTCAGGATACTTATCGTCCATGAAATGAAAAAGAAAAAACTGAAAAGCAAATGATGTCTCCGACCATGAGCCTGAGAGAAGCACCAGCTTTTAGGGCTGTTTTTCTTGCTCTGCGCCTACAGTTTTCTTTTTAGACCCAATTAAGCCTTAAGCCCTGGTATTTATTTCACATTTCAGGACACCTAGAGTGGCCCTAGGTATGTTGTAGCTTGTTCAGTGGGAGTCTCTAGTCTTTAATGGTCTGAGAACAAGGGATATCATTTTATATGAGTAGATGAGAGTACTGGGTCAGTATCCTAGTCTGGCTTTCCTTCACCTAAGAAGGGACCCATTTGCTGTCAGAGAAATAAAACCAAGACAGTCACATTTATCTCCTATTTGGTACTAAATGTTATAATCTTTATATCAATGGTCTTTGATTCCTGATGTTCACATTTACACTTCAGAAGAATGTGACACAAGTAAGTTCACTATGTGAGTTTGTGTTGTGCCCCCATCATCTACAGGGTACTGTATTCTGTGTCCCATCTATCTCATGACACTTTGCTGAGCTCAGAGAAGAGAATCTCTTAAGTTGACTTGTAGGAAAGCTGTGGGTTTTTTTTTTTGTTATAACTCCCTAGACATTTTCCATCATACAACAGATGGATTAAATCTGCCTTTGCAACATTTACATTTCCCATACACATTTGAGAAATGGCAGACAGAGAGCATACCTGAGAACTGATCATTAGGGAATTAAGCTTGAGGCCATGAGAAACAGCCCTTAGGATTTCAGCATTAGTCATGGACTTCAGTTAATGATATAAAATTAAAGTTCAAACTACAACATGGCTTTTCTCAAATGGCTTTAAAACCACCTCCCGATTCGCAGTGCAATATGCAACAGCCTCTGCTAAATATCCACTCTTCTGTCTCAACTGCACCACCAAATACATCAATTCAAAGATAATTCATGGTGAGGCTGACATAAAAAATAACTGGTGTCTGTGGCTGCCAGTTTTGGCTCTGGTATTCCTTTGGGCATTCACAGTAAACAGAAAGAGAACATTGCTTTGCTTTGCATTCAGTCCTGCTTCCCATGCACACTGTCCATTTCTGCCAGTGTCTTCAAATTCGTGCAAAGGCTCAATCTCTCAAGGAATGGGGAACCTCTCATCTTTAATCCTATTTCTTTCTTGTGTCTAGCTATTTGCCTTATCTTTATGAATTTCTTTCATTAATAGGAGGAGTTTGGAGTGAAGCACTTAAAACAACATTTTGCAAGCAGCTTTTTTCCAGCAACTCCCTGCAGCTTTGCCAATGAACTTTGATGATAATTTGTAATGTGAGCTAGGATTGCAAACCATATATGCATACATATTGCTGGTGCTAAGGAAGGAACCAAGACTTCTGCTAGCTGTGAAAAGAAATCAAACACATCAAACTCATTTCACACGTGACTGGCATCTGGAGATGAAATGAGTTCACTGCACTTCAGAGTTAGTGATTTAAAGCTTTATATTTTTGTTCTGCAGACATTTGGAATATGGCAAAGGTGTTAAGAGAAAACATGTGAAATCATGTCTAAACTCTTGATTTCAGATATGCCATGAAATTATCATTTTAGACTTTTCAGATCCAGAGAACTTGCAAATTTGCAGTTCCCTTCCTTTATTTTTCGTTTCCCTTTAACTCCTGCTCATCTCTGGAGACCACGCCGAGACACAAAGCAAAAGTACAAAGTGATTAGAAAGATTTGTATTATATTGATTTACCTTCTAGTACTTAAACCAAGGGTTTGTACTGCCCCATTGCTGATGTTTACCCTCCTCTGACACTCACTCCATTACTAGGCATATGGGTAATTAGAACTGCTGAGAAGCGGGTCGATTCTCCTAGACCGAGTGCCTGAACTACACTCTATCAACTCAAGATGTTATCCGTGTCAGCCCACTGTAAGGTACTGGAAATATGCCTTAACAATTGCCAACAGAACCGTGTCGTCCCTCTCCCCCCTCTTTTTTTCCTCTCACCTAACTAAACCTCATTCCTAGCACACTACATCATCACCACCGCCGGTTCAGGCTTCCAAGGACCTAATGGCTATCCAACAAGCCACCCAAAAGATATACATCAGGAGCCATTCACACACCTGGAGAGCATTCCACTATCAGGAGAAACATCAGGAGCCATTCACACATCAGGAGAGCATTCCACTATCAGGAGCACACATCGGGAGCCCTTCACACATCAGACCTTCCGTCATCCACCCTGAAGCATTCCCACAGGCCAGGTGGAAGCTTGCAGCGAGACAAAGGATCTGTACCCCTACAAAAAGGGAGCATTCGACCATGGAAAAAAAGGAAGCAACATGAGGGAAGGGAAGCAATGGAGAACAAAGACATCGAGGGACAAACGAGGGAGCGCTCTCCCCTTCCATCGGACCTGTAGACACTGAAGAATACTCTGCCATCAGATGGAATGCCGTAGCCTCGTGGTGGTAGATATAGCTCCGCCCCCCATCCCTTCCTCTTTCCACACTCTCTTTCTCTCTCTCTATATATATATCATCTCTCTTTTCCACCCATTTTCTCTTTCTTCCCCCCTTTTCCTGCACGTTTGCTGTGGGCCAGATAAAGCAACCTTAATCTTGACTCTGTTTCGTCATAATTCTGTTCTCCAAGAATTGAATTGAGAACTTATCACAATAAAACACCTAGTGATTGGACATCACTCAGGGGTTAAGCCCAGCCGCCCCCAGCCACCCAGATCGATCTGAGGTTCTGCTGGAAAGCAAGGGGGTTTAACCTCTGCCAAACTAAGTCTTGTTTAGGTTGTGGATCGAGACACCCACACTCATGAAGAGCTTTTTCCAAACATTTGTAAGGTTATCCTGGCTATTTACCATTTACAAACAATTGCTGTCCTGATTTGTGGCACAGTTGGCTGTCACCTTCTTCTTGATCATTCCCAGCCTGGCAAGAAGAGAAGCCTTAGAAAAGAAGAGCAGGTGTTCTGACACAAAAGGTTCTGACCTTCGCTGTTGTCTCTCTGCATACAGAGACACAGGGCAGGTTGTATATAGCTCTTTCACTGCTATAACTGCTACTTGCTGTAGTAATGTCTGAAATTCTTCTCCAGCTATAAGTTTTCCCAGATCTACATCCTTTCCAGGAGAGATACCAACTCTAATGAAGTATACCGCCTCCCTGTTGTTTGAGTTGGACCTAGTAACAAGTTGTTAGCAGTCAGTCCTGTCCTATCAGGCCTTGAGGGAAGAAACCTCGGTAAAGAAAGTGAGAGGAGGGGACTGGTCCACCACTGAATCCAAGTACGAGCAAAAGACCTGGTTGAGAACATGAGCTCTGGCTGGCTGCTAGCTCTGGACCATCACAGAGCAGGAAGAGGGGATTTCATGCTGACCTGGACTTTCACAGCTCCTTGGGAAGGGAACACTACGTCTCTGTAGACCATAGGTATCCTCCTCTATCTTTACCACTAAACAACCTCTGTGTAGAAACTTCAACTCAGGAGATGAAACAATATTCCTTCTTTTTTCTTCTGTTTTTAAGGGCATGTAGTGATAGGATGAGGGGCAATGATTTTAAACGAGAGCAGGGTAGGTTTAGATTGGACACTAGGAAGAAATTTTTCACTACAAGGGTGGTGAGACACTGAAACAGGTTGCCTAGAGACATGGTGGAGGCCCCATTCCTGGAGGCATTCAAAATCAGGCTTGGTGAAGCTCTGAGCAACCTGATGTAGTTAAAGGTGTCCCTGCTTACTGCAGGGGGGTTGGACTAGATAATCTTTAAAGGTCCCTCACAACCTAATACATTATATGACTCTTTGATTCTATGATTTATGAATTTTGTGTCCATGGAAGCTTGTGAGAGAGAAGTTTTGCTTCTGATCTACTGCCTGTCTAACTGCAGGATTGGAACTGGGATCACCTCTCATCCCAAAGAGCACTCTGCGCCTTTTTTTTGAAGTTTCATTTTACCAACTGAGAAAGGATAGAAAAAGGCAGCAGGTAAACCAGGCTAGTTTGGCCGGTGAAGTTTGTCTCAGAGGTACATCAATTCATGGGTCTGTTTTTACAAGCTCCATATATTGTTTCTTTAGAGTGACATGGGGATTTACAAATACTCTTGCTGAGTGTCCTGGCTACATGACTAAAAGGACAATGTGTTTACCAAGATGGGACTTGGCCATATTCAAAGATAAATTTTGGTTGTGGGGAAAACTGGCATATTAAATGGAGCTGCTCAGTACACTACTCTCTGGAATCTAGAGTCTTTGCCTGTGAGGTGTTCAGGATTGGCACCTGACCTCATTATGGTTTCTGAAATCAATAACTGAGACTTAGTGGGAACAGTTATTATTTGTGCATCCTAGAAACTGCAGTATTTGGATGCCAAAATTAGAGGTAACCACTACCCACTTTAAAACCTCTGTGCCACTCTAGGTGGCTATAATGTTCATTCCTCTGTGCTCTGGAACGTGACTTTGACAGTAGCCAAGATGAATGAATGAATGTATTCTTTAGGCAAAATAGCATCTGGAATGAGAAC
The DNA here is from genome assembly GCA_013400835.1 of Zapornia atra. Classification (NCBI taxonomy): domain Eukaryota; kingdom Metazoa; phylum Chordata; class Aves; order Gruiformes; family Rallidae; genus Zapornia; species Zapornia atra. The sequence goes on from VZTU01010765.1 coordinate 70,329, forward strand.
CTCATTGCTATGGTAGTGACTGCTTATATTACCAGAGCCAACTGTACACTTTTTTTTCTGTTGTTTCTCTTGTTAATTGTCTGTTTCTCTTTTGAGGTCCTCAAATACCTTCCAGCTTGGATCAGCTTTTCTGATCACAGAATCACAGAATCTTAGGGTTTGGAAGGGACCTCAAGAGATCTTCGGGTCCAACCCCCCTGCCAAAGCAGCTCCCTATCTCATATCACATAGATAGGCATCCAGACGAGACTTGAATATCTCCAGAGAAGGAGACTCCACCTCCCCCCTGGGCAGCCTGTGCCAGGGCTCTGTCACCCTCACTGTGAAAAAGTTCTTCCGCATGTTGGTGCGGACCTTCCTATGCTCCAGCTTACAGCCATTGCCCCTTGTCCTGTCCCCACAGACCACTGAAAAGGGGCTGGCCAATTCCCCCTGCATCCCATGTCTAAGATATTTATAAACACTAATTAGGTCCCCCCTAAGTCTTCTTTTTTCCAGGCTGAACAGACCCAGCTCACTCAGCCTTTCCTCATAGGGGAGATGTTCCAGACCCCTAATCAACTTTGTCGCCCTTCTCTGGACTCTCTCCAGAAGGTCCCTGTCTTTCTTATACCAGGGAGCCCAGAACTGGACACAGTACTCCAGGTGGGGTCTGACCAACGCAGAGTAGAGGGGGAGGATCTTGTTCTGCTTTTTGTAGCAGTTGAATTAGTAACTTCAATTAAGGAAAAAAAGTTTGAATAGTTACTATCTTCTGCTTACAAATTGATTGAAAGAAGTTGATTCCTTTTCTTGACACTTATTCATGCTTATGTGTGTCTTACAAATGACTTTCAGCCAGGTCCACTGCTTATAGACTGTTCTGCTGTTTTATCATCCCAGTTCGAGCCCGTGTCAGTGTCAGCTGTCTTGCACAGTTATGTGCCTCGCACTACTGTTTTCTGCCTCTCGCTTGTGTTCACCATCAGAAACCTCCACTCAAGAAATCTTGGAGATAATTCATCTTTATTGAGACATGAATTTGACAAGTGTCTGGTTTTAAACTTTTATATATATACATGTTGATATGTATATGTGTTTAACATATATAGAACCCATACATAACTACATTAAGAAATGCTTTATTTGAAACAAAAAGCCCCACGCTGGTCATAAAGATGTAAAATTAAACCCAAGGGCTTCTGCCAGCTTCCTTGTCTCTTTTCATTGTCTTTCAGGTACAGCTGCAGTACGGATGATGATATTGTTCTGCTGAATGATCACCTCTTGCTAATATTTAAATTAAGGGCATTTTTCAGAATAAAATGTTAAACACTCTTCTCTCATCTGCTTTTCCTACACCAATTTCCTGGCAATTGGACATTTTCAAATATAAATGAACCCCATTTAAACTAATCAAGCTGTTCTAACTGCAGACAGGAAAAAGATAAAAAAGGAAAGGGAAGTACTGTGGTGTCCAGCATTCCATCTTAAATACCTGGGAGGTTCTTGGGCCACTATAAAGGAGAACGTGGGTAGTAAACATAACCTGAGATGCTGGCAAAAGCAGCTACCAACTTGTCCGTAACAGGTTAAGCATTGTTTTGAAATGAATGCACAGGTTTGTATGTAAACTCATGATTACTGAGTCCTGCAGCACAAACCACAAATGTTTTCCAATCTGAAGTGGGCTCACGGGGCAAGGGTCAGTGATTTCTGTTTCAGGTAAAATGGTAGAAAGAATCGGGGGTTGGTTTTCAGAATCAGCTGTGTTGTCACTAGATGGCACATCGGTCTAAAGTTTCAGAACCATCACTGTGGTGTTGCTCACAGTTACAGCAGATGCATGGACAAATAGCAGGTTTTAGATGGGAATGACTAGGAATTATGGATATAACTTCTCTGTGTGTGCGTGCACTAGTGTGTACAGGTCCCAGTATAGTATATAGGAATACTGCTGTGTGGATGCTTTTTCTGAGACTGTTGCTCTGTATACAATACAGTTATGTTAGATGCAGTTACTTGATGTTTAGGTACTAGTATCTGAGATAGGGTTGGGGAGAGGAAAAAAAGCCAAGACACCTACCCAAACACGATCTGTATGTACTGCTCTGTTTTCTACTCGAAGCAGGTGAAGTTTATGTCAGACCATACACAACAGTGCCTCCTTGAAGCAGCTTGTGTTACCTAAGACCTCGTATTTAAAAGAACATGCAAAAGACCTTAGGAACTCTACTTGTAAATGACTAAAATAAGCGGCCTGTGGAGGACAGATAACAAGGATTTTATATTAGTTTGCAGATAGAGAACTGTAGGCTTCCTCCAGTATCTCAATAAGATGCCTTCAGATGTTATTTTAGATGTCTGTTCCTGAAATTTGAGAAAGAGCATTGGATCAGAGCCCAGCACACTGTATTGTGTGTTGTCTTTATTTACAGCCACAAATAAGCACTTCATATCCTTAACTACTGCCCTGTCCCCCAACCCCTCCTCACCCCCTCCACCCCTCTGCTCTTCATGAAGAAATCTTTTGCCAGCTTTGAGCAGCTCTCTGCAGCTTAGTGGAATGGTTAATTCTGCCATGAATTTCTGCAATACACTGTGACTAGCTGCATGTTTCAGGGATTTGTTTTCTCATTGTTGGAAGCACCTTCTTTTCCAACAATTTCATGCCTTCTTGAGGAAGCTACACACAGATTACCTTGCACGCTGTCTTTTGATCATGACTATCTTTCTCTTTGCCTATTTCCTGCTGTGGTTTACCACATGAGACTGGTATTCGTATACTGAGGAAACACTTGGGTTTGGGATTTGAGACTTCTGGGAGCTTTCATTATCTGAAGTAATTTCAAATTCTGGATTCTCAAAAGAAGGCAGAGAGCTTAATAAATAGTAAACCACAGGACTGAGGCTTATCTGTGGAGAAGGTGTTGCATATCTTTTATTAATTCCACAAGTATTCAGTGTACCCTAACTCTTTGTGGTGGTTTAGCCCTGGCTGGAGGCCAGATGCCCACCAAAACCAGTCTTTTACTCCCCTTTCCAGGTGGACAGGGGAGAAAAGATATATTAAGAGGCTTAGGAGTCAAGATAAGGACAAGGAGAGATCATTTTATCAGCGACGATATGGGCAAAACAGACTCAACACAGTGCAGGAAAGAACTATTCTAATTTATTACACTACACTAGAAAGAACAGTGAAGAACCGGAGTCAGGAGTGCAATCAGATCTTAAAACCAATGCAACCAGATCTTAAAAACATGTTCCCCCCACCACTCCCTTCTTAGCAGACTTTAATCAGAATCTTGCTCCCTTCTTCCCCCCCGCTCGCAGTACAGGGGGGGCAGGGACTGGGGAAAATGGGGTTCTCAGTAGCACCTTCCCCCCACCCCTCCATTCTAAGCAGAATTCCCTTTAGCCATGATTTTACTCCCTTCTTCCCCCCCTGCTCGCAGTACAGGGGGGGGCAGGGACTAGGAAATAATAATGGGGTTCTCGGTTACTTCATGAGCTGTTTTCCTTTCCCAGATCTTAAAACACCTCTACCTCCCCACCCCGCTCCCTCCTTAGCAGACTTCAATCTAGTCATGATTTCACTCCCTTCCTCCCCCCGATCACAGCACAGGGGGGCAGGGACTGGGAGACGGGGGCTTCGGTCAGTTCCTTGCAAGTTGGTTTCCTTCTCGGCCGGGGGGGGAAAATCCATTCCACACACCCTCCCCCTGCTGCGCCATGAGAGGCCCCGGTACTAGAGACAAGTCCTCCAGGAACTTTCTCCGTGTGTCTCATCAGCTGCTCCGCCTGGATCCCTGCTGTGGCGGGCAGCAATAAATCACAATGTCTCTCAGTCCAAGTCCTCACACGGGGCACACCAGCCTCCCCCAGCAAACCTGTACCAGTGCAATTCTCTCTCTCTCTCTCTCGCTCATCTCTGTAGGTTCCAAGTGCTGGCAGGGGCTTGCTTCAGCGTAAGGGTCACAGCGTCTTCTCTATGTCTCCTCCTGCTCCATCCAGCGTGGAGCCCCTCCACGGGCTGCAGGTGGGGTCTCGGCCTTTACAATGGGGTTTCTCCACGGGCTGCAGGGGCATCTTTCTCTCCGGCACCTGGGGTGCCCACTCCCCCTCCCGGCCTTGGTGTCTGTACAGCTCGTTACATCTTTTCACTCCCTTCTCCGGTGGCAAAATGCAGCTGCTTCCGGGTTGTTTTCTCCTATATGTGATTCTCAGAGGCGCTGTGACTATCTCTCACTGGCCTGGCCCTGGTCAACAATGATTCTGACCTTGGATTGTTTACCTTTTGGAGCTCCAGAGAATTCCTGCAGCTCCTCACAGCAGCCATTTTGTGCACCCCTGTTCTTTTCCAGCACCCAACCTCGCAAAACCATGACACTCTTCTTAATAAACTGGGAAAAGCCAGGCAAGTTTGGAAGCTTGCTAAAGTACAGTAATAATTTTCAGTCTTGGTAAGGCTACTCTGTAATGAAGCAGGAAATCCACAGGAGAATTAGCACATCAAGTTAATCTTGAATTCTGCTGTGCAGTAAAACTGATCCTGAACTTAGATGTATTAAGTGGCTTTCTATTCACCCCCCATTATTGTTTTCCCTTATGTATTATGCTTTGTTATGCATTAAGTATTTGTGTCCTAAGATGTAGGACAGCCCATTTATAATAGCATATATTAAATGGAAATGCAGATTCATTTAAAATCCAGGGAAGAGGCTATTAATTCAACAGCTGGGGTTTTACAGAAATTGATTTTGCTAAAAGACCTTTACAATCGGTGCCATTTAAAATTTAGTGGTGGATCTTTGCAGTTGGGTTCATTCTTCTCTTATGGTTCAATCCCAGTTCTGAAATGTGATTAGATTTTAACCAAGTCCAGGAAAATTTATACTTTTAACCCTCACAAATGATCTAACAGTTCTGTGATGTTTGGGTAGGAATGAAGACTGTGGCAGTTCTTGACACTGTAGTGAGAGACACCATTGGTCATGTCTTTTTATCAGAGGTTTTTTAAGATGGGCTCTATGTTTCTGAGGGTTATTGTCTCAGTTGCTCTACTCAGGAGAAAAGTCAAAGACAGATGTGACCACATAGTGCAGGTTGGAGTAGAGGTAAGGATGCATCAATATCCCTTTTTTGGATCAGCAGAGAGTTTTCCCTTTGTCCAATGGAACAGAAACCAAAGATGAGTCTTGCTTGTTCCCTGTACCTGAGTGAGGGAATGGGTTAAGATTTGTTGGTTTGGGCTTTACAGGTTGCTTCTATGTGGGATGTTTTGGATAGGTGAGACTTCTTGTTCTCTTTGGTGGAACAAAATTAGCAGCCAGAAAGAAAAGTCTTGCATGAATAAATCACTAGGAACTGACAACATGGAGGTATTCTGTGACTTTAGGAGTGTTCACCTATTTTTTCTTGGTCTTCAAACTCTCACTGAAGTGGGTGGAAGATTTGGACAAAGAATCCAGGATCAGATCTTAGATCACTCCTAAAAGAAATGTCATGCTCTGATTCCTTGTAGATAATAGCTAGTTTTACTCCAGATCACACATAATCAAAATCTACACCTTCACCGGTAAAGAAAAACCAGAAAATATAAAGAGAACATCCATGCAGATGAGAAGCACAGTTAAGACAAGACTCAGTGTCAGTACAGAAAGTAGTATGGCTGAATATGTAAAGGTTAAAAGGGACATGTTTTGTTTTGCAACTTCTATAGGCAACTGAAAATATTGGAAACTTAAACCTTTCTCATGGATGATGAATATTGTCAGCCCAAATTCTTTCCAAAACTATTATTTGGGAATTAGATATTGAATAGATCAATAATTTCACTCCAGTACCTTTCATTACTGCAAAGTTAATGGAAAAATTATTGATTGGTACTTCAAACCATACAAATTAACTTTGCTGAATAGTAGCACACAGAGTTTAACTACCCATGAGGAAGCACTTCACTGGCATAGACATTCCTGTTTTAGGAAACACAGCCACAGCACTATCTTTCACGCCGTGAGACATACTATGAAGTAGCCTTTGTTGACAACATGCCTTATTCAATTTGCAGCCACTGGAATGATGTTACCAGTATGGACCACAACTATTTTATTGTGAAAAAAATGTTTGGCATCTCTGTACTTGTGCAACCTTAATCCAAATACCTCCAAGAAGGTTTGAACTAGAGGTCAAAAGGCTGCTTATTCTAAATTCTAAACTTACTCCATGTAACACCTTTTCTTATGCTCTTTGGTATGAATAACTCACACAAGCACTGTGTGGCTTAGGCAATAGCTTGTAACAAGGTGTTGCTAGAACTCATTTCTAGGCAGTAGCCCAGCTTAGTTGGTCTCTTGTCATGCAAGCCCGCATGTGTGTGATTTATTATGTGTATTCCTTGATGGAGGCATTCGTATAAATAAGGAACTCTGGAAGGAAACCCGTTATATTTCGTAGGTTTTGAAGATGATTTTCTAAAATCCTACTGTCAGTCACATCACCCAAATTATTGTCAGCTTCCCTTCTTTACCTAAGGAAATGACCTTCTGTGCCCACAGATATTATATCAAATATATTAATTAAGGTTTAGAGAGGGGAAAAAAATTAAATGATGTCAAACGCAGGCTTTCAGAAACCTTGTGCGTTCCTCAGTTGCATCCTCCTCTTATGCTCTAGTCTATTTCTTGGGGAGACTGCAACAGTGAAATAATGTGACATTTACTTTCTTGCTCACCGTTTTCTTAGAAAAAGGAGTCAGTGTTCTGTATCAACACCCTTATCCCATTTAACCTGTCATATAAACAAATAAGGTGAAACCTAGGGTTGCTCCCCAAGTTTCTTTCTGTCTTTCAGGAATGCCCAGTGTCTGAACTGTTATCCACAGAAGAAAGAAAACACTCAGCAGAGGTTCACCATCAGGCCAGATACTTGTCAGCATAAGAAATAAGTCCTCATAGGTGAAGCCTTGTTTCAGTTTAACAATACAGCATACTTATTCTCTTTTCAGCAAAACATCTACTTCATAATATGACATGGATTATGTGACATTTTAGGTGACAGTTGATTTAGAAACACGTCTTCTCAGCCAAATTTTATCTGCTGATATTTGGCTCCAACATTAATTTTATCTTTGCTTTGAGCTGTTTATTGCCATTTGGTCATTAATCACAGATAATGACTGATACCCTGAAGGTTAATGCTTGAATGCATTCTTCTAAAATTGAAAAATATTTCTGTGTTCAAGCGTATTGCACTGCCATGCAAGATAGAAGCAAGCAAATGTTATACTCCTGTTATAATGGTACTGCTGATATATGTCTAATTAACGTACCCCAGATGTCAGCTCTATTAAAATCTGTCACTCATCTACATAACTCATAATTTGGTATAATGAGCAAAATACCTGATTTTCAGAGAGCAAGTTTTTTAAAAACCAAACTGGTGACATTTTGGTCCCAAAGCATAATGAATGCCATCAGAACTGTGCTGTCAGTAAGATTCATTCCACCAGAAGTTACTGTTACCTATTTCTGTCAAGAAATACCTGATTTGTATTTCAACACTACAGAGCTTGGTATTAGCTCCCCTTGCTACTCCAAATCTTCCAAACATTCATTTATTAACAAATATCACCACCCATAAAATATTCATGCTTCATGTCAGCAAAAACTCATTACTCCTCACCAAATACATGCAGTTAAACCATCAGCTGAAGGCCTTCTTGCCCCCAGTGACTAGCTTAACATAAGCTTTAAGATGTCTTGGTATTCATGCAGTGCTAGTTGGTGACATCATGGTTGTGTTTCAAGGTCCTAACAAGGCAATTCACTCAGGAGGGTGAGACGGAGGGATTATCATGCTGCATCATGTGGCGCTATTTATAGACTGTCATGGTGTAGCCCATGTGTGGACTCTCACACTCTGGGACACAGAAGTGCTCCACCTTCTTTCTACTGACTGTAGCACAACCTCCAGAGCTTCTGGAAGAATCTAGCTAGTTATCTCTCAGCTATGAGAATATAAAGATACAATGAAAAACTTCTTTAAGGTCTGTTCTTGTGCCACAAACTTGAAAAACAAGATTAAATTAGCATAGCATGTCAAACTCGTCACACACTCAACGAGGGGTAAACAAGAAACTTCAAAGATAAGCAAGCAGAAAAACTTTACATAGCTGAAAGGTGGATGATGTAAACAGCTGCTGATTAAATATCTAGGTCGTTAATAAAAGAAGGTTCTTGAATTAGTCATCTCCTTTCTGTCTGTGAGATATTAGAACAGTTGCAATGCCATGCTATATTCAGAGGCAGTACAACTGAGGAATAACTCTCATTTGAAGCCCTCAAGACAGCATGACATACAGAGCGATAACTGTACTGGTTCTGCTCTTGCTCACAGCAATTTATAACCGTGTTAACTCTATCAAAGTTTTACCTTGTGTTAGCTCTGAATCACCAAGTTACTTTTACAAATATGAATTGGGAGTCTCCACTCCAAAGTACCTCCCTCCAGTGAGGCTCTTCCCTTATATAGTTGAGTATTGGCAACAGAAAAGGGTGAAGGTTGGAGAGATGGCCGTATCTTAATTAAAGTGAACTTGATTCCAATTTTACTTCTCAGAACTGTAAATAAAACAACATTCAACAAATCAGAAGAGGATTGAAATTTTTTACCACAAAGAGAGTAACAAATATTTGCAATATCAGGCAGAACACTGGCATACTCTCCTACTTAAAATATATAACCTTTGACAGTATGCATCTCTTCACCCCCAACAAGCTAAGATGCCCAAAAATCTGGGAGATGCCATAGTAACTTCTTTACAGAATTTATCTGTACAGTTTTAAGAGGTTATTTTCCCTCCACAAAATCAGTTCTCTGCAGAACAGCCTGGATTCAAAGTATGCTGATAATGTATCAATGATGTTTCAGGCTCTGTCCTGAGGCTTTTTCCTCAAGCCTCAAGTACATGCTGATCTCTTGCTTAAGGCCTCTCTACCTGCTCAGAGTGTGGTAAAGGTTTTCATGAAGATGAAAGTGACAACCTTGAGTACAGATGACCCCACCTTTTGTTATCCCTACAGCTCCTTGATTCTGTGTCTCCTGAACATCTGTCCATCTACTTCCTGGAAGATAGGTGGCATTTTAGAAAGCTTTATTCAGCTTTTAACCCCTCATTTTCCCCACACAGTACCAGCAGATACCTGCTAACCCTTGATGGTCAGCTAACACCTGCTATAGGAAGGTAAGGATATGTTACTATGCGGATAACTGCACACAGAGGGATACTTACATTTTGGTCAACAGATCAAGTGAATAGGCCAAGCACCATAATTTTGGCTGCAGTAACAGTACAATTAATCTCCATAATGCAATTACAATAATCTGGGCATTCAGAGGTGTGGGTAGCAGTGCCAAATGAATAATCATGAAAGACAAAAGACACTAACCAGAAGTTCAGCAAAGTTTTCTATTGGTACAATTCTGTGCTCCCAGAATCTGATCTTGGGCAAGAACTCCCAACTGGCCCATGATGCATTAAGATCATTACACAGATGAAGCAGTACTACGTTTAGTGCTTGGATTGTGCTTTTTCCATTTTTTTTTTTTATGTGGGGAGTGAACACCTTGGGGTGAGCAATGCTGAAAATCCAGTGTTGGGAAAGAGATGCAAAATAATCAAGCCAAACACACCTGGCAAAGCAAAAAATTTCCGTTTCTACTGAATTCAGTATGGATCTACCAGGAAATCCTTCTCTCTCCCTCCCAACAATGCCTTCCCATCCTTTTTTGAATTTGAAGTTGAACCTCGTTTATTGATTGAAGTACATTTTCTTGTTAGCCCTTTTCAAAGATCCCATGTTCAAGCACACATTCTCAGTGTTTGAAATGCAAGAAAGAAGCAACCACTGATTTGCAAAAAAGTTTCTATTAAAATGTGCAGACACATACAAAAGCTCAAGCAATTTACATGAACCAATTAAATGGCACCCTATGTCTCTAATAAGCAAGGATAGAGATACAATTAGCTGATATCTTATTTGCTAAATGAATCGACCTTTACCAACACAATCTATGAAGTTAATTTGGCACACTGTAACCATTGCAGATTGGCAGTCCATTCATACCAGGGGTCTAAAAAAATGAGCACAAGAAGCATTTCAATACCCTGTAATATATAATTAAATCATGTCCCAAGATATTTTGCCATCCATAAAGCAGTGCAAGCATTGGCAATTGATTATTCATTACAACCATCACATATGGCATGGATTTTAACTTGTGCAGCATATTAATTTTCCTGGACCCTACCTTCATATTGTGTGGAAGAGGGCAGGTGTGTGAACTGGTGAGAAAGTCATTCAACAACTGCGAACTTTAGCATATAAAATGTTTCTCTTCAGTTTTGCAGACATGGTACCCTGCTATGAATGTTGAATTCTGTGCAATGTCTGTAATATTTGCACTTTGTGCTTCAGAATCAAGTGCCACTTCTCCTTCAGCCTCCCAAACAGGTGTTTCAGCACCAAATGCAGAAAGCATATTTGAATTTCTTTGCAGTCACATGGTTTGTATGCAGGATTTTGGCATCAGCCAGGAAAGACAAGACAGAAAGTCCCAAAACAAAGGTGGTTAAAAGCATCCTCATGATTCTTTCATCATTTGCAAAGGCAAAAATTATGAATGCTGGATATTCTGAGAAGCTGTGCTGCAGCTTGCCAGTGCTTTGCAGTGACGTTCATGTGGTTTTTCCAAATCCACAACACAGTACTCCTCTTGGTTAACATGCCTTTTGGCTTTTGTCTGAGTACAAACCAAAGGGATGTGAGCTCTCATGCTACAGCTGGAAATCTACTTTCCCTAGGCACCATATTTAACTTAAGGTACATTCTTAAAATAAGAGTTGCCAGTTGGCAACAACAATGTAACCCTTCAGCACTAGCAGCAAAACAGGTTCTTGCCAATGGTTGGTTAGCCATGAAACTATAGCCGGCTAGGAAATCTGTATCGTAGAGAGGAGTAGAAGCTCGCATCCATAAGACCATGGGCACCTTGATTCATGAGCTGTGGTGCAACAGGTAATTTTCCGACCCCGTGGCTTTGTCTGTGTTGTGAAATAGATCTGGGTTAAGACATGAGATTGGGTAATGTATCATTAATCCTTCAGGCTGCCTAGCTCCTGTCAGCATTTTGGTCTGTGCCAACTAGCCATCTCTGAGACTGTGCCCAGGAACAGTCCAGGGAAAAGCATGTGCCAGAGACCTTTTCCAATATGTTGTTCTGCACTGTGCCTACTTCCTTTGGCCCTTTACTATCTTTCAGCACTGTCCAGAAAACTTTGTGTGCTCAATGCTCCTACCTGCCCGCATGGCACACTCAGAGAAGCAAAAAGAGACACATTTTGTCTCATCCTGCAAAACCACCTCTCTGAGTGTGGTGGCACAGCCTCTGAGGACTGAAAATGAAACTCCATGTAGACCCCAGAGGAAAATGTGTGTCAGGTGGTAGTCAGTGGGGATGTAGCTCATGCCACTTGGCTTCAAGGCCAACAAACCATTTACTGGCTTTGCTCTAAGCATATAGAAAATAGCCTGTACATACTTTCTTGGAAGAAGGAGATACTCTTATCCAGGTTATGCTTGAAAAGAAGCGGGATTTCACTATCCTGCTGTTCTTCAGTGAAAAAACAGAAAGTACTTGTTGCCTTTTTCAGCTCTGGTTTGCAAAGTATTTTAATGACCTCTGTGTCCATTTTCTTTCTAATCTGTAATATTAAAGAATCCTTTTTTATCTCTCTGAATGATTACTCCTACAAACTGAAATGTTAAGACTGTGCTTATGCAGAGTATTATCAAAGGACACCTGATTCTGGCCAGGGAAATAACATCAACGCGTTAAGCCAAACAAGCTCCACAAGATTTACAGGGGACTGAAATAATATCTGCCTTAGGGGTTTTTCAGGAAAGAGTACATACAGACATTTCTTGAGAGGGACTCTGCTGGATTTGGCTGGGAGTGAGATAATTTTCTTCACAGCATCCCATTTGGTGCTGTGTTTTAGATGAATGACCAAAGCAGTGTTTTAGCTATTGTTGTGCAGCCCCAAGGCTTTCTCTGTTTCTCACTCTGCCATCCCAGTGAGCAGGCTGGGGGTGGACAAGAGGTTGGGAAGGGACACAGCCGCAGGACAGTGTACCCTCACTGACCAAAGGGATGTTCCAGAACATAATAAGATTATGCTCAGTAATATAACAAGGGAGATTTTTTCAAAAAATATCTATTGCTTGGTGACTGTCTGGGCATTGGCCTGTGGGTAGCGAGTAATTGCTTTTTTATCACTGTTTTTTTTCTTCTTTATTTTTCCCCTTCACTTATTAAACTATCTTTATCTTGACCTATGAGGTAAACCTTTCACTTGCAGTCTGGAGGAACTGCAAACTCTACAGAGACCAGTCAACAACCTCTGCAGAGTCTTATTGAGCACCATAGTTGCAACAATGCTGGTGAATGGAATTTTTATAAGATATCTGGTGGCTGTTTTCCAGGTTGGACAGGCATTACACTTTGAAAAATTACCTATATCTCAGTGAAGGACAGATGGAGCTATTCTATAGTTACCAATATTGGCTTGTGGAATTGAAAATGATGAATTGCTCAAATTTGGTTCCATTCATTCTTAACTACACTTAATAGTGCTTTTAATCAAAGAGACTTGTTTTAAAAACTATTTAAATTCCAGACAAAAAAATCTTTAGAGAGCAGGAAAATTATTTATTAAACACAATTCTGGGCATAGTGCCAAAACCTATTAAACTAATCAATATCGTTTTGGGTGAAGTAACGGGGAATATAATTTTGTCATCCATACTAATTTTGGGAAGGCTGCCATCATGATGACAGTAGAAAACATGAAATTATGTAAGTACTAGAACTCTCCAGCTCTCCATTCTGAAGTCAATGAAGTAACTCTGACTCATGTTTCAAAAGTGGTATTAGAATTTGACCTAATTTTATAGGAAGTATATGCAGAAAAAATATTTAATTATCAGAGACACCAAATACTTCAGAATATAGAGTTAAATTGTCTTTCCCAGACTGAGAGACTCTTGGTCATTGTACAACCAACCAAGATTTAAGAAGTGCCACTAGTTCCATGTGGGAAGCATTAAATATTGCTAAATCATAACAAGACTTCAAAATGCAGAATATTCAAATTCCTTCTATTTCTTGTTTGGTTTTTCAAAACCAAATAGATTGTAGAGGGACTAAAATAAATTATTTCAGAGCAGTGACTTAATTTCAAGTAAAATAATTCAGCACTTCAGCCCCAGGTTTCCAGATAAGAGTGATTAATACTGTTTCCGAGCTACTGACTTCTCTAATGCCAATAATATTTCTCAATGACTGAATATGCCATGAACTAATATCTTCCTTCACATGGCTCTGTACAAGCACCTAAGAATATGAAGAATAAGTGAGAATAACACGCCACTCTACACTGGTCCACAAGAAGCACTATGAATGTATTAAGCTCAGCGGCAGGCAGAGGCAACCCCAGGCCTCTGAGGGAGGTGAGGCATCAGACACCTCCATGGGAAAGGGACGAGGCCAAGACGGGCCATCAGCTGAAAGGCGAGGGTCAGGATCAGGCCTAGTGAAGGCAACCAGGGCCATTCACAGCCTCAGGATGGTGACAGTGTCAGGCTGAAGCCAGGCCAGGAAATCAGGCTGTTGGTCAGACTCTGGATCAACAGGTTTCATGGTCAGCCACATATATGGCTGTGATGCATCAGGAGCAATGAGTGGCCCAGGTGATACACTGATAGAGTCTAAGCTTCAAATCATGACATGAGATTGGGTCTGTCTGAAGATTCCCCAAAGGGCTGCCTGGGAGCCTTCTTCCAAGGTTATCAGAGGAAAGAGGCTGTGCTCAGCTATACCATCTCTAAATTGGCCCTTAGCCCTGGGAGCCAAACCTCCCAAAGGAGAAATGTTCTCAGGGCTCTGACACGTATGTTTGAAGACCTCTTTATACACATGCTATTGGGACACAGTAGAAAGTTTTCAGCTGCTTGTATGAAAGTTTAATGGGTGGACTGGTGCCAGTGGTAGAGGTCTATGTTTCAGTGATGGAAATGAGCAGTGTGGAGATTCGTCCTCTGCTACTGAAAAGGAAAATTGCATTCTTTAGTCTGGTGAAGGAGGACGAACCAGCAGGAGACATGGATCTGAGCCTCTCTCAGTATTTTGAATACACAAGAGTGGAATAAAATGTGTTTGTGAAAGGCATAAGAGAGGAGGCTGCGGTAGGTAAAACAGAAGAATAAGGCGGCCTGGCTGGGTGGTGCAAAAGTGGAAAGACTTTATCTTAGAGATATTATGAAACAAACTCTATTAAAGTGCTAGGTGGGACCCAGAAGAAAAGTCTGAGGAAGGGCCCAGTCATGGCTAATTACAGGGAAGCTGCTGAACCAAGTGACAGAGACAAGGGTGTTGGTGGTTTTCATCGCTGCTGAAGAAAGGTTCATAAGCCATTATGAAAAGCTACAAACCATTGCATGGTTTGCTACAAAACACTGAATGGGTGCATGCTTTTTAAGCAGTAATTACCATTACCAGAATTTAATATCACTTAGATGCAGGCTGGCATTTTTCTGCTGCCTGAATATGCAAAGACAACTTAGTTCCAAACATCACTGGTTTAAATTCAAAGAACGAGACAGAAAACAACAGTCTGAGATCAATGGCTGTCATCCCATGGAAAGTGATAAATACATTTCCCTTCCAAGAGACTGTTTCTAAATTATGTTTAATATCTCTATGGAAAATAGATGCAACTCATGGCTAATCTGAAAATGCAGTTGACTCCTACATGAGGGACTGACATTAATTTGTTGGTGTTTACAAACTTAGAAGTTGTCTCTGATATACTTCAGTACTAAGAAGAAATCAGATGCACTAACAGCTTGAGACATGCAAATGACACATTTCTCTTTATGATATGGTAGAAAACAAACATATTTGAAATAAGAATCCATACTAATTCATTCTCTAAAGTAATTTGATTTTATCAATAAAGTAACAAAAATTTCCATTAGACTACATTCTCACTTATGTTTAGGCAATTTTTAAAAGTGCTATACAATGAGGGCATTATCATCTCCTTCCCTTTGCGTTCAAGCAGGTAAGTACAGCTGGCTTCAGATCATAGAATCAGAGTAATTTAGGTTGGAAAAGACCTTAAAGATAATCCTGTCCAACCGTAAACCGAACACTGACAAGTCTATCACTAAACCATGTCCCTAAGTGCCACAAAGTCTTTTAAATACCTCTAGGGATGATGACTCAACCACTTCCTTGATGATGAATTAAGTTTGTGCATTTATCTCAAGACTATCTGTCAGAACCAGCCATGTACGACTGCAGCTGATGGAAGAAAATGAGCTGACAAACAGGCAAGAATTTGGAGGAACTGTCTCAACAGTGTCTCATTCTGTTAAAAAAACATTAGTCAAGAGAGCCTGAAGTTTGGAATTAGAGCTTTTTGTTTAGTGACCATGGATTCAAACACTTAGATTATGTCTTTTGTGGGTTAGTTTCAGAATGCCTTGGCTAAATCATTGTCTTTAAAAAATTGTACTTGGTTTCATTAAATGATGACCGCATTTGCATTTCTGAGATACAGGGTTGACCTTTTATCTTTCTCTTTGGCTTCAGTCAGACATATAGCCAAAGGCTGTAGTGGGAACCTGAATCATACTGAAGCTCTTGGTATTAGGTGGATTTAGCTGCACAGCTATAAATCAAAGTCATAGCTGCTTCACTTGTCTTTTCTTATCATATACAGATTTTGGCTAATCATTTAATTTCAGTGGTTGTTTCTTTTGCTAGCTTCAAAGGTATATTGTCCAATTACAATAGCATTGCCAGCAAGGTTGTTCACTCCTTTCTACACAAAAGAACTTGTTATTATTTGCTTGTGCCATTTTCAGTTTGAATGCCTGATGCTTCAAGGAACATTATAAAAGACGCAAGCTAGAATGGTTCTGCTGCAATACCATGCCTTATTATCTGTACCTCCTTCCACATTTGTTATTACTAAAGAAATTTACTGTCTGTGTGATCATCTTATTAGCATTCAGCAAATCCTCATGGATATTTCCTGCCTGAAGTCATGACCTGAGCATTGCTAGAACAATTGAAAAAGGATCACAGAAAAATAGAGATAAGCAGCAGTTTTAGACAAATTCATGACAAGTTGGTGCACTGTAAAGCTATGAACGATTTAGAGAGGCTAAATGTCAGGACTTCCATTGTATCATTAGCAATATTTTCATTCTTGTTGCAGAAGGGAAAAAAGCTGTAAATCAAAGCATATAGTTTCAAATATGTGCATTGAATTAGTAAGATGAGCCTAAGGGGATCTCTGAGGTAACTGAAAAAGCTATCTACATATATTATGTTTCTGCTGCACAAAGTTCTTTTACTGTGTGAGTCATCAGCCACTGGGAGGTCATAAGAAGATCTCTAGCAGGATTTTTTCTTGAAAGGGTGGGCTGAAGAATTAGAGAAACATAAAACCTAATTAAATGTAGTTGATGCTATACTTAAGAGTGTTCCAGCATTCAGCTAAAATTTACTGGATTAAAGATCCTGTTATCTCAGAGATATGATGACATTTTCACCACCGTATAATGCAGAGATTTATGCTCATTTTAAGTAAGTTAGTCTGGTTTTCAGAAGTAGTTGAAAGTCCTCCATTGTAAGGAACATTTTCCACATCTTAGTTGTCCTTGTGATTTATTTTCTCTAAATCTTCTGCAATTTATTGCCTACTCCTCTTGAGGCTTAGCCATTAGAACTGGACAGATGACTCCAGTGGCATTAGCACAGATAGAAAAGTAGCAATGTTTTAACCTATGCAATCTTGAGTTCCGAGCTCTATATGAATCATGTACTTAACAGTCTTGGTCACAGGATCACAAAGAGTGTGCTCATATTGATCTGACCATACAGTGTAGAACATAGTCTTTTTAGACATGGGCTATAGTCCCCTGTCCCATAAGTAAAGCATCCCATATTCTCTTGGTGAGTACTGTCTGTTTGTTTGCTTACTTCCCCCCTGCCATTTACAGACAGTTTGCCCAGTAACCTGATTTGGCTTTTGTCAGTAATTTGTCCTTTTAATTACTTTCCAGCTTTCCAATCTCACTTGTAAATTTTATTAGTAATTTTATATCTTCTCTTAGTTTCACAGTTTATATATCAGAATGAGGGAAGAAATTGATTATAAATGTAACTGCTATATCCTGGCATACATATGAAGATTCTGTACTTGTACTTTTAATTGTGTTAAAGGGTTTTTTTTATAAAAATGTCACAAAGCAAATTATTAAAACATTTTACATTTGTACCCCAAATTGTAATGCCATTAAACAATCGAGCTAATGAAAATATCTATTGTTTGTACCCATGATACTTAGCTTTAATTACTTGTCATCTTTAACTCCTCCCTAATAGAGTCTTTTCCAGCCATTCTGATCTCTTGGCCAAGACTGATGTAAGACTCATAGTCTCTAAGTTTTTTTATTATTGTCACAGCACAGATTTCTTTCCATTATCTAGATTTTTTCCAGTGTTCCATAAGTTACCAGGCATCAGCATTAGTGATTCAGAGAACCTAGAGAATCACAGAATCAGAACAGCTGAGGATGGAAAGAACCTCTGGAGGTCGTCTCGTCCAACCCACTGCTCAAGCAGGGTTGCCTAGAGCAGGCTTCCAAGGACCATGTCCAGATGGCTTTTGAATATCTCCAAGGAGGGAGACTCAACAACTCCTTTGATCAACCTGTGCCAGTGCTCAGCCTCCCTCACAGAAAAAGGTGTTTCCTAATGTTCAAACAGAACCTCCTGTGTTTCACTTTGTGCCCATTGACTCCTCTCCACTCCAACTCCAGCTGAACCTTTTCTTCTCCAAGCTGAACAGTCACAGTTGACTCAGCCTTCCCTCATAAGAGAGGTGCTCCAGTCACTTAATCATTTTCATGTCCCTTTGCTTGACTCTCTCCAGCAGCTCTGTATTTCTCTTGTACAGCGGAGCCTAGAACTGGCCAGAGTACTGCAGGTGTGGCCTCACCAGTGCAGAGTAGAGGGGAAAAGTCACCTCCCTTGTCCTGCTAGCAATGCTTCTTCTAATGTAGCCCAGTATACCATTGG
The DNA here is from genome assembly GCA_013400835.1 of Zapornia atra. Lineage (NCBI taxonomy): Eukaryota > Metazoa > Chordata > Aves > Gruiformes > Rallidae > Zapornia > Zapornia atra. The sequence goes on from VZTU01010765.1 coordinate 88,524, forward strand.
CCTTCTTTACCTCAAGGGCACATTGATGGTGCATGGTCTACTTGGTGCTCACCAGGAACCACAGGTGTTTTACTGTAAAGCAGCTTCCCTCTCCTAACCTCCCTGAAACCCACAGAATTCTTACCTGGTTATTAGCCAGATATAGAGAAAAAACCCTTAACTTTTGTACCTACTGTTGACTATTTTTCTGGGTTGCTTGTTGATGGAATTAAAAGTATCGCATTATCTTTGAGAAGATACTTACATTTAAGTGTGATTTGGATATAATTAGTAATAGCAATAATGAATATAGATGGTGTCCACAAATTATTTTAACCTTTTCTGCATGGACACATCTGAAGAATGGTAATGAAAAACTGCTTCTTTACTAACAGATGCTTTAACAGTGAAATCTCACAATGATCACTTGTCCTCTGGTCCTAGGCAACACCTACATGCTTCCAGTATATTAAACTGGTGCCGTGATCTTGAACATCATCAATAAGGAAATATTTCCCTGCTATCCTTCCTGTTTTAAACCAGAGATATAGACACTACCATTACTGAGGTGACTGTGCTTGAAAGAGGTCTGTCTTTATAGGATAAATACCTTATTGCAAATCTGGGCAAAAGAGAAGTCATGACAAAACTTGTAGGAATCCATTCTGGAGAAGCCACGATGTAGTCTGCTTTGGTTAAAGGTTTACGCCGACACATGAACAGCTTCTTTTTGACTTATGAGAGTCCCTGCAAGCATCCAGAACCCTGAGCAGTGGTGAGTAACACTTCCTGGGAATTCTTTTCTCACTGTGAAGTAATAACCTCCCTTCAGATATTCATGTCTTTGTTAAGTCTTCTAAGTATAATAGGACATTATAAACGAACAAGAAACATACTCAGGAAAATCCAACTGGTGCAGCATGGTGCACTATTTCTCCTCAGCAGCACAGCTTACCATAGACTCTACAGATCTGTTGTGCACTGCACATACACTCCCCTCCAAGGGGGAAAAAACAAGGTCAGATTTTTATCTCCGAGTGCTGGCTAACTAGAGACCAGGAAACCTGAGAGATCAACTAAAAATGATAAAAAACAAGATTAAGAAATTTACTCCTCTGATGTAATGAAGCTTTCTTCAAAAAAAGTTAAAAGCTTATTCTTGTGCTGTGTGTGGAATGATTGTTTTGATAACAAACCAGGCAAGTCTAAGATGAGGCATAGCAGCTAATAACTAACTGCTGGAACTGCCATATCTCACATGGCCTCAGTTTTCAGATTTCACTCCTGCGACTCTATCAGCTCTACTGAGAACTTTCACGTATATGAAAGGACAATTAGGTGCATTGTTATTCAAATTTCTTTCAAACCTTGTAACATAATTACCAAAGGGAAAACTGTAACTCTCTATTTAAGAGTAATTGCTACAACAGATTCAATTATGTTTTGCAAGGCGAAACTTGCCTTAGAAAAATCCTAAACTTGCTCTCTAGTTCCATTTTTGTGTCAATAGCAAGAATCAAAATGACACTATGTACCCCTGCTCAGTGTTACATTTAATGCCCAGATAGCATCAGATGTAAGAAATCCATTTTCTTTGATTACACTGGCATGTACAATCTCATTTGTTGTTTATCTTATTTTTGCTGAACATACGTTTATTTATTGTACCTAGAGACTTTAATTTAAATCTTGACATTATTGCACTGTGTGCTGTACAAAGACACAATAAAAGCCTTTGTCTCACAGTGACTGCTAGCTAACTACATACAACAAGCAAACTGTTCATAAGGGAATGACAGGCATGTGATGTTAACCAAAGTCATATAGAGGATTTATGTGAGAGCTTGGAACAGAATTCAAGTTTTCAATGCCCCTGGCTTGTTCTCTGTCTTCCAGATCCATATGTCTCTCAAGATAGGTCAAAAACTGGGAAGAGAATTGTTTCTTTCACCATGATCTCAGTGGATGTTTCTTTGTATCAAAAGCATGAGTTTTACAGAACCCCATTTACTGAGCAGAGAGACTATCCATTATTTTTTCTCTCAATAGTGGAAATAGACTAGAAATCTTCAGTAGGATGAGGATCCTTAAGTCTCATATCCAAATTAACCATCAGAATCCTGGTTGCTGAGGATGGCATTGTTTTGTTTTGCCTTGTAACGTGTAACCGGTTTTATACTCATTATTCACGTAATAACACTCACTGATTGGAAACCCAGGATGTCTTGGTTTCATAGTGTTGTTCCTTTTGTTATGTACCCAGTTAAAATATATGTTCACATTCCTTTGATTTAATACTCTTTGTGATTATTATATCAAGTCTCCTATCAAACAAGGCAAAGTTCTAAGCAAATATTGCATCTCATTTCGGTAGATTTATTTCAACCTCTTGTTCTCATAAATGAAAAAAATACAGGTCCTAGTAGAATCAAAGTCTCTGTGTTAATCTTCTGGAAAACCATTACTGAGAGAAATGTATTTGTGTTCACTCAAAGCTTATACTAGTTATTTTTAACCTCACATCAGGAGCACAATAATATCTTTTGCTTTTGAATGTCTGCATTAGTAACAAGGAACTTGCCATAATTATTTCAACTAATTCATTGCTAAGACAGAAAAGCCTGTTTGCCTGAGTTAAATTTTAATCTGCCTTATGTATTTTCCTTTTCTTTGCGGGGGAAGAAACAGAAGTATGAAAATAAATAGCTTTCCCTGACTTTGGTATTGCAGTCATTTTTACACATTGGTCTCTTAAATAGTACAGAACTTCTCAAGCAAAATTCCATTGTCTTCAATATGACTAATAAGCATAAACCCAAGCCTGAGTATAATGTTTATAGTATCTAGGTCACAGGTTTTGGAGATGCTGGCGATGGACAAGAAATGGATGCATGCAGACAGTCACTAATTTTATTTTTTTATCCCCCCTCAATTCTTTCAGTGCTTTGACTAATTTGACGTCCCTTTTAAAAGGTAGAGATCATAAATTTGGACAATACTTGCATGTGGCACCTGCTTTTAGCATATGATTCAAACCTATTAACTTCAGTTGTTCCGCTAGGATTAACAGGCAGGCTCTGAAGTCTGGCATAGTCTCTGGTCTAATCTTGTTTACTTGCATAGTGTCATGTTACTTTAAACACAGTGGGCAACTCACATCTGTTGTAAATGACCTCTACAAGTTGTGTCTATGCTCTCAATTAGTCATGTTTGTAATTCACTTTGGATCCCAAACCATAACTGTCCTCCTCCCCGCTCTTACCAGAATTTTCCAGGACAACTTATATAAATCAACTGCTTGCACCTAATAAAAAACCTAGCTGTGAACTGGATTCTGTCTGTGACTGAATACATGATTCAGTTTCTGTATATTCTGTATTCCCTATATATAGCTTAAGCATATATTACCTACTCTTTCTCTTTTGGGGTTCATTATGCGGGATAACCAGCTTGTTTAACCAATCCTAGATAGTGCATTTAATTGAAAATCTACCAACATTTGGAACTAGCAACATCAATGCCGTTAGTAAGGAAAGATGTGCACTGACTGCTTTGGAGTGTAGAAGTAATTTGTGGATATCCCTCTAACCTCACACTCATTTTGATGAGGGGAAGATATGAGTCCCAGTGGTTACCCCAAAAGCTTGTATATGAAAAGAGTGTAGGAAAAAAACCAACCCTACATGAATAGTCTTTAGAGAAGGGACTGAAACTCAGGTGTCCCTCCTTTAATCAATTCTTCTGATCCTAAGCACTCATCTGCAAAGACATATCAGCTGAGTTTTCCAATCAGTTCTTGAATTAGTGTTAAAAAACAGAGCACTTTCTCTAGTGGGTCATGGTGCTCTCCACTGCAGAAATCTGCACAGCTTGGTAGTTGGTGTGCTTTGGAGAAGAGCTGCCAGACAGCCAGAAAAGAATTTAGCTCTTGCTACTAAGCTACTATAAAATCTGACTCACTTTGCTGCTGTGTTCAGAAGACCCATTCCTGCACAAATTATATGACAGTACTTAAGTCTGGAAGCAAGGACATGGCTCACAGCCATGTGCTTGGAGTCACTGCCATGTACCTTAGATTTAGGTACCTAAATAATGCAGAAATAACTTTTTCATGGCTTGAAGTTTCAGGCTCTAAGTCTGTGAATTTCAGGCTCTAAGACTGCAAATTCATGCAGAGCTAGTATTTCTACAGGATACTGCCTTGAACTGCCCTGTACGCAGCATAAATACATCCTAGCTCGGTGCTGCAGTATTCAGGATTGCAGCACTGAAGTCTGATGACTGCACCTTGTTCTACTCTGAGTTTTGGCTGTCAGACAACTTAAAGAGAGCATGCTTCTCATGGCATGATCTGAAAAAGTAATTAAAGGTATTTGGACATATGGGTCGCCATGTTCATCTGAGCCATTCTGAGGATGATGACTGCAGATGGCATCAGGTAGGGAAAAAAGGACTAAACGCCTTGTTTTTCAGGGCATCCTATAAAGTGAAGACTAGCTATGAATTATTGTGGCTAGCATATAACAATGGTTCATATTACAGAAAAGCAATGCTACCTGTTTATTTACATAAAACCAAATCAAAACCACAAAATGCAGGTTGCAGGCAACCGTGAGTTCATTTTTCTTTTGCAGTTTGTAATTTATTTAGCTTTTTTTCAGTCAGCTCCCTCATCAGCAGCGTACTTCCCACCCATTAGGCTATTCAGTTGTTGAGCCTTATCTCCTGTAATGTTTCTCAAACACACTGCAGCTTGACAAGCTTGGGGAAATAATACTGTTTTTATTTGAATTTAAGTTTTGCTTTTATTTTTATACTCTACTGATAGTGGGTTTATGCAGTTATAACAAATTCCACAGACTTCAAGTAGAGTCCCGTATTTGCTGTTGTATGAGTGAAGTCTTGTTCTTTACATAAAATAGATGTGTGGTACAATGTTTCCTGCAATTACAAATAAGTAGCTTAGTTTGGAAACCGGTATCAATCAGGCCACTGTGTATCCCTTTTGTGTCAGGAAGAACAGTTATCCTGAGGAAAGCATCCCAGTGATGTGGTGTCACCGCATTTGGAATGTAAAACTTAATTCAGTGCTTCAGAAGTAAGAGCATATGGCACCACCATTTTCACTGCTATTTCTGAATTTGTCTGATCAGTGGTCTTATCAATCAAAAGAGCGAATCAAACACTAGGAATTTGCAGCAATGTGTCTCTGGCCTTGTGTATATATCCATGGTATGCTTGCAACTCTAATGCTATGCGGTATTCCCCTCTTTCCTCCATCTCAGAAAGGATTCAATAGCAGAAGGGAAACAAGAAATAACAGCATATGGAAGAGCTACGTATTGGAAATTACTAAATAACACAACTGTCAAATCAGGAGCAGAATGGAAACATTATATAAGTATGTATCACTTTTGTATAAACACTAAGGACATGAAAACAAATATACAGGAATCTGTTTCCAAACACAAAAGGTGACCTTTTATGCAGTGGGTATCTGAGCTGTTGAGATAGAAGTTATTTTGGTGCTGAAAGTCTGTGTGGATTTACAGGAGGATTGGTCAAGTTCATGGATGGGAAAGCTCTTAATGGTTACTGCAAACATAAATGCAGTCCCTGAGCTGAAAGCGTCTGGAGGGTGGAGAAGCATTGATGAGAAGCAGCATATTGGCTCCTGAGGTACTTGGTCTCTGACAGAGTTAGCCCCAGGACTGGCCTGACTTTATGTAGCTATGTTATTCACATAAGCACAAACTCAGAAAATACCTCCTAGTAATACTCAAATCTAAGTCATATTTATTAGCAAGTCCGTGGAGCTGTTGAATTTGTGATTTTTTTTGAATGCAGCTAGAAAACCCCACAGAAGTGGGTAACTACCAAGTACAGGGTAGCTCCCTAGGACTGTAGTAAATTATAATTGCTTGCACTTTCTGAGGAAAACTCATGGAAACTTTGAGGCTAGTCTGTAGAAATATGTCTTAACTACCTGAAGTATTTTGAAGGTATCATAAGCTTGTGGCAGATGGTGAGTTAGGGAGAAGTGTTCTTATTTATTTTTGTTCACTGGTAGGCTTTTATGTAGCCCTATTAATTTAGTAACAGCGTGAGTCACACAAAAATTAATGAACATAACCTGTCAACAACCTTCTGAGGCAAATGAGTACTATGGTGTGGTATCATCAGATCTCTGAGGTACATACAGTTTTACTCTCCATCACTTCCAGCTACAGGCATAGACAGGTTAACAACTAGAAGCATGGGTTCACATTCATGTTCACAGAGAAAAGGGCAGAGGTCATAATGCTTTTTTATTTTTTTGGTAGAACTTGCAGGTGAGATTGATTTCCCTCAGCTGCACAAACATAAAAATAAAAAAAAAATATCCCAGCCTCAAGGTGATCTGTACCTCTGGGTGGTTCAGTTACGGCTTCTTTAGACTTACGAGCTAGCACAGACAGTTGCACAGCAGAGTGCTATAGTCAGAGAATTGATGATGTTTACTTTTCTGGCAATATCCTGTTACTTTTATTCTGTCTTGCTCTTGGTGCCCTTTCCCATGTGAAGATGACAACTAAAATCCCCTTGCAGAGACTCAACCTGAGTCTCAGGCCTACATGGTAGAAAAGACATAATGGCAGACCTCTAACAGCTGCAACCCTTCAGCATAAAGCTGTTCTATCACTCCCCTTTTCAGCTGGACAGGGGAAAAATATATGCTGAGAGGCTTCTGAGTGAAGATAAGGACAGGGAGAGATCATTCCTCACACCCTGCCCATGCTCCAGTGTGGGGTCCCACCACAAGAGACAGTCCTTCAAGAACTTCTTCAACGTGAGTCCTTTCCCATGGGGCTTCAGCTCTTCACCAGCTGCCTCAGCGTGGGTCACTGCTATGGGCTGCAGTCATAAAATCACGGAATGTCTCTCAGCATATGGACTGTTCCAACCTGGTCCCCCCACAGAGTCACAAGCCTAGACCTCTCCCAGCAAACTTGTTCCAGCATGGATTTCTCTCTCTTCCTGTGTCTCTGTCTCTCTCCATGGGCTCAAAGTGCTGGCAGAGGCTTGCTCCAATGCAGGTCACAGAGTCTTCTATATGCCTCTACCTGCTCCAGTGTGGGACCTCTCCATGGGCTGCAAAGGGGGTCTCTGTCATCTTCAATGGGCTGTGGGGGTAAACCTGCTCCACCATGGGTTTCTCCACAGGCTGCAGGGGCATCTTTCTCTTTGGTGCCTGCAGCACCTCCTCCTTCTTCAATGATCTTGATGTCTTCCCACTTCTTCACTGACCTTGGTGTATGCGGTTTCGTACATCTTCTCACTCCCTTCTCCCGTGGCAAAAAGTAGCTGCTTGCAGATTTTTTCTCTTAAATGTGATTCCCAGAGGCACTGTGACCATCACTGCTGGGCTTAGCTTTGGTCAGCAGTGACTCTGGCCTTGAGCCCATCTGCTGTTTACTCTCTTAGGCCTGCAGAGAGCTTCCAACTGCTTCTTGCAGAAGCAACCCCTGCAGCACTCCCTTCTCTACCAGAATCCAGCAATAAAAACTATAACAGCTGTCTTCTGCAGAGTATGTGGTGGATTTTGTACTTCCTACTAAATACCTGACTCATTAGAAGCCTTGTATACAATAACTCTAAATATAGGTGGCATGTTAATGTCTGCTGAGTCCAAAGGAGAAGTTGTTTTGTGGCTGGGTACACAAATGTTCATAAAAATCAGTTCAGAGTTTTGTTCTGGCTTCCAGTGAAAAATGTGTAGAGAAGGGAAAGTACATGTTAAAAATGTTGACAAATCTTGGCTAAAAATATAAAAGCTTAGTACGCAAGTACACTATGAGGGTGGTGAGACACTGGAACAGGTTGCCCAGGCAAGCGGTGGCTGCCCCCTCGCTGCTAGTGTTCAAGGCCAGGTTGGATGGGCCTTGAGCAGCCTGGTCTAGTGAGAGGTGTCACCATGGCAGGTGGGGTTGGAACTTGATGACCTTTAAGGTCCCTTCCAACCCTAACCATCCTGTGAATCTATGATAATTTGACAGAAATTGCTTTGGGAAAGTAGAATGTCAGTGTATTTCAAATAAATTGCTACAAACTTTTTAAAAAAATTGAATCTTTCTCTAAAATAGCATAACAATGTCCTTGGTGTACAAAGCAAAACAACAGTAACCATAAAGCTAATCTACAGCCTTTGGATGAATAGAAAGACTGTCGGAATGGTTGGAATATGTATGTAGATGCTAAGATCTCACCTGCTATTTAATGCTAAAATGTATTATTTAATGCTAAAATGTAAAAAGGCATGCCTGCCAATTGCAACTTTGACAAGAAAGTTTCTCAAAAAGCAAATGCAAACCTAGAGTTGATTTTAAAGGAATTATTATCTCATACATCAAAGTGACCATATATAGTGCAGCAAGGACCTGAACAGAGCATAGAAATGGCTGGTAAGTAGGTATGTATGAGTATAAAAGTCTTTTTGGTCTATGTATTCCAATGGTGCTCAAAGTACAAAATTCAACAAGTAAACAAAAGTTTAGAAGCAAAGTGTTTGGTAGTTTTAGACATGGCTGATATGGAAATGCAGACTTCGACCTGTCAAGGAGGGAAAAAATAATGTGTGTTTATACTAGGCATAAATTATTGTGTATAGAGTTATGGTTCACTGAGTGTACAAAACCCATTTTTTAATTCAATCATTATTTTTACTGGTATAAGCAAAGTATAAATCAGGACTGACCTAAAATTCCCCCAAAACCAGAGACACAGGGCCACTTTCCATTTACCTAAAAAGAAAAAAGAATGGGAAAGAAAAATGTGAGCAGAGATGAAGATAGGCACGACAAATAACTGTTGTCCTGTGTAACATATTTAAATATATTGCTAAATTGACCTGGCTAAAATTTGAAGGGGACTTGTTTTTAAAGAATTTACCAGTCAGAGATTAATTCATGACAAAAGTGCATGTTCATGTTTGTTACAGAAATAGGACCTGAATGTACCAGAGAAATCATTACGGTGATTTTTCCCAGCAACTCCTTTAAAAATGTTAATAATGAATCATTTAAGAAGTGAGACTGGTTTATGTTAGTATTTTAGTAAGACCTTTTTTTCCTAGGTCAGCTAAATAATAAAATTTGCTGGTGTTTGGTAGAGTCAGATCAAGAACGGAATGGAATAGATTTTTATTTTCCCTTCAGGCTTGTCACTGTCAGAAAATTAAATAGATATGCAGGTCATCATAGAGAAATTTTTTCTTCTGTTATCTATACTGTACTTTTTGTGCTAGCATACTGCACTACTCTTAAGGGCTGTTTTATCATTTGAAAGAGGCACACTCCATGGGCCTGGATGATTGGAACATCTGTTGAAGAAGGAAGAGTGTGGCTCCCTTCCCAGCTGCACATCTAGACTTCTTTTAAACAGCAATAAAAATGCATAAGGGAAAAGGGAGAGAATTGAATGGTGCGTTCTTTGAGTTTAATCTCATGAGGAATCTGTAGCTGTGACAGACAGTAGCTGTGGCTTTCAGCAGAGTCAGGATACAGGAGGTGCTCTGATTCTGCAGATGGGGCATGGTGCCAGATTGCTAGAAGGATACTATCTGAATATCAGATACTTGGAGAGCACGTACTCCACCAAATGCAAATAAATTTACCTGTCAGGATCCATTATTTTTATGTGTGAAATAATCTCTTACGGTTTATTTGCTTTTCTATTCTCTTTCCTCTCTCATTTCTCTTCCTTTGCCACTTCACCTATTTTTGCCTTCTATTTTCTGTCTTTTTTTTTTCTCTGTATGCCTGATGTCTGACATCACCTACTTCTCAGCATGTGAGAAATGAGAATTACTTCTGTCCAGTATTTATGCTATCCCCTATTTTAGCTTTGATAATCATTGCTATTGCTCATGTTTAATTTAGACCCCCTTTCATTAACTGGGGGGTTTCGTTAACTCTTTGGATAGCTGTTCTCCCTGTAATGCTGTAAACTAAACTCCATTTGTGCATACAATCATAGAATGGTTTGGGTTGGCAGGGACCTCAAAGACCATTTAGTTCTAATTCCCCCTGACACGAGCAGGAACACCCTTCACCAGCCCAAGTTGCCCAAAGCCCCATCCAACCTGGCCTTGAACACTGCCAGGGAGAGTTCAGCCACAGCTTCTCTGGACAGCCTATGCTAGAGCCTCACCACCTTCACAGTCAAGAATTTTTTCCTTATGTCTAACCTAAATCTCCATTCTTTCAGTTTAAAGCCATTTCCCCTCATCCTACCTGTACATCACTTTATAAATAGTTCCTCTCCATTTTTCTTGTAGTCCCCTTTTAGATACTGGAAGGCTGCTATATGTATCTTTACTCCCAAGAAGTCTTCATAATTTCTTCTACCACTTCTGATATGAGAACGATATATCTGCAAGAAAAGTGAAACCTTCTCTATTGTATGTGGACTTTAGAACTGGAATAATTTTCAATATGTATGCTTTGTTAAGAAATATTGCAGGAGAAATATGAGTGGGAAATAGTTGGGTTTTTTCCTGAAAGGTTATTCCACCTGTTAATGAGTGGTCTAAAGAGTAACATAGCCAAGAATGGGTGAAAAATACAAAAATAGCAGACTGAAGGAGAGAGGACAGAAGACAATATTAACTGGGAAATAAGAGCTGCCAAGGGAGAAAATGAGAGGAGGAGTAATTTCCTTGTTTTGTATGTTCAACATTTTGGTGCCTATCCTGCCTACCCATAAATAAGCCCGTGCCTCAGACAGCTAGACAGACCCTTAATCATAGAATCATAGAATTGTTTGACTTGGAAAGGACTTTTAAGATTATCAGGTCCAGCCATTAGACTAGCACTGCCAAGTCCAGCATTAAACCATGTCTCTAAGCACCACAGCTACACATCTTTTAAACACTTCGCTCAACCACTTGCCTGATCAGCCTGTTCCAATGTTTGACAACCCTTTTTTGGAGAATTTTTTTCTAATATCCAATCTAAAAATCCCAAGGCACAAATGAGGTTATTTGCTCATGCCCTATCACTTGTTACTTAGAAGAAAAGACTAATGCCCACCTCACTGCAATCTCATTTCAGGTAGTTGTAGACAGAGATAAGGTCTCTCCCCAGCCTCCTTCTCCAGGCTAAACAACCCCAGTTCCTTGTAAGACTTGTGCTCTAGACCCTTTACTAGCTTTGTTGCCTTTGTTTGGACATGCTCCAGCATCTGTTTCTTTCTCTTGAGAGGGCCAAAACTGAGCACGACATTCAAGGTGCAGCCTCAACAGTGCTGAGCACAGGGGGATGATCACTTCTTTTGTCCTGCTGGCCACACCATTTCTGTTACAAGGCAGGATACTGTTGACTGTCATGGCCCTCTGGGCACACTTCTAGCTCATATTCAGCCAGCTGTCAACCAGCAACCTGAGGTCCTTGTTTTGCCAGGTAGCTTTCCAGCCATTCTTTCCCAAGCCTGTAGCATTGAATGGATGTGGTTGTGAACCAAGCGCAGGACCCAGCATTGAGCCTTGTTGAACCTCATATGGTTGGCCTTGACTCATCAATTCAGCCTCTCTGGATCACTCCGTCAAGCCTTCCTTTTCTCCAGCAGATCAATACTTCTGCCCAACTTGGTGTCATCTACAAACTTAATGAAAGTGCACTCAATCCCCTTGTCCAGACCATATTAAGGAAAACTAGGCCCAGTAGCGAGCCTTGGGGAGCACCACTTGTGACTGGTTGCCAGCTGGATTTAATTTCATTCACCACAGCTCTTTGGGCCCAGCCATCCAGCCAGTTTTTCACTCAGCAAAGAGCATCTAAGCCATGAGTGGCCAGTTTCTCCAGGAGAATGCTGTAGGAAATAGAATCAAAGGGTTATTTGTTTTGAATATGTCATCTGCCTCTTCATCTTAGTTGGGTGGTCTGTAACAGACTCCCACCATGACATCTGCCTTGTTGGCCTCCCCTGATTGTTACCCATCAACACTCAACCATATTGTCATCATCATCAAGTTCTAGACAGTGAAAACACTCCCTAACATACAAGACTAACCCATCACGGGGTTTAAATGGATGGTTTATAGCCATCCATTGCAGCATTTGGGTTGTATGTGTCATCCCACCAAGTTTCTGTGATGGCAACTATATGGCAGACTGAAGGACCTCATATGCCATCATGTTTTCATGTCACAGTGGCACACTTTATATTGTCACAAGAGGTCAAGCTCAACAAAAGTAATACCACATCATATTAACTTGGAACACCTTCAGCAGTGTTGACACATGTGCCTCACAGTATTTAAGAAATCAGTCACACAATCACCCTTGCTCTGACATGTACTGCTTGGCATAAGGCTGATGTGGTCCTTTGGCTACTTTGTTTTTCTTTTCTTCACAGCCATGAAAGTACGGTTTCAAAGAACAAAAAAGGAGATCTATTTGTTTTCTAACATATTTTTTGAGGATCTTAATAAGATTCTAAGGAGATGCTAATAAAATGCAGTTTAAAGAGTACTGTATGAGAACTGCAGTATAATGCTCAGAGAGGTAAGAGATATGCACATTCCTTATCAATAAATAGTTTCAAGTGAGTCATTAAGTCTCCAAATTTGTGCCAATTTTTCTTACAGAATATGTAAAAATACTGTCTCAGTGAGACATCCCTTCAGTGCAGAGAATCCCTAGGCTGCTTAATGCGTTTGAACTTACTTCTCTCCACCCTGCTTTTATGGCATAGTAAAAAAGGTATCTCACTGCTGAGATCTCTTTCAGGACACTGTTCAGCATAATTTAGACTGCTGTGAGATTGCTTAAGTTACACTGGGGACCAGACCAGCACAAACCTATTTCAGGGAGAGAGAGAGAGTAGTTACGGATACTTCCGTCTTGCTGTATCTTTACTTGTTTCCAGGGCTTATGGTAAAAGAGTCACTGCGTCTGTCAATTTCATCCATCTACAATCCTATTTTATTTCCATGTTGTTGCAGCTAAGGCTAATTTTGTCCAGGGAGTGCATGGAGGAAAAAAATAGACAGGTCAGAATAAGAGGTCATTGATAGTGATCTTGTTTCCTTTAGACTCGGCTCTGAACTTGCTCCATCTTCTTAAATGTAATTAGACAACAATATAAAGATAAATAAAAATTACATATTAGTATGATACGAGTATGAAATGTGCATGACCTTCATTTAAAAGAAAACGTTAATTGCGTCTCTGTAAAACTAGACATTTTCAGCTGTCAAGAATATAATAGGTTATGAAATTAAGGGCAGAGTGAAGAAGCCTCTAATTTTACACCAGTGTAGCACACTAATAGATCAAAGTCTTTCTACAGAACCGTTCAATATTAATGCCATTTACCTACAGATGAAAATGAAAGATCATTGGAAAATCAATCAGGACATTGATTTTTCGCCATTAAAAACCTCTGGAAAATAGGAATATTGAATGAGATTATAATGTAAATAATAATTCGATTCCACTTGTTTTTCAAGAGCAAGCGGTGTTTTATAGCCCAGCTTGGACCCTTTTTCCCTGGCCCAATGAGTGATGGATTTTCTTTCTTTTTTTCTGTGAAGGACCTCTGTAGGCAAAACTCTTCAACACACTCTTTAACAAATGTTTGTTTTTAAGCATGTGAGTGGGTGATACCAAGATGTCCCTCAAATTAAGTAGTACTTTGTTGTTTGTATCCTAAATATTTATTCCCTAGTGAGAACATATATTAAGTATAGTGGGTGAGTGTTTGAAGCAGGAAGATTGAGGTATTGCCTCCTGCCTCTGCCACTGATGAAGATTTTAGTTCTTTAGTGAGTAGAGTCTCAGCGTGAAAATACTGAATTCAAGGGAGTCTTACCAGCTATCGCAAGCCTCAATAATTTGTGTTTGGTATGAGATGAGAGGTTTCTAATCAGAGATTAATGAAAAAATTAAGTGCATTAGATTAGTTTGCTAGAAGCAGAGAGAATAGGCTGCAGTTATCCTGCTTCCACTATTAAGTTTCCAAATCCTTTTCCTGGCTCAACAGAGTAAAAGGCATGAGGGAGAGACCTGATTTCTAAATTATAAAAGGCAAGATGGATCATATATATTAATGAGAAATGTAAAGCTTTGCCTTCAGACACAAATTCTCCCACTGAAACCAAAATTGCACGCTTAATGCAACACAGGCAAATACACTTCTCTTCCCTATGTGTTCTTCCCCAGTGTGGTCACAGTGCTGGCAGAACTGAGTGCTTGTACAATTAGTGCTTCTGCCTTTCAGAAAAGGGTTGATCAGCACTAATGTAATCATCTTTACATGGAAGACCTGCATCCTTGCTAAGGTCTATGCTTCTATATCTCTATTAATAAGCATAACTACATAAATAATCAAATACCAAAATGTGTGGACCTGGATTTACTAAGTTCTTTCTACATCTGTCTTCATTAGAAGTGAAAAAAATCCACTAATCATTATACTCTCTGGTAGGCATGCTGATAGCATAGTAGTATTGGACATTTGCACAAACTCTTGACAACTCTTGAGCAAAGCATTTGTTTGAAATGGTTTTTTTAGGATTTACTATTTGTGCCCTGTCAGTAAGATGACATGAATATACCACTTCTAATGGAATTTTAGTTATTTAGCTATAACAATAAGGTCTCTGGAATGGAAAACTCCTAACAGGAAGGACTGCTTTTCTTCTTCTTCTAATTTTAAAAACAAATTATATAGCAATATTAACGTAGTTTTCCCTTGTCTGTGATCTCCCTGAGAACCTTGTTCTAAATTGAACAAGCTACTGGTTTTTGTCATACTTTTTTTCCCCAGCTTTTTTTTTAAAATGAGAGTAGCACAATTCATGAAGAAACAAAGTTGTCCATGGTCAGTGAGGACAACATTTTCCTAACTTTTACAGAAAGGCTGGCATTTTTGGAAACTAAGGAAAAATTATTATAAATCTTACGGCACTATGTCTGAAGTGAACTGAAGTTTTCTCTGTGGTGCTTCATAAAGCTGTTTTATAGTATAAGAATGATTGTTGGACTAGAGTTCAGTGAAGTTCATCTTTAGTCTTTAGACAAGAAATTAAATTGCCTTTCCATATTAGTAAAAATTGGTTCTATGTAATTTTATTAACATTTCTGTGGCATGCTAGATCTAAACAATTTAAACAGCTTATACCTGTGAAACTTTCATATTGAGCAAGCAGTTGTAATTATAATGAATAGTGGTACAATTATTATGAAAATAATGTATGAAAACAAGTGTTTTTGGAAAAACAGAGTCATTCTTTGCTAATGTCACATGAGGCACAGAGCAGTCATACTGACAAAAGTTGACTACAGCATCTCTGAGAATTTCTCTCTTCTCTCTATGAAAGTGATTTTAATCCTGCAAGCTCCTTTCTTAAAAGAAACACACTTAAATGTATCTTTCCATGCTTTTAATTAGACCAATAATTTATTAATATATTTGCACATATGGAATGAAGAGAAATGGAAATAGAAATTTTGGTGACTCCAGTGTTTATAAATACCTGTACTCTGTGTGGTTTTGATACAAATGTATCTTATGAGCCAACTATACTGGGGAAAAACGTTTAATAGGCTTACTTTTTCTCTGTAAAAGAGATGGATTTTAGTGTCCATATCTGTTTTAATGATAATGAATGTGTGACATCAGCTTTATTCCATGTGCAGCTCCTTTCAGTTCTTGTTATTACTATTTGTAATGGATAACAAAAGAAGAAATAGAAACATGTACACACACAGAGTTTTTTCTCTTCAGGACCACTGTCTTTGCATTCAGATATCTTAACTTTTTTTGCTTTTTCTGGTACTAGAAAAGGTTGTAATTCTTATTTTGTTATTTTTTCATGTGGAAAAAAATTCTTTCCTGTTACCAGCTATTGCATATTGTACATTTTTATTCCCGAAAGTGAAGAAAAAAAGACAAACATTTTGGCACAAACATCTATAAGGAATTGCATATAAAATCTGGCAGTAGATTATAGGCAAAAGAACAGGAGAGAGCAGGGTATATGAGACAAAGAACTCACTCTGCAAAGAACACGTAGCGTGTCGCTAAGATTTGGGAGTGGCACTACAGAAGCTGTAATGTCAGAGCATGCACATATGGTATGTGTCATGTTGAAGAGAATGTAAATTATGTTGCAGCTAACATGAACCTGAAGGATATCGTATTGTGTATTTTGTATTTAAGTGAGTGAGCCGCAGTCTATCTGAATGGCAAAGTACCTGACTAAATGAGGGTTTCAGCCATCATCTGGGGAGGAGGGGAAGAGAAAGAAAAGAAGTGTGCAGCTGTAGTGTTTCAAACAGGTCTCATCATGTAGGAGTATGCATTGTACTGGGCAGGGCTTAGGAGAGTGAAAGCAGCACCTGTCCCTGCTGGTAAATCCATACTTAGACTGTATTCAGTGCAAAACAGGAGAAAGATTACAGATGGCAAATTATGTCCTTTATGTGAAATGAGCTAGGGACAGCACTGTTGTATCTATAGGTGGGAGGAGCCTGATTTGCATGATGTGCCAATGCAGCACTAGCCTGTTTGGAGAACATTTCTCAGCATGAGACAGCAGCTGAACAGCTGTGCAAGAACAGTGTAGCTAAATAGGTGAAATTTTTTTAGAGACCGAATGGAAACTATTGTGCTTCAGGTTACTCAGGTAGACATATGGCTGTGGAAGTATAGTTGTGCCTAACATGTTGTCATTGGACATGTTTTCAGAGTAAAAAGATTATTCTTAAAGGAGTTGTCTATAATGGCTGTTGAGAAATCAGTATTCTACTATTGTCAGCTGCAGCTCTTTATGCCTGAGCTGGTGCAGACACTAAACAATACCCAAAAGTCTGCAGTATGCCACAGACAAATTTGAGATGTAGGGGAATATTTAATTGCCTCTAGAACTTGATCAATTTACCTTGTACTCAAATATGATAATGCTTCTTAGCTGTAATTGTTCAAAGGTGTGTAGATGTCCTCTCCTTCTCTTTCTCTGCCATCATTTTCTCCCTCCATTTTGGGTGACACAATAGTGCTTGCGCGCTTGCACAAATGTGCAAGTTACAATTTGCCCTTATGAACATTCCCCAAATGACTGCTTTGACTATGCCTAAATCACACCCTGTGTACTGATCAGAATATTTTGAGACTAAAAATTCACACAGTGGTCCTCTGCTCACTGCTGTGCTGGTGAACTGCAGGGTTAGATCTGTCATCCTCTAAATAGGAAGCCCAAGTATTGTGATCGTTGCTTGAAAAAAGCAAAAATCTGAACCCTGCATAATATTTCATAAAATGAATAGAAAGTTCCTTGATTTTTGTTGTAGACCACCTAATGTAAGGAAGATAGTTTTGGAAACTCTTTTGCTTCCTAAAGATTTAATCCTGTTTCACTAGGTTTTTTTCAAGCTGTATCTGTCCATTTAGCCGTGGCTTTACAATCACACTTGGCATATTTGAACACACTATGTATTCTACAACCAAAAACCATGCTCAGGATCACCAGTTATAATAATTGCTTAAGTACTTGTATCTTAGCTCACTTGATTTCCCTCTAACATATACTGTAATGTCTTATCCAAGTTTGTGTATGAACTGTTGCGAAGTCACTACGGTCACTGCCATAGTCATATGTAGAGTTATTGCATTGTAAGTGTTTTCTCATTGCCTTAGGGATATCTGGAAATGGAAAGACACAATATGGAACATACTGTATTCTCTTTGATTCTAATTTATTTTTTAAAGAACTTTGGCAAAGAAGAATTGACATGATAGCTAGAGCTTCACTGCTTTAAGCAAAATGGTTAGCTAACTCATTAAAAAAGGTAGTGTATGTAAAATCAATTTAGTGAGACTGCAGAAGAAAGGTCAGCTGCTTAGGAATCCAAGTGAATTTGCAGTCACAGATGAAAGGTATTCTAAATAGCAAAAAGCTGCATGTCCTAAGATAGATTTTTCTCTTCTCCGAGTGTAGATCACCACTCATTTACTTTTTCACTTAGCTATTGTGAAGCTGCTGAAGTCATAATCAACAGATTTTTAAATGGTATACAGGAAATGGAAATAACCTGATACTTTAAAAATAACATATAATGTATGTCAATGATGCCTTATGGTATTATGCAATAGTATGAGTATTTTTGATGATTTCCAAAACAGCAGATCTCATGTACGTTTTTCTAAAATGATACCACGAGCCTGTATCCCTCCAGTGGCACATTCATTGTTAATAGGACAGATGAGTAATGAAAGAGCTGAACTCTTCTGTATTCTCTCTCATTAGCACCCCAGAATGGTGTATGTAAGGCATGTTAAAGGGGCAGCCATGCAACTTCTCCATTGACTTTTGCTAGACCCACCCCCATGCTATGCTAATACACATTACTGTTTCTATAGTGAATTTATAACATGTATATATGATTTCTTGAGACCAACTTATGTTTTCAAAGCAAATTGAGAAATAACATAAAAATCCTTGTTACCTGGATGCCGCAAGAATCCAGTATCTCACCTAACCAAACTTCCAGCCTTAATATAGAGACAGTTGTTATTCTAGAAGATTATTTTTCCTGTCAGTAGAAAAGGGTAGTATATCCATACTCCTGTGAACTTAGGGTGTTTAATTCTGTTGCCTACCAGAACTACCTAATGGAGACAAACCTTTTAGCTGGGCCGATAGCGATAGGACAAGGGGTAATGGTTTTAAACTAAAAGAGGGTAGATTAGACTCCATATAAGGAAGGAATTTTTTACAATGAGGGTGGTGAAACACAGGGACAGGTTGCCCACAGAGGTGGTAGATGCTCCATCCCTGGAAAGAGCCAGGGTGAGGTGTGATGGGGCTCTGAGCAACCTGAACTAGTTGAAGATGTCCCTGCTTATTGCAGAGAGGTTGGACTAGATGACCTTTAAAGGTCTCTTCCAACACAAGCTATTCTGTGATACTTCTCTCTACTTCACTCCCTTTGTCTCCTTTTGGAGAATTCAACACAGTTAACTGTGTGCATCTTTACTCTGTTGTTGAAAATCAAGATAATATAACTGAAAACAAATGAGCGTGTTTCAAGTTGATTATTAATACTGACCTATCTATACACAAATTGTTGTTTAAAATCATGTAAAACATTTTTGCTGTTAGGTATCTGCTGACATTTTCAGTCTGTAAATATTACAGAATAATTCAGAAAAAAAAATTAGGATGAGAAATATGTTGATCTTGAAAGAATAGCGAGCATATGTTGAACTTCACACTGGAATTGAATATGAGCCCTATAGTTCTATGCATTGTGTTATTTTACAAACACACCTTCCTTATCCCTGTTCAAAATTGAATGAAGTTGTAAAAAATCTAAGATTTATGTGATTTGGAACAATCTGAAATTTAAACCACATAAAAGCAGCTGATATTTAACTTGCAGTTCCTTAAAAATTTATTCTAAAAATTACAATGCAATATATATTGCATGTATATGTACCCGTTTTATATAAAACGTATAAAAAGAGAATGTAGAAAAAAGAACAGAAGAGAGATTGAGCTGGGAAATTCAGAGTTCAGTTTGTGTTCTGCTCTGAGCCTCTGGTGTTGATTTATGTGAAGAGATTTTAATCAACATCAGATTTTTTCTGACATTTTCCCTTGCGGATTTACTCTTCGTTTCCACCTGACAGATCCTTTGCAGCCCTGATTGATAGAGCTGAATTCTGAAGCAGGCAGCTATAATCCAGATGGAATTTCTGTTTTTTCTTCTCACCCTTCTGCCTTTTTCTCAGCTGTGCTGTCTGGGGCATTTCTGCAGACAGACCATTTTAACACTGCAATGGAGTTCTGCTCAAAGGCAAGAACAAGAAATGGCAGCTCTGCCAAGTGATTGATCTGCTTTCTCCACACACCCTCCATGTATAAGAAGACTCTTTTCTCACCGATTTTAATGGTCTATGAGGGAAATATTTACACAATTTGGTAAATTAATCACTTTTTCAAGGTACTTGACTCTTTCGGTTCTATTTTATTGAAAATTTAGGCTCCTGCAAGTGAGTTCTCTTGAATGTATCTTAGGTACATATTTCACGAAGACAGAGGAGGAATGTGCATTAGCCCCTGTGCCTTATCCTTTTGCCCACCTCTGCTGGTCTGCTCTGGTATTTGACAGCTTTTGTGTGGTTTATATATTATCACCTAGTATCTCTAGAGTGAACTATTATCAGAGCTTTCACAAAAGTATCTGGAGATCCATATTAAAAAAGTTGCTTGTTGTAGGACATTTGTATCTTGGGTGCATTATTTTCCTGGTGAATACCAGGCTTAGCTTAGTTTTCCAGCACTGCTTCTACACATCCTTGAAAAAAACTTTTCCTGCAGTGAGTCCAGGTGTTTCTTAAAACATTTTACACCCTCTCCCACTTGGGCTGGCTTTAAGTCTGAAACTGCACTTCATTGCTCCCTACATCATGGAGTGATGACATATATTAAATGGTAATGAGAATAGAGACAATTCCCATAATAGAGAAGTAGAACACAGCAGACCTCAGAAAAAAAAAGAAAATTACACAGTGAAATGCCTTTTATGAAATTAAATTCACATGTCGTGACCCATCTCAGTCAAAACCCTAGATGACTCTTTCTTAAGCAGTTTATTATTTCCATTAATACCATCTGAATATATCTGAGTGCGAAGTACCACAAAGCAAAGTCAAAACCATTTCATGAACAAAAAATCCTTGCTGAAGCTTGCTGCAGGAGCCAAGTTGATTCAGAGAGAAAATTTGAAAGGCAGTTCTTCAACTGTGGAATGAAACCGATTTCCATTAAGTGGAATATTTTGAATTATGAAGAAGCAAAACTGTGGCAATAACCACAAAGACACAGGAACATGGAAACATGCCATACAATTGTCCTTTTTGCTATAGAGAGGCCACTTAACAACAGTCTCGATTGAAATGAGTTAAATACACTCAATATTTTAGTTAAAAAAGGGACATGCTTAAAATAATTTTTTAAAATCTGCTTTTAACTTAAAAATATTTTCACACAACTATGTTATCTTCTGCACAAGAATAGGATTGTCAATACACAACTTCCACATGTAACAAATGAAACCTGAATGAACAAAACTGCTATCACCTGATGATAGCAGCTGGAAGCCAATTGCTTTTTGTCAGCCAAAACCAGTTGTGCTACTGATGTTTACAACATTTTTTCTGTTGTCTGGTGAAAACCAAAGTAAGTGCATTGAAAGTGTATTCTCAATTTCCTTTACAGTCTATCTTTTTTCCTGCTTTAAATATTTATGGGTTTGTAGCAATTTTCAGCTTATTAAGGCTGGTTCTGCAATCTATGATCTATGTTATTTCCAGGGTCTGTGTATGAGGATGTCACCTTCAAACTTTGATCTCATAGTTGGCATAGATTTTGTCATGCTGTTGATGTTGCTTTTAACCAGATAGCCTCTCCTTAAAAGGATCTTGTCTCTTAAATGGTAGATTAGTCTGGATGGGGTACAGCCTTTGAGGATGAATTGTTATAGACCTTTATGACTGTTTTGCAGAAGGATTAAATTTTACTATATACAACTCTAGGAACTGTTGAATAAGCTTTCCATTAAGTTCAGGTGAAATTATAGGGGAAACACCCATTACATGTCAGTTGGGGTTTTTTTGGCAGCAGCATTTATCTAAATTATTTTATGCCTTTTCACTTTTCTGTGTTTAATTCTCTCTAATAGATGTTGTGTAGACTCTCAGCTTTACAGCTGATTTTGTCTCAGTTTGTTGATGTCATTAGTCCCTTGTTGACCCCATCTCTGAATTTAAATAAAAAATAGTTTATTTGGAACATGCATGGATGTACGAATGCATGTATAGATTGTTTACAGTGCAACAGTTAGCAGAATAGCATCTGTAAAGATGTGCAAGTAAGGAGAGAGCTGCAACCGTACTTTCAGTGTTTAAGCCAGAAAATTCTTATACTTCCCAATGAGGAATTTGTTTCTCAGCCAGTGAGCAATAGGAGAAACCCTGTTGAAACAGCTTTTAAAGGTTAAATTTGAAGACTTCATTGCTTACTGGCCTCTGAAACTTATGATACTATTGTATGCTTAACATGTAGAGCCTTTTATTAGGTTCTAGTAAAGTATTAATTCATTAAGAATCTTTAATAGCAAATAGAGTATCTATGTTTTGAGGGCAGAAGATGGGTGGATTATTAGTAGGGAATTTTCAGTTGCTGTTATTAAAACCAGTATGTTGTACAATGGAACATGGTCTTACTCATCCTATTGCCTAAGATATGTGTTTTAGTTATTAAAGAGTTACAGTAATAATAATCCATTCTGAAGAGGCACTGCCCTTGAATGTGATACTTACTTCTACATTTTGTCAGCGCTTTTATGTTCTGCCTGATTGCAGCATCAAGGCCATCTGTGTGTCTTGCATTTAAATAATTTCTTTCCTTTGCTGACTTTAGATAGCGAAGTGAGTGTTTTGTTGGACTTTTTAGATCCTTAAGTGGTTTAATAAATAAGAGCTTCATTTGCAAAACAGTGTCCTGCATTTTCAGAAAGTCCCAGAGAATTTTTCTGTCAGAAGAATACGATTGTTATCTCAGCAGAATGTGTCAGAGGTCACATTGTAATTAAGGGCAACATAAGACTTTTGCAACAAATGGTGTCAAATATTACTGCTAAGAAGCTTGACATAGAAAGATCCTTAAGGTCTTTAGTCCTTACTATGACAAATCAGTTCTCCAAACACTGAGTTACTCCAGGGAGTACGAATGGTGTTAGAGGAGGTGAATAGATATTAACTGGTGGCAGCAATCAGCAGCAACTCAGGTTCTTTAGAATAGGGGAGTCAGTAAAAAGGTATGTCTTACAAGCTATAACCAGCTATTATCCCATAGCTATGGCCAATTTCCAGATTGGCCCCTGTGGTTCAGTTCTGCAGTGCATGAAAAAGCAGATTCTCTCTGGTGACGTAGATTAAATTTCTTATAGAACGTTCTGGACCTCTGTTTAAGTGGTATCTCATATCAGGGGCTGGTTCTGGACATAGGTGTAACATTGTGCTGTAAAAAGCCTGAGATCTTCTAGGCCAGCTTCTTTCAAGCTGACACACGCTGATTTTTGTTCTTACAAAGCTGTATAATAAACTATTGGTTGTACTTAAATAATTGGACTTTGGAGGAGTTTAGCTCAGAAATAGGTGCAGAAGAAGCATCTGCAACTTTTGAATCAGAGAACCGGTGCTCCTATATTCTAGAACTTGTCTTTGGAACAAGAATCCTGTTTTGATATTCTATCCTATTTTAGTCTTGTTTTTTTTTTTTTTTCCTTTTTTTCCTGGTGTTATTGCACACAATTGTATTGGGTTTTAAATATTATGTGGCCTTCTTGAAAATTAAGTAATTCAAGACATTGGTAAAAAGATTTACTGTGCTGGAAGATACAGTCAAAATATTTTTTAAAGTGTATGTTAGGAACAAAGATTTTTAAATGTGTCAATTTTATATGAATGCTTGCAGATATATTGAAGTAGCCATTTTCAATTAAAAATTATTTGGAATCTGAAGATGCAGGATACTAGCAAATTCAGAATGTTATAAGTCTTACGAGAGATGGTGAAATGTTATGTTATTCTTAAGTACAAGGTAGTTTTTGAAGCTCTTTTTCTAGAATCTTCTTTGCCATTAGTTCTAGTTGGTGCAATCTGGAGGTAAGAAGACACTGAGAGAAAGGATAATTTTAAATTTTGTCTCTGTGAACTCAGAACCTCTTTGTCCTAGTTTTTTTCCATCCATTAACAAGGTTGATAGTACTATTTGGTGTGTTAGTATTCCTTGAGGACTTGTTGGGTAGTATGTGTACAATACCATCATAGTATGCAAAAACTCATGAAGGAAGTGTAAAGGGTAGGCTGGAGCTTACTGCCAAAAAAGCTTGGATGTAATTGGAGAGGTCTTGCCCTGCCCTGTGTTTAGCAATGAAAGGAAAGATTAATGTTGGAAGAAACTAAAAGTTATAAAAGCAGTTGGGGCAGGATTGTTTCCTCAGACTACAGCAGACTAAATGGCTGAAGTTTAATGACAGAGTTTGATGGAGGCTGTGAACTGGAGGACACTACACTGTAGGAAGGATTTTTCCATGGGACATTATAAGAGGACCAGTTTTGTCCCAATAAACTTTCATTTGGGTTCCCCTGTTTGTCCTTTGCAAAATATTTTATTATCATGGCCTGTCTCATGCAAGTGTTGAGCATTCTGGGATTTCTGAATGAAAGCAAGTGCCAGTGCACTTGATGATGATGACAATGATGACAACAATGATGATCCTTCACTTCAATTTTAAAAAGTCAATAGTTTACATGAATTTCAGACAAGTCAATATTTATGGCACCCCAAGGAAATCCACCAGTAGGAAAAGAAATATTTTCTAAATGTGTTTTGGTAATTTTCTTCCCTGTTACTTCCACTGTAATTTTACAATTATGCTTCCATATAAAATGATATTTCAACCCCATGTTGTAACTGTGCTATTTACTGCAGTACTTAAGGACTGATCAAGAATGTGCCTGTGTGATTAGGCACTCAATGGAGGTAAAGCCCTAAATGGAAGGGCTGCAGCAGCTTGGTGGCCAGAACATGAGGCAGGAGTACTCACCGCATCTTTCTTTAAGAAACCAAAGCCATGCTAGGGCTCCTTCCTCCTCCACTCAATTTCTCCAGTACCTTGATATTTTGCAAAGTTAACTTAGAATAAGTTAAGGTTCCTGTCTTGAAGGAGGTACCATCTGCTGAGGCTGAAAGGCACAGGGGAACAGAAGCATAATGGGTAAAATGAGCATCAAATTGTTTCTACCAGTTTGTGGATGGAAGGACAGGAAGATGGAGTTTGCTGCAGAATAAAGGTGAGACTGTTGGGGAACAAATGTGAGGGACATCACGCAAAGAGGGAAAGTACAAGCTGGAACTGGATCAGTCAAACAAGAGGGTGGCTGTACCCAGTCTGCTGATCCTGCTGTGGCCTGGTTCCATGGACTCTCTGGCTGACCTGCTTTTCACCTGAACAGTTTCTTTCACTTTCTAAAGCATGTTGCAATTTGATTCAGCTTATTTAGTTTTTGGAGGGAGTCTTTGGTTATGGGTTTTCATACAATTCAAAGCTGATGACAAAGTGTTACAGCTTTTTCAGTTCCTGCCAAAGAGAAAGTTTCTCTATTGCCATTCAGATACTTCACTGCATTAGTTACTCATACCATTGCACACTTCCTGTATGCTTCCAGGTTTATAGGACAGTTTTCCTACACATCTCACAGAGTTTATTTTCAATCAACATAAAATTGTAATGGGTTTTATGATGTCGTATAATTAGAAGAAGTACTATTTTCATGGTACCATCAATTTCATGGTACCAGTGAGTTCAACTCACTGAGTATCAAGTGAACTTGTTTTTCTCAGCTATATTTCATATGAAATATTCTAATAATTATTAAAACTTTGCAATTGGTAATACTTCATAGTAATTTTATACTATTGTATTGCCTGTTCTGAGGTTTTGACTGGACAAAATGCATATGAACTGAAAACTCCATACCATAACTGAAAAGGGGCCATCTTTGACAAAAACAAAACAAAATACAAAAAATGCCTACAGCCTCAAAGCTCAGACCACTGAATTTCAAAACTAGAAACTTGCAGCATAGTCAGAAAGAAAGCAGAAGTACTTATTTATTGAAAAAAAAGTGCTTTTCACTTGAAGTAATAAAAATACCTTAGTGTTGGATCCTCAGAAAAAATAGAAAATAATGAATATTTGGCTTCATCATATTGACAAGACAGTGAATTCTGCGTCTGAAACTATATATTTTTATACTGTTAACTACCTTAGAGTCCGTATTTACGAGAAATTTTTAAAAACTGATGTCAGTGGCTGAACATGGAACTCCCGTGGATGTTGGCCTCTTTAAGTAACTAGTTCTTAAAAACGTAGTATTCATTCCTCTGTGGAAAACTTACCAGATTTTAAAATATAAATAATTTTAAAGGCTTTCTTTTTCTTCTGGTGGTAGATGCAGCCACTATTTCTCATATTAGTTATGATGTAACAGTATACTTTAGGTGCGATTTTGCATATGCATCTAATCAATGAGAAAACAGTTTCTGGCCATAGATTGCATCTTGGCAGTGAGGAGTCCCTGTGGTAATGTATTTAAATTTGTACCCTCGTAGTTTCAAAGAAAGGATCAACAACATTGCCAATTTCAGGCGCAGAAATACAAAGTAGAACCTGGGAGTTTACCCTGAGTACCTGGTTCTTGTCAGGAGGGAGACAGTTGCTGTGCCAGGCATTATGACAGATTTTTGCTTCCTGGTGCATAGGAAGCTCACTGCATGGGACCTCGACAGGCCTTTGTTCTTACTGTTGGTTTCCATCACACAAATATTCCTTGCTCGCTGCAGGGGATTCACAGACCACTTTGGCAGTCAATTGTGAAGCATGTTGGTGTTTGAGAATTCTGAAAGAACAGCACAAAGAATAGTTAGAAGCAGAGCAGTAAAGAATCTAAAACTACCTCTGCTTATTTCAGTTTTCCTGTAATTTCATTTTTCAGTGTTGAATAGATGGTTACAATTATTTTCATAGAATCACAGAACTTTAGGAGTTGGAAGGAACCTCAAAAGATCATCTAATTCAACCCCCCTGCCAGAGCAGGATCACCTAGATTAAATGACACAGGAACATATGCAGGCGGGTTTTGAATGTCTCCAGAGAAGGAGACTCCACAACCTCTCTGGGCAGCCTGTTCCAGTGCTCTGTCACCCTCACAGGGAAAAGGTTTCTCCTTATATTCGCATGGAACTTCCTATGCTCCAGCTGGCACCCATTGCCCCTTGTCCTACTGCTGGCCATCACTGAGAAGAGCCTGGCTCCATCCTCCTGACTCTCACCCTTCATGCATTTTTAAACATTAATAAGGTCACCCCTCAGTCTCCTCCAAGCTAGAGGCACAGCTACCTCAACCTGTCCTCATAAGGAAAGTATTTTAGGTAATCTTGTTCTTTATTTGTCAGAGATCAGCACTGTTCCTTTCCATTGAGATGTTACAGAATACAGAAGAGGAAAAAATAAATTTAAAAAAAATTATAAAACAACAAAGCCTGCACCTTCAGAAGAACGTGGCTATGTGGAATTTTACCAGCTGATTTTGCTTCTGGCTGTGAATTGAATGCTATTTATTTGCTTCCAGCACAACATCTCCAGTCAGTGAACAGAAACTGCAATCTTCTCTAGGGATTTCATATCCAAAACAGATCTAGAAAAC
Organism: Zapornia atra; assembly: GCA_013400835.1. Taxonomy (NCBI): domain Eukaryota; kingdom Metazoa; phylum Chordata; class Aves; order Gruiformes; family Rallidae; genus Zapornia; species Zapornia atra. The sequence continues at coordinate 115,824 of VZTU01010765.1, forward strand.
TTGACTGAAAGTATAGATTTGTCTGCCTTCTTTTGGGATGCAAGAGGGGAAGACCAGTTTTGCACTGAGTATTCTTTGCAAGTTTAATTACCCTAATCTATTTTTTAGAAAAAATACGATGTGCAGTCCTTTTGCTTGGGAATTCCTCTTTAAGTGCTGCTTTTCTTTCAATCCTTGTCAACTGTCTCTTGTTCAACAGCAGATTACTACATGGAAAGCCTACTGGGAGGCTTCTCGCAAAGCATATTCAAAAGCTGGGGATTTATTTGAGGCAGCTGAAAACCAAATATTGTTAAGATAGTATAAGGTACCACGCTGGAGAAAAAATAGTGAGGGGAAAGTAATCATTACATGAAATCTGTTGTGTATTAATATGTCACTTAGTGTAGAAAGAATGGTTTTATTAAGGAATACCAAATTAATTTACTAAGGAATATTGTAGCAGTGAGACAGATTTCCAGAGAGAGGGAAGAATCCTGCTGTCCTGTGCTGTGATGCAGCATCTGGGTAGACTCCTGCTATGTGAATTAGAAAGAATCTGAGAGGTCTTTGATATGTTAAACATACTACTTACTGATGCAATTGGAGGACAGTAGCCACAAAAGAAAGCGTGCATCCCATTTATATGAAAAAAAAAAGCCCAAACCAAACCACCAGACAATAAAGCAAAACATAGCTAGCAGATTTAACAACAGAAATAAAACTGAAAAGAGTATCAGGCAACCATGAACTGATGATTAGCTTAGTGAGTAACAATTTTAACATGTCCGTGCATCATCCTTGTCTTTTTTTTTTTAGCAGGTCCAATGACTCCCTGGTACCATTTCCTCCCCAAATCATTCACTTAAAGAGTATAATTGGTATTGCCTACTTCTTTAACTGCTTACTGCATTTGCCTAAAATTGTATCACTTGCAGACATATTTTAAAGGATTGCAAGCACATTGTTTAATCTATTTGGGAAGTGACATAGGATACTGTAGCAAGCATTCTGTGCAGTCATACGGACTAGCCTTGCTTTGCCACTTGTTTTATCCATCTGGTTACAGGTCAAAAATGTGACCTCTCTTCTGTCTCTCAGAGCCACTAGAGTATGCTTGGCTTCAGCTGACATTCCAAAAATTACAAAAGACAACTATTTGAGCCCAGAAAAACATAGTTTTTTTCACTACCGCTTGCTTGTTTAAAATGAAAAATTACTTAAAATTGCAGTGGGAACTGAGGGATTACTATGTGCAGACACCATTCTGTGGTTTTTAGCAGTGATTTGGGGCTGGACCCTGTAGCTAGGTAGCTAGGTGGCTCATTCTTGCTGATTTTCAACCTCACTTGATTCCATTTGATGAGCATTAATCTGAAGGAAGAGAAGATATCCAGAAGTATTATTACCTTAAATAGTCTAGGATATTCTACCTCTACCTTATATTCTAGAAATGTTCCTTCAAGTTATTTCATGTCTCTTTCTGCTACTAAATACCTGATAGAAAAAACTCACTCAAGATATTTCACTGGAAGAGAAATATCTTGTTTCCAGAAATAACTTATTAACCCCTAGGAGCTTCAACAAGCATTAGTGCAAGCAGGGATGGATTGCATGTCTTTAGCTTTTAATAAACAGTGGCTCACACTGAATTTGTTCACAGCAGAATATAAATGATTGCTGTGACAATATTGTTCCCTTTCTGGTTTGTCATAGAGACACTATTTATCCCTTTAGTGTAAACCCCGAGCCACAGCAAAGAGCTTATTCACTTCTCTGTTCCAGGATTCAAATATGTATATGACTGAGTTGACTGTTCATATTTCTCATTAATGACTTGACTTGAATAGCTAGCTTGAAAACAAAAGAGAGGTAAACAAAACCCAAGAAAGATTTGTTTTGGATGAGAGTCCTGGAGGAAGCTGCCTGCTTATCACCCATTAGAGTCACTGTTAATACGGGCAAATCTGCATTTTGATCTGTACAAGGATTAAACAGATGATTGTATGGATTATTAACCTGTTTTGTAGTCCCTTCTAGCACACAGTGATCATACTGATACTTAGACCTTTATGAAAACTACATTCTGCGCTCATGAAAAATGAATGAGAAAATCAGTACTCATGGATACCGTAAAGAAAAAGAACAGCTGAAGCAAAAGTATTGCAAGCTTTCTTTAAAGTTGCACTAACAATTTCTCAGGTCTTAGATCTTCAGGGACTTGGGAAATTTAGCTTGGTGCCTTTGCCCTTCATGTTCTCTGAAACCTACAAGTAAGGAGGCAAATAAAAAAGAATTGTAGCATTGGGGTTTTTTTTACAGTGAGAACGCTTGTCCCCTGGAGTCTAAACTAAGACAAACTTATTTTCTGTAGATCGTCAAACAGGCAGAACCCAGTGGCTTCCTGGTAAAAACTTCCATATCTGGTGACTAATCCTCTTAGCCTTTCTGTCTGAGTTTATCTCCTGATAGCAGCCAGAACAGAAAACAGCTGGAAATAAGAAAAGGTAACAATAACAGCTACAGAGACAGGTGTTCTTTCTACAGGTAAGAAAAGCAATACCTGCAACTGAAATCAAACTCTTGGAGTCCTGCTTAGGATGGGCTTTATGCAAGGTGCAGCAGCAATAACAGAATGCCATGCCCAGATGTAGTTATGGTGACATAGATAGGTATCCATCGTTCAGAGCACCATCAGGTAATAAGGGGAAGCTCTGCCTGTTCCTTGAATTACCTGATAATTCTCTTTAAGTGTGTTAGCTAAACAAGTAATGGAATAATAGTCTTCCATGGCAAGCTGCCATCCATATCTGCCTCACTTATATAATTAAATGAAAGCTTACAATAAATCTTTCCATTCTGGGTAGCTGCCTGTGTGTTGGAAATGGTTTTCTAAAAGGAGTATTTTAGTTAATTAACCTTCTGTAAGTGAATCTGCTATCTCATGACTCTCGCATAATAAAATTTATGAGTAACGGAATACCCAAAATAATTAATTTATTAATTATTTCTTTCAACAGATGTATTAGTATGTGGCAATTAATGGAAAATTTTAAATAGATCATTATATTAAAATTAATCTGTAATCCTGGGGTGAAGTTTTTGCTAATTTTTCATGACATGCATGATAGCAAAAATTTGTCCTTTAAATTAATGTTAAGTCTGACATTAATGCAAAAGCTTTCCAAAGCTGTTTTAGGTTGACTTGAGGCTGTCTGTGCTTTTGGGTAGTGAAAGGTGAATGACCTGGGATATGAATGTCCATGCCACAGAGGGGACACAAAAGTGCTACCATATCAGTGAAAGTTTTAATAATTCCCACATCTCATCTATCTTGTATTTATTGTTTGCTTTTGAGGAACTGTATATACTATCTAGTTACAGATTAGAACCAAAAATACAGAGCCGGGTATTCAACTGGTGTGCACTTACTGCTTTTGTGCTAAAAGCCCACCTGCCAACAGTCTGATGCTCCCTAGTTAAGCTAGAAGCAATAGGGTAGGTGCTGAGAAAAATCTGTCATATTTGCAGCTCTCCATTGCCAAAAGGTAGTGGCGTCTCCACAAGGAAATCCTACTATATACAATGGCACCTTAGCTTCTAGAAACAACAATACCAAGGGGCTGTGCCTAAGGTAGAAAATCTTGGTAGGACAGGTTTGGTTCTATTTCCCATTCTCTATTATTTTGTTGTCTTTCACTGTAAAAAATTGTGTACTGTAGATCTGTAAGTAATTTAATACCCTTACTCAGTGAAGAGATAAAATGTCATTGATGTATCTGCAGGATGTATTTTCCAAGAAGAAATAAATGCTACTGCAGCATTTGTTACACTAAGGGGGTAGCAAAAATAGAGTATATCCACTAGGTTATTTTGAAAGACCATTTTAAAATGAATTTAATATTCTAGCTAAAAGACTCACACAGTGAAACTCTACTCCTTCCTTTGGGAGACTTACACTGCCTAAGAGGTCTGAACATTAAAAAACTTTTTCTGACATGAATACTTAAATATTCTTTATTTTATTTAATCCATTTACTCCTAGACACTTTCTTCTTTGTACCACACTGATAATTTTCCTCTTTCATAGCATGTTTATCATAACTTTATAAAGCCCCTATGCTTCCTTTTAATTATTCAATGCAAATATTATTTGTTTTAGTATTTTCTCATTCCTGGATTTCAGATTAGTAGTGACTTCAGTTGTGTTTTGCTCAAATCCTTCTATTAAGAAAGATTGTATGATCTCTGCTATTCTCAACCTCCTCATTTTTTCTATCTGCAGTTGCAAGAGATCCATAATAAGAAAAGACAAGGACCTTCTTACTGAGTTTGGCTTCAGTATGAAAACAGAGAAAATCTGTGTCTTGTTTTATTCTTGCCTGCCTGTGTCTAATTTGCTGTCTGCTTTGTCTGAGGGGTCTTGCTTCTTTATCTGTTTAACTCTTGCCTCATGGCTTTTCCTTTGATTTTTAGTGTCTCAAATTATTTTCCTTGTAGCTGTGCTTGTAAGCATTTATGTACTGTATCATATTTTAAGAGTCCATATGAAGTAGGAGTCTGTGGCTCAGGAAACAGATTCTATTTCCAGCTCTACCACTGGCCTGCTGTGTGATCTGAGAGCCATGATCCTATTTTCTTCTGCAAAATGAGAGTATAGACCACTTTTCTTCTGGAGTCATAGATGAAGCCCTCTTGGGAAGTGACAGTGAAAACACAGGAAAACAAAGAGATGAAAGAATTGGAATTTGAATAGAAAAACCAAGAGGCAAAAATGGGGAAAAAAATCAGTCCTTCTCTTTCAAGAGGTTAAAAAAGAAAAATTTCAAAGGCTGCAAACTCATTTTTTAATGTAGACTAGTTCAAAGACTGTTTGGTCCCTAATTTACTGAAGATTGGTATATCTCAGAATAAGGCTTTGACCCAGCGATGCAGAATCATTATTGATACTAAATTCAATATCTGGTCTGCAAGACAATCTATAACATAGATTTCCTATAAGGTCACTTTCTATATGTATGCACAGTGTAAACAGGTGTGACATGCTGCAACTGATCTCAAACTAGTGGGCACAGCTGGAGATGCAGACTCATGGTAGGCAGGAGAGCATCACCAAGGTACTGCTGTGCATCTGTGGCCAGTTGGCAGAATGTTTCCATTTTCAATAGAAATTTTGAACCTGAGAATTTGGTTTAGCTCTTTGGTTTTTTTAAAAGTGATGATATAAATGTGAAATGGGAGACTGATTTCAGTTGTCAGATTAAAGAGTTTCTAGAATGGTCTTGTGGCAGGGCTGTTTTATCAGCTTCAAGCTGACTTGCTTCCTCCTTGATATTACCCTAACCCCCTCACTTATGTTATGTAGAAGAGTCCAGTGTAGAAACAGTCGTACTGGCATGAAACTTTGTTTTGACTATCATTGTTTATCTTTTCCTTCATTAACCTACCATCTTGGAAGTCAGAAAACAAATGGATGCTGATATCATCTGAAGCAGAAGCAGGCATAGCTATTGAGCAGAAAACTTGCCTCTCTAAGCCTTGGGAAGCTATGGACCATATTTTCAGTCTCTGGCTGAAGGGCTGTGATGGCAGTCTCACAAACCACATACTGAAGCCTGGTCATTCACATAAACAAGATGGAAACCAGATAAATGAGTAGTCCCTTTGTGGTGCATCTCCCTCTGAACCCTTCAGAAAATACTTACTAATTTAACTTTCAATGAGGAAATTAAAGTAGCAATCTTAATTGTTTGCTTTGGCACAGACACTCAAAGAAAAAAAAAGGTTAGAACAAGTGGTTCTCTTAAGTATGTGCTTCAGTCTGTTGCTTTGACTGTTTAAGTTACCACTTAACTTACATAAGCCAAGGCTTGTTCTTACTGAGTTCTGAGTCCTCTGAGAGGGTGTTGGCATCCCACTGGTTATAAGGTCGTGTCAGGACACCTAGCCTCTCATCTGGCTGGGTTTTGCTTTGGAATTTCTTTCTTTTGTGCTGATTTAGAATTTTCTTTTAGTCACATACAGGCTTTTCACTGCTAAAGAACAGCATTTTCAATCTGAATTAATCACAGTGATGTATCAAACAAATAGTAATTCTTTAAAACACATCTCTGAAACAATGAGCTATTATTTCTGTGGCACAGATAAGGACCTAAAGCAGAGACAGAAAATTGCTGATTTTTTCCTGTGCTTATGCAACTTGAGAAACTTTAGAGCACCTCCTGCTCCTCTTTCTATACTTAAAAGTTTTCAGAACTTTTAAAAAAAAGGTCGTTTGTGTTCTGAGTTGAGTAATACTATACAGAAAATTTGGGATAAAACATAGGTTTCTGTCTAGTGTACGAGTCACAGGACTGTCCTTTCTGAAGATGTAGACAGAACAGACTCTCAGGTTAACTGGGATTTGTGGTTACAACCCCCAGTGCACTATTTTCCTATACATAAGAAAATTTGGGATTTTTAATGTCTTGATTGCTTAATTTAATATTATTTGGTCTGACTGTTTTTAAACTTGGTTTGTCTTCTAGAAATTTTAGTTTTCTAAATTTATGAGCTCAATTATAAAACCTGGCTTTGGGTTTTCAGAATTTCAGCTCAAGCATCTGTTTTGTATGGTAATTCCATGAGTTAATAGAAATAAAATGCTGCAGTTCTGGCTGCTTACAGGTCACTAGAGATAACCATGGTATTTGGACTCTGGGGTCTAAATCTTTCTTAAACCATATATTTACGATTATTTTGGCACTTTTCTTGTCTGTAATTCAGTGTTAAATACCCAGTACTATAAGGAATTTGGATTACTGTGTGCTTTTCTTTGCTCCCTGTTTTATTGTCATTTTGAAGTGAATTCACCTATTTTATCCATCCTAAGCATAGAATTCTGAGATATTCATCCTGGGATCTAGTCAGGAAAAACTGATAGAATAAAACGTTTTTCTGTCATAATGAGAATCTGGGTTTGATTTCCAACTCTACTAGAACTGAACTTGTCCAGCTTCTCTGTGTCAAACACTCATTATCTCCTAAATGAAGGGACTGTGACTAGTCTATTTCAAATGAAGTCAGGAGATTTTGCTCAGTGACAAATCCAGAACCTATTTAAAAATAAAGTTTGAAAGAGATGACAGAGGGCACACAAACACATACTTCAACCAAGTAGCAAGGATGCTTCACCATATGTCAATAAAAAAAGAAAGCAGAAGTCAGAAGATACATGTCAAAATTGTCTCTTTTCTCCTTGGGGATATATGTTAACATTGGTCCTGATCATTAAGCGTGTAAGCACATAATTGAACCATTCCCTAAAAGTAAGCAGATTTTGAAGTACTTTACCAAACCCTGGCTATAAATTTGATAAATCCTTTTTTCAGCTTTGACTGGTTTTTTTTTACTGTCACTTCTGGGTGCAGGAAACTTTTTATCCAAGTTAGAGTGGTTTTTGAAATGATAGATGGAGTTTCATTGTGCGACAGCCAGAATCCCATTAGGATGTAGCAGTGCTTCAGGTTCTTACAAATGTGTGTTCAATAACAGATCGGAAAGAACAAAGCTGCTAAGCATCAGTGTCATCCCTTTAAAGATGGACTAATCTGATGTATGAAGGACTTACCTCTGTTCTACAGAGCAAGGGAGAAACAGGCAGAACAGCCTTTTGAATCATCAGTGCTGTTGGCAATAAACCAATAGCATGTCATTTTCCTTTATAATAAAACTGATTTACTAGAAGAATTTCACATTTAAATTTCCAAGTGGAAATAGTATTGTAAGGCTGAAATTTGCTATCTTCTATCACTGGCAGAAATACTGCATTGGGATGCTCATTTGTATCTTAAACTTTTAAGAGCAGGCAATAAACCAAGTGCCCAAGGGAAACTGCTGAACTATGCCATTTTAGAATACTTTTGCATTCATTAAAAGTGAGTTAGGTTAAAAGAAATCTGTTCTGGCACAGTAGAAAGGTAGAGTCTTTTCTTTCTCTGTAATTCTGTACAAATGGCTAGGGGAGGATAGTGCCATCTTATTTAAGTGGTGTTCCTTCTGTCTTACACTTATAACACGTAAATGCTGTTTATGGTACAAAGTATTAGGATTACATAATATAATTAGTGGATAACGGATATTCAGCAGTGTTGTCTTTAATCTTTGATCAAGCATCATGTGTGATCATGGATGATTCACTGAATCTATCTCTTCTCAAGTTCCCCAGTTGCTTATTTTTATAAGAGGGACATTATTTACTGTGTACCTACTGTTACAGTGGGTAAGCATTTATTGGAGTGGGCAGGAGGCGTTACAAAGCTATAGCCCAATGATCTTTGCCATTAGGAACTATATATTTTCCTCATCACATGGTGCAAGAGAAAAGTTATGCATCCTTTCTTTTTCAGCTGTATCCATTCCTTTTCAGTGGAGCTATCTTTAAGAGGAGCAAAGAAAGCACAAGAAAACAATAATGACAGGATAATGGAAGGTACAGAAAGCTTGTTGGTGATGACAGAGAGGCAATTATCTATGTGACTTCTGTTATACTCTGTTTTTTGTTACAAACACCAGTTTGGAGCTTTTCAACTGGATCCCACTCAAAGAGGCTGGTTTTGTAGTATGAAATGCTTGGTATATGTCTAAGCATGAAGAACAGGGAAACTGACTCTGAATAGATCTATGAATTCAAAAGGAACAAACAATTCTCTGAGCTCTCCCATATGCTCTAGTTACAAAAAGACCTAATAGAACACAGAGGAAGAGGGAAGGAAAAGTAAGGGAGGGAAGTAATCTTACTTCTGTATGTGGCTTTGGTGATAGAAAAATTCATCACGTTCTCATTTCCAAATTTTAGCATGGATTTTTTAAACTGTAATGAATATGTAAATAGAACTGATGTGCTCTTAGGATCATAGAAAGTGTTTTACAATGGGCAGTTTGGACCTTTTTTGCTTAGTTTATCAAGGGAAAGATTGAAATTTTTCTAAGTTACTTTGGGCAAGAACTGTCCAGAGATTAAAAAAAGAACCCAACAGGTACAAAGGAGGTATCCCAAAGCCAATATCCAAAGAGCTGAAAGTTAAAGAGATTAAGCAAGACATAATAATATGTTCCATCTAGGGAGAATTATTTTAATAGTGGAAATAATAAAAATAAAAATAATAATAA
>VZTU01010766.1:0-20992 GCA_013400835.1 Zapornia atra
GCTGCTTTTACTATTTTTAATAGACAGTGGACTTCATGTGAATGTACCTCGTTCTACATATTTCTCTGAGATGGCTCTCTGTTCTGATAAAATGATTGTTACATATACCCTTTGGACTTTTTCCTTATTCTCTGTTTCTTTTACTTCCCTTCCAAGATGGATTTTAGCTTTGCTTTTCAATCATAAGGAATAGTGTATAATAAAAATGGACTTGTCTGCTGAGATTCTATTGGCATCCTATCCCATGGCAACAAACTATAAAATACTTGCAGTGTGGCTTCACCATTGGAGTATATTGAAGCTACACCAAATAATGAATTTCCTTTAGTGTTTTAAAGGAAAGCAATTACAAGATCCGGCGCTGAATTAATGCTACAGTCTTAATCATCTCACATCCACCATAAGGTAATCTTGTCTCAATTATAGATCCAGCTGGAAATGGCTTTAAAACTAGATTGCTGCTCTGGTCTTTCTTGGCCAAGTGTCGGAACAGAAATATCTTGACAGCATTATTAATAGATCCATTAATAACATTAAAATGCAGACTATGTAACACTGCACATACCACATACAGTGATGTGTCTTTTTGACTTAAGACCAAGTTTTGAAGCCACTATGAAATGCTTTTATTTCATTATCAACAGTACTGAGAATTAAATGTCATACTTAACACATGATTACTTTAGTGGTTTAAAAGTATTCTGGCTAAAATGCAATGTTATTCTGGGCATTCCACAGAGATTTTTAAAAATCAGAGCATTCTCAAAACTTGAAATATTGGAAGTTCTTAATTTTGGTGTCTTGCAACGCAGCTTTCATGAAACATAGAATCTTCCTGAAGTACTTTTTCTGTAAGTCCTGTTTCCACATTTGAGCAATATCATCAGAAATCTTGCAGGTTATCTTGCAGCTTTTTGTTAATGAGGGAAGGGCATGAATCAAGTTCAGGGTCAAAAGTTTGTTTCTAGCCTTTGAGGCCTTGTAGCACACTCTTGCTCCTAGTCCCTTTATTGCCTTTTCCTTATTTTTCTTCTGAGCCTTAAGACCTGATATCTCTTCATTTTGCTTTCACATTTTTAATAGATTGCAAAGCCTGCTGAACTAAAATACCTTGCTTTAAGATTCTGAGTTTGTCAACACTCAGAAGCTGAAATGACTTCAAAGTCACAGAACTTGATCATTCAGTCTTGAGTTCTGCAACCATATTTGTCCTACATTTAATCTGAAAAACAACTCTGTCATTCACTAGGCAGGATGCATAGCACTCATCTTTTGAGCAATAATGGAACAACTTCACCCCCTTTATAATTTTCCTTTCTCATGTCTGAATTTCAGTTATGCATAATATTCTATCAAATCTGTTCTTTGTTCAGAATTACACAGAATGAAAAATCTTGGCATCTTCAGAAACAGTTACTTTATCTGTGCAGAATGTTTGTTATGTTGAGCAAATCCTGTTCTTAATATAAGCAGGAGCTACATGGGGGCCAGCTCTATGATGTTAGTCCCTGTGTGTACTTTGGAGGCTGAGGTTAAGGTGGTTTCAGAAGTCTTAGCCTTACACATGTTCTGTGTGTTCAGGCTTGGCTGCATTGTGATCACTTGGTTTTTAGGAAATGGAGATATAGGGTTGCCAGTTGGCCTGTCACAACACAAATGTGGTAGAGAGCTGACTACTTTGTGTGAGTGATTTCCAATCTGAGGTGACTGCAACATAGCGCAGAAGTACATAAGCCAGTTTTCAGGGAGCTAGCCCACCTCTGGGTATCCGTCTAGTACAGCAGCAGGAAGCACAGTTTGGCATCATCATGTTGTCAGGACTGGTGCCAAGTGCTTAACCTCTGGAGAGCTGAGAAAAGACTAACAACCTGCATTGGAAAAGAGTAAACCTTATGTTTAATAACCCTGTTTCCACAACATTTACTTACTGAAGAAGAAAGTCACACAGCTCATGAATGCTTGGATCTAGGGAGCAGTGATTTATCAGGGATGTAAACTGGAGTTGGAGGTGGGGCTGGGGTCAGGATGAAGAATATTTTGAACCAATTTTCTCCCCTCCCCACTCCTAAAGGTGAATGGCTCAGCTCCATTGCAAACAATTCTGAACTTTACTGTAGAGAGGGATTTGACTGTTTCTGTGTAGTTTGACCCTTTTCCTCCTTAGCCTGATCTTCTTTTCCCAAGAAGAAACCTTGTACAAAAGGTTTATTTTGTTTTGAAAAGGGTTGAAACCATGCTTTTTAACCAATTATGAACCTTTTTTCAGCCAGTTCAAAAACTAATCCCTTTTCGTAACAGTATTTTCACTTTTCCAATAAATCTTCATTTACTTTTTCTTCAGTAGTTTGCTGTGGAAATTCTGAAAAACTTCAACTGCACGAACTCAAAACCTTGTAACATCAAGCATGATGAAACCTGAAAGAGTGGCAGAATGATCAGACACACTTAGAGCTGCAGAATAAGGGGCTTATTGATTTGGAGGTGCTGACTGCAGCAGAGCGCAAGTGCACTCAAGCTAGCTGACAACTAGCTAACTCACATGCAGGTAGCAGTCTAGGTACAGGATGAGACACCTCAAATCAGGGTCACCACACCTGCATGACAGCCTTAGCTGACTAATGGTTAGTGGTGTAAAGTCTGAGAAAGCTTCTATCCCAGTTCAGTGACGTGTCACACAGAATGATCAGCAGTTCTGCACATACACCTGGGTAACCTGTGAGATAGGTTTGATTTTGTGCTTAAAGAAATCAGTTTAGCATTTCTTGTCTCAGTTAACTACAAGTTTTCTTTTGGTGTACACAAAAATAGAAAAGTATATACCAAAATGGTACAAATCAAGCTGAAGAGATCAGGGTTTGATGTACAGAACTTCCCCTATATAAGGAGGCTTCTAAAATGCATGCAGACCCAACTGGCACTACTTACAACTCTTAAAAACGATCAGGATTCCTTTAGCGTAGAAGTCATTAATCTTAATAGAACTTCCCAAGACATTTCTTCTTCATTTGTGCAGTTGTACTTAGACGAAAAGAATCAAAGTGAGAAGTATTTTTGCTGTGACCAAATGAAAAAGTAAACTATAAAAAAATGGTGGGGGAAAAAAACATGAAAAATAATTCAGGGGCTTTGTTTGGGTTTTTTCATTTCTGTTTTTGTGTTTGTTTTGTTCTTTTTTTGGTTTGGTTTGGTTTTGTGTTTGGGTTTTATTTTGTTTTAATAATTGGACAAACATTTTTTAATAAGATAAAGAAATGCCTTGAGCTTTACTTGCCCCAAATTTTCCGACTTTTAATTTCACTCTAAAAATGACAATTAGGTTTTTGGATTTAGCAGAGCTTACCCATCATACAATGACAGAAGATTTTTTTTTTTCCCTGCTGCTCTCTTCTGCTCCTCATTGATGAGTTTCTTCTTCCTCTTCGGTCACTTTCTCTTCTTTAACCAGTGCTTCTCTGGTATTGGGGCAATTCACATGGCCCCTAGATGAGCATAACCATTGCAGAGGAGATGTAAGTCAGCAATAGTAAGAAGTAACTATGGCTGCCATATACTGAACTCCAACCATTCTCAGTTAAGGTGTGATTACTATTATCAATGGGACTGTGTGTATGTGTGCGTCTAAGTATTGACACCCGTTGGGGAATGGTGCTGCTAAAGCGGTTTGGCCGGAGTAAAGGCACTGGCGCGGTGTTATTTGGTAGCGGCACTGCCGAGGCGGCGCGGGTCCGGAGTGAAGGGGTCGGTCTGTCTCGCGAGATGAGGCTTCGGGCACGCCTCACGCGGCGGCTACCTGCCGAGATGCACGCACGCCCCTACCTGGCGGGAAAAACGTGAGCAACCAGCTGCCGGGGGGGGGTGGGCNCCGTGTCGCAATAGACACCCTTCAGGCTGCAGCTAAAAGGGAGAACCAGAGACTTCTGACTGTTCCTGTGTCAGCAGAGAATTTACTTTAGTCCGCGTGACACCGGGCACACAACCTAAAATGCTTCTCATGTATTGATCTAGCATCTGAAAATGAAGTATAGCTCTCCCTTTGTTCTTCACACACTAGAAACATCTGTCTTTGTAAATTCTGGAACGATTTAATTTGCAAATTAAGTTGTCAAGGATCAGGTTCATATTCCTCTCGGTGAGAATTTAACTCCATTCTTACTTACAGCACAAAGACAAAGTTTTGGCAGAGTTATTAAATAATTTTTTCTCTTATAATTTTCCTATAATGTAATTTATAGTGTATCAGAACATTTCTTATTTTTAATTAAGAATTATTTCATAATCTTTTTCCAGAGATAAGATTCACATTTTTTAGTGTGTATTATCTTCTGTTTTTACAAATATATGCAGAAATACTTATTTAAAGAAAGTTAAATTAAATAAATCAAAAGTTGTGGGTTTTTTCTGGGCTAATTCATTATTTAATCTTACAACGGACCTTAAGAAAGCTCACTATCTATTTTGAAGGAGAACTTTTATCTTATTGTAGACACTTTCATTGTGCCTACTGGTTTATCCTTCAGGTCATGAGCTTCAGCCTAGACCTTTAGGCAGGTTTTTGTATTTTGCCAATCACTGTAAATACAACAACACTAAACCAAGAAAACCTCTCTAAGTTATATAAGCAGAGAGAGATGTAGATAGGTATTTTTGAAATTTTGTAGGACACTGAGCAGACTAGACCTGTAACTCATTGAAACCAGTGTGAAATAGATATTGAATCAACTCTGGCACCGGTGAGAAAATCCTTCTTTGGACTCATTCTTGCTATTCAGTGCCTAAATAAATTTGAAAACCTGGCTTTTAGATCTTGAGGTCAACTCAACAATCTGTTCAAAAACAGCATATGGAGGACAAACCTGATATTCTTGTAATAATCTGTGTTGCTGAAGAAACAACAGTAAGATGGACTTGATGATGTTAACTCATTTACATGCACATTAGTATGCTACTTAGTGTTTTAATATGGGATTATCAGGAAAACACCTTCTGTGTTTTGAGTAAAAATGATAGAAAAGCTAATGTAAAATAGTACCACACTAATTGTTTCTAGATATGTTTGCCTCACTTTTACTAATGACTTCCTCAATTTTGAAGCATTTTTCGTACAATTTCGGAGCATATTTAACTATAATTTTATATAGTCATCCAAAAGCCCATTGATTTTATCTGTAAATCTGAGAAAACATTGAGGGGATATAAGAATGGTGGTGGGGTTATAATACTTCTTTTGAGAAATTTAAGAGTCCAGAGGCATTAGAAGGGAGGCGTAATGGTGAAAGAGTCTATTGGCATAAAGAATGGACAAAGTACTGTGTTGAAGTTTTTTGACAGGTCCTCCAGCTTTTGGGAGGTTGATCTCTCCATTACATCACTTCCAGTGTTGTAAAGAGATTTTTAGCTAGAAGCAGAGGAATGGGAATCAGAAAATATAGATCATAAAGATATGCCAGCGCAACCACACATATCTGCTACTCATAGCTGCACATTTTCTCAGCATTTTAAAATACTGCTTCCCAGTCTTAACACACTTGTTATCTCTAGTAGCATGACACCTTGGTAATTATGGCAAAAGAACAAAAATATTGTTTCAAGTAACATTGAGTTCACCTGGAACATTTAAAAAAATTGTTGACAGTAAGTACTGGTAATAATATCAGCTCATTATATCAGTGCTATCAACCAAATCAAAGATTGCTCTTAGGACACATAGCCAAATGTTTTTTAGCCATGTATGTTCTACTGCATTTAGCCACAGTCTCTGTTCTTATTAGAAAATCTCCATGTGTAAAGGCAAGTATCCGTATACTGATCAAGACAGTATAGGAAACTGCCTCGCAGCGGATCTGAAAACAGAAAGATTTCTACCCTGGAACGTCTGATGTTGCCTTTCTGTGCTGTGACCACAGACATGAGGTCTGCCCTGCTGTGAATCTGGAGTAACACAATTAAATCAATGGAATTACTCTGGATTTTCTCCAATTCAAGGGAAGGCAGCTTTTGGCAGTGGGTACTCAGCAGCTCATAGAAACCTGACCCAAACTCTGTGTATTGGCACAGATCTCTTAGCTCGTTTCTGACAGTTTTATTAAGTCAAATCAGCTTAAAGAAATTGGTGCATAATTTTACTTTGGTGACCCCAGAAAACTCCTTTGCTGGAGCTACTGTTTTGGAGGCCCCATATAAGTAAAAACCTTAATAATATAAAAATTTATAAACTATGTGTATCCATATATATAAACATCTAGTTAATTAAGCCTACAAAATACTCACATGTACAAATGATAGCAATGTTTTAAATTGAGGTAATGTTTTATAAAACAGAGAATTAACGAAGAGGTTAACAAGATTCAGTGCTTGAAATCAATCCAGTTGCATGTCAGGAATGCACACTAAGTTTATAGGACTAAAAGTCTTTGTTTTGAAATCGCTGGCATGTTTTTCCACCTGTCTACTCCTGCACATTGTCTGAGGAGTTTCCAAGTGTACTTCAAGTTATTAGCTGCGAACAGATTTCAACAGTATTATTTGTTACAGATGTACTAGACAGCAGAGAGGTGACAATGATTGATTTGCTTAATGACAACAATTTGCCTGAAAATTTGCTCTCAATTGTTTCTTCTGCTTAATTTCCCTTAATCTTTGTTTCGAGTATCTTCAGAAAACTTTATTTTCCATAAAGTGTGAAAACATATTTTTCTAAAATTTCTTAGGATCTATGGATGTACAGAAAATGGAAATAAGGACCTAGGGCTGGTTGGCATCCTCTGTTTTTTGAGCTTTAAATGGGTAAAAATTAAATCTGCATTTCGTCCAGATTAAGTCATCAGAAAGCTGTGAAAGATACTGATTACCAGATCTGCCTAGTGATCAATGCAAAAGAGGAGGTCACATCCTTCTGTGCATGTATTTTGGGGAGTCCCTCAAACTGCTAGCCTTTGATGGTCAGTCACTGCAGCTGTATCCCTCCTTCTGTTCTGGGAAAATTGTAGGTTCTCTGCTTTGAGTGAAAGGGACTTGCTGAGACCAGATGAACTGCCACTCCCTCTCTACCAAGGACAGCTAAGACCTGCAGGTAAAGACGCGCATGTAATTCCGTGCTGGCTGAGGTTAGGGGGTGATGGTTGCAAAGAGATCATACAGACAAGGTGAAGCAAAGAGGTTGCCAGGCAGAGGAGCAACTTGAGCCCTTATTCTTCAGTTGTTCACCAGGAGTCAATGCACTCAGCTTTAAACGGACAGCAGGAGTCGAGCTTGGTGGGAAAATTAGCAGGAAGAAGGGGATTTACTCTCTTTTAAAAGAAAAGGATCAAATATTGCTCAGAAGTCAGACTGAACCTTGTTTACCTCATCGGTGTGAACATTTTATAATACCAGTTATTACTGTGAGTGTCTGAGCAAGCCAGGCTAATCTTGTATAGATTAGTTGCTGTGAGACATTTCCCCTCACATGTGCCCGTCAGGTCCCATTATCCTCAACAGGGAAGTTAAAAGTAACTAAAAGTAGAAATGAGTAAGAATCAATGTGGTATGTTAATGGATGGTTTTTATTTTATTGAAACCTCTCAGGGCAGCCAATTTATAGGAGGGAGGGGGAGTGCCTTTGATTTTCTGTCATTGCTTTATTATGTCCTTTTTGGGTGAAGGAAATTCAAATCCGTTAATATGTTCAAAAGCAGAATGCCTTTATAATGGAGGACTATAGATTGACAATATATTGCCTAGTAGTAGAAATTGTCTGGTATTATCAACAATAGTTCAGCATTGATTTCTCATGTTTTCTTTTAAGAAACTTAGAAACACCCCAAACCCAGATATAAGCTTTTCCTTAATTGGACTTGTCTAAAAAACCTAGCCAAATAGGTAGTGGTGTATCTAGCAATTATCTAACTGGCTTTCAGGTATTTAAAAGGTGAAAACACCTTTCACTCAAATAGTACCTCAGTAAAATTTGGCCTCTGAAATCAGCTGTAAAACTCCCATCTACTTCAAAGTAACCAGAACGTCATCCTTCCTATTAGTTTCAGTAGTGGATCAGTTCTGAAGAATAAAAAGTCTTTGATGTTCCTTCATGGAAAAATCCTTTGTTGGACTGTAAACCTTTGAAAAAATTGGAAGAACTCCCTTATGTTGAAATGGTCTTGTAACCTTTTTTTTAGATTTCACTTGATGAATATTGAATATTTGCAGCAAGGACTAGTGCATTCAAGATGGAGTACAAGGCCTGACTCAAGAAATTATTAGTTCTAGTGCCATTCTTCTGTTTGGCATTTGATAGATGCTCATTATCCATAATATCTCTAGCAGTATCTTCTTATTTATCTGTCCTTTCACAAACCCATTACTTTGTACATTATGTACTGCAAACTGGTTTATAGTATCCAGAATTGATGCTCTACTTGATTGTCTTTGATTTTACCTTTTAATGACTGGCTCTACACTCTTGTAATCATCATAGTTGTCTCCATAGTGTTATTGATATTAATAACCAATGTGCTCTGGCTGAAGTTGTCGGTCTATTTTTGCAGTACAGGCAGCCCAGAATCCGTAGAGATCTTCCTCATCTGCTAAAGTCTCCTGTTGATTAGTATTGTTCCACTAGACACAGTGCCTCTTCATTTTGCCTCTTCTCACACCACTCTCCTCAGCCTCAGTCTTTAGAGGCTAAATTAAGTTTGCAGGCAGAGCCTGCAAGCTCGGTCTCATCTCTGCTTTTAGAGATTTCCTTTAGCTGAACACTGAGACACTGGAAAGGGTTTCAGTCCATTACATGTGTCTCAGGAAGAGCAGCCACTCTTTTTCCTCTCTGTAGATACACAATGAGCAAATCCTATGGTTTCAGTCAGGTTGCTGTAGTCCCCCACCCCTGCAAAAGCAATACCTCACTGCCAAAGAGCAGATTTTAGCTGTATAAACCTTTTCATCACAACAAGAAACATTCTGTGCTCTGAAGACTCACTGAAAATTCCAACTTTTGAACTTATTCGCAGTTCCTAACTATTGGGGTTCTAGCCTCATGACTTCTACAAACCCTCCCCAACAACTTTCAGATTCCCAGATCAACGGAAGAGGACTCACAGGAGAAAGTATTTTCCTTACATTTACAGCATGGAATTTATCACTCTAACTGATTCAAGTAAACCTAGCTACTTAAACAATCTCAAAAAAATTAAACCAACACAAAGCCTGACCCTCCTTTACTCATGGTTGCTATGAAAGACCTCAGAGGAAAAAAGTAGAAAATTTGATGGTTTGATATTACTATTTTAATTAA
The DNA here is from genome assembly GCA_013400835.1 of Zapornia atra. Lineage (NCBI taxonomy): Eukaryota > Metazoa > Chordata > Aves > Gruiformes > Rallidae > Zapornia > Zapornia atra. The sequence goes on from VZTU01010766.1 coordinate 9,269, forward strand.
TTTTCTGGTAATATGAGCAGTAAGTTATGAATGTAAGCATGAATAAAAGCATGAATGTTATTAATTTCCATTTTAGCTTCTAAGCCTAATGAAAATTTTTACTTTCTTAAAGGCTGTGTTATTGATCTTGACCTTCACACTCAAAGTGACAGATACAGGTGTTTGAAATTAATTATTTCATACCAATATTGCATTATAATATATTTATCTGCTGTTTTATTGTTATTTGGTTGTGTTCTTTTTTATAACTGCTTAATATCAAGTCAGCAGCAGTCTCTATTGCATGATTTAGAATGAAACTTAAAATCACTTCTCTACCCTCTGTTCTGTTTGTTACGTTTCACTAATGACTTGAAGGTAAAAATAACTCATGTATTTATATTCTTAAAATATTGGCGCTTACAACCATTGAATTAATATTAAATGAGAGAATTGTTTTGATTGGAAAAGACCTTTAAGATCATTAAGTCTAACCATTAACCTATCACTGCCAAGTCCATCACTAAACCATGTCCCTGAGTGGCACAGATACACATCTTTTAAATACCTTCAGGGATGGTGACTCAACCACTTCACTGGGCAGCCTAGTCCAGCACTTGACAACCATTTTCAGTGAAGAGATTTTCTTAATATCCAATCTAAACCTCCTCTGACACCATTTGAGAGCATTTCCTCTTGTACTATGGCTTGTTACTTGAGAGAGAGACCAACACCCACCTGACTACAACCTCCTTTCAGGGAGCTGTAGAGAGCGATAAGGTCTCCTGTCAGCATACTTTTCTTCAGACTTAAACAACTCCCAGTTCCCTCAGCCACTCATCAGAAGACTTGTTTTCTAAATCCTTCACCAGCTTCATTGCTCTTCTTTGGAGAGATTCCAGCACCACAATATCCTCCTTGTAGTGAGGGGCCCAAAACTGAGCACAAGGTGCGGCCTCATAAATGTTGAGTAGAGGGGTATGATCGCTTCCCTAGTCCTGTTGGCCATGCTATTAATGATACAGGACAGGATGCTATTGGCCTTCTTGGCCACCTGGGCACACTGCTGGCTCATATTCAGCTGGCTGTTGACCCCCAGGTCCTTTTCTACTGGGCAGCTTTCTAGCTACTCTTCCCCAAGCCTGTAGCATTGCATGGGGTTGTTGTGACCCAAATAAAGGACCCAGCTCTTGGCTTTTTTCATCCTCATACAGCTAACCTCGGCCTGTCAATCCAGTCTATCCAGATCCCTCTGTAGAGCACTCCAACCCTCAAGCAGATCAATATTTCCGCCCAACTTTGTGTCATCTGCAAACTGACTGAGGGTGCACTCAATCCCCTCATCCAGATCATCAATAGCGATATTAAAGAGACCTGGCCCCAGTACTGAGCCATGGGGAACACCATATGTGACCAGTTGCCAACTGGATGTAACTCCACTTAGCACAATGCTTTGGGCATCCAGCCAGTATTTTACCCTGTAAATCATGTGCCTGTCCAAGCCACGAGCAGCCAGTTTCTCCAGAAAAGTGCTGTGGGAAACAGTGTCAAAGGCTTTAATAAAGTCCAGGTAAACAACATACACAGCCATTCCCTCATTCACCAAGTGGGTCGCCTTGAACATATTAGATCAGGTCAGTCAAGCAGGACTTGCCTTTCATATACGTTTCTCTCCACTTAAATTTTTTCTCTGCAGAGTTTGAGAGTAATTTTGATTCAATGTCATTCTTTGTTTGCTTTGGTTTAGTTTATCTATGTTACGAAGTTTTTTGAGAGACGTATTGACTTTCAGTGCCCTGGTGTTAGAGAATCTGTATTGCCTACAAGAATCTTTTCCTATTCTCTGGTACTTTTGTTCAACTGTTGGGTTTTTTGGATTTACTTTGACAAACAACATGTTTGTGAGGTGTTTTGTTTTCTGCAAGGTAACCCTTTCTTTCTTACACCTGACACCTTGATGACACACAAATGTGCACGAGAGAAGTCTTTGATAACTTCTTTCTCATCTATCTTGGAACAAACATTATATCCTAATGCAGCCAGTTTCTATGATATTCTCAATTCTGTAGTTACATGTCAGTCTTACTTCTATGTTAAATATTTCACAAGAATTCTGATTGTCTCTGGATTGTGCAGACTCAGTTCTTTCAACTTCAGAAATGCTTCACTCTAAAAAAAAAAAAGGAAAAAAGAAAAAAAAAATTTCAAGCTTAGAATTTAACAGTGCACTTTCTCAAGTCCACATCAGCTGTTTATATCTGTTTATTCCTGACTTGCCTTTCTACCCTAACTCTCTCCAGCTGGCCTTGAGGGGGAAAAAACAACCTACATATGAACAAATAGCCTCTGACTTCTTAAATAAAATGCCATCAGATTCCAGCTGGGCTGTCTCAAAAGAAATAAAAGGAGTTTGAACAAGGAAATGCTATGGTCTTAGGGATGCATAACTAACGTTCCTCAGTTCTCTCATGTCACATTAATTGATTCATCGTGCTATGTTGTGCTTTCCTTTCTGAAAGTCTGCATGGCAAGTCTGAAGTTTTGGTTTGATGCAGCCATCGTCATTATCAGAGTGTGTTTTTCAACATCATTTACCAGTCTTTATGCTTTTTCCTGTGTTATTTGATCTGTCTATTTTGCAGTTTCTCTGTTACTAATTTCTATTCCTCTCTCTGCAATCCTAAAGGCTTTGTTTTTGTGAAACTCTGGAGCAAGTCAAGTAAATAAAGTTTGATTAATTAAGTGCAATTTTTAAATAACAGCAGTTGGGAGGGGGAAAAAAAAGGAAATAACAACTAATTGGATCTCTGGAAGATACATCTTCCTGTCTGAATCAGATGAGTCTGTTTAATGTGGATGCCACCTCTTGTTTATTTTTCAACAAATGAAAAAATCATCTGCATTCAGAATCTCAGCACTGACTGCTGTTAATATTTCTTTCTTTATGGAAGAAATAATTGAACACCGCTTGTTATAAATGAAATTGTAATTACATTCTCATTATTACACTGGCACCATTTTCTTGGGTAACAGGTTTCCTGAAGGTGTAATTTTAACCTCTAATTTTAATTTTAATAAAATACTTGATGCATTGAAACCAGCTGTTGTTTTGAAGGAAAAAAATAACTAGGAACATTCAGGATTCATGTATTTTCATCCTTTTTCAGAAATGCTTATTGGAATTGACTGAGTAGAAATATATTAAAGTATCCAACAAACACAGCATTAACACCTAGCATTTGTTTACAGTGCCCCTCATGAGAGTGGGTGTGAGGCCTCAGGCCAAATCTGGAGTTTCCAGGATCTGTGACTGTTGCAGATTTAAAGAGATTATGGGAGAGATCTGCTTTTCAGAATCACTATAAGGATGTATCAGGTAACTGGAGTCAAAAGAGTGCCTAATGAGTTGGTGGCGCAACAAAAAACATATGTCAATCACATATTGGCTAATAGCTGTTAAGGAGATCAGCTTTTCCATGGTAATTTTCAAGAGTCTGATGGTCATGTGGATGGAGGTTTGTGCTGTCCTTGTGTGACTACAGGACCAGTACTCATCCGCGTGTATGAACTCAGTCAGAGGTTTTATGGAAGTTACACTATAGCAATACCATGTTAATTCATGAATAAAAAATACAGTTTTGAAGGTAGATTTTGCTCTTGATGATGTTCATATTCCTTTGATATAGGTTTGATAAAATCATCCTTACTACACTACACTTCAAAGCATTTTTTTGATCAACACAGTCCATCTAGGCAGATCATAATATCACTGGTCAGCATTCCTTTTGAACTCTTTGGTACAAGTATCAGCACTGGAAATTATATGTGCCTGTTTCAGGAAACAGAACATCCCTGTATCAGTCAGAAATACACAAACTCCTATTTATTTCTCCATTCCTAAGAAAGAAAACACCTCAAAACACACATGACACTAACCAGTGTAATAACTTCTGGTGCTCCTTAAAGAAGGATTTTATTGTCATGAAGAAGACAGATGCCGATATTACAGCAAAAAGAGACTTGACTGCAGTGTTCAAAGAAATAATGTATTTGAACACCACATGCAGATTTGATACTATTGCAGGTTTTATGGATACAATGGAGAAATGTGCTATTGCAGTTTAAAAGCAAGGCTACACTACTATAACCACAAGATGCACTACTGCAACCACAAGAGATGTGCACTCTTACAGCCACCATAAAGTCACAAAATGCACTATTACAACCCCCAGGTGATTAATGGAACACACTATCACAACTCACAAGTGCACTTACATGTGTGTTAGTCAATCACCTACGGCTACAAACTTAAAGCATATCAAATCTTTACTTACGCTTCCAGCTAAGTGCTGTCAATAAGGTACCTTAGCCAGCATCCTGTCCAAGGGGGAATACTGTCCTCACTTGCCAGATGCATAGTTGGAGAAGTGGCTCCCAAATCTCAGCCCGAATCTTAGGGTTTTTATTCCCCCATCTATATGACAGCAGGCAGTACTATGCTTAAGTAGATAATACCATCAAGGGTGTTTGTCATTAGCAGTTTTCTCCCTTATTTTTATTTACTCATGGGTAAGGTTCACTTCTGTACCTTTTGCATTTCTTTGTACTGTCTGGGTTTGTTGAAACCAAATGGAAACCCTCCAGCTTACCCTTATCTTACTTTTAGACACCTGAATAGTGGTTTGGTTGGAACTCAGGGCATATTATTTGCTGAAGGGATGCAAGGCTCAACTTAGGTTTTGGTTGTTTGATTTATGCAACACTGCCCTGTTTAATCTCAGGCTTATGGGATGACTCAGGTTTGAGCGACCTACACAGCTCCCCATGGGTCATCTCTGCAGAGAGAGGGTCTCAAAGAAATCCAAGGCTGAGTAACTTTTACAACTCCTCTGCCCCATGATTTGCCTGGTGCACTAGACATTACCAAAAGCTGTTTACGAGCTCTGAGCTGGATGATCCTTACAGATGTAGACTGGGATGCTTGCAGGTCTCAAGCATCCACATACAGAACTGCAATACACCGGCCAGCATCCAGCATCCACAGCCCTGCACACGGTGTGCCAGTATGTGCCTGCATACTAGCAAACACCTCACGAAAGCTGTTATATGGAGAGATGCCAGAATGAGGTCTCTGGGTCACACTGGAAGTATTTTTCTGACTTCTGTAACTTGGCTCCTCTCAGCCAGTTTTCTCCCCTAAGTAAGATCCCTTTTCGTCTGTTCTCCAGCCGTGTTCAGGATCGTGCTTGGTTTGTTGGTTTGGGTTTTTTTTTTCAATTTGTCCATGTTTCCTGGTACTACCTCTGAGACACTATTTGTTTTTCAAGGGGAGATGAAGAAATCTTTCATTTCCAAATCCTGTGATCTTTGCTACAGCTCCAAGAAAGCTTCACTTTACTAATTCACATGTTTCTGGAGGGGAATAGAAAGCATTCAAGCTAAGTGAGGAAATACAGAGACACTCTGAAAGAGAAGTTAAAGTAATTAAAATAAATATCTTTTTTAGCTTAGGTAATGCAACATTTATATCCATATATAATATTTTAACATTTCTTCTTCCTAAAATGTTCCCGAACTGTTCTTTTATATAATCAAGTCTTCCAAAGATATAATTTTTTTATACCATTCTTAAGTCTTACACAGAAAATATAACACTAAAAATGTCCTTCCACTATACCGGAAAGAAATAAAAGGAAGTATAAGAAAATAAAAAAATGGTGTCCAGGATTATGTATACAAATGTCTCATCATTTTCCCAGGCTCTCAGTTAAAATTTATTTATTTGGAAAACAGAGGCAGAAATAGATTATATGAGGGTTTACCATGGCAAAACAGACTGACTGTCCTCTGAAAGGATAATTGCCCACAGGAGAAGGACAATGAGTCTTCTTTCTCTGTGTAGAGAGAATTCACTACTTGAAATAATAAGGTAGTGTAAATGCCCAGTGAATCTTTATTTCCACATACATTTGTTCCTGAGACTTAATTTCTGAAACCCTATTTAGAACAAGAGTGGTGAAGCAGTGGAACAGGTTGCCTGGGGAGATGGTGGAATTGCCATTCCTAGAGCTGTTCAAAAAATGGGTAGATGTTGAGCTTTGGGATATGGTTAGGGGTTACAGTGCTGTAGCACTGACTTGATGATCTTAAAGGTCTTTTCCAACCTTGAAGTTTCTATTACTTAATATGGCTTAGTAATACATTATGGGGTAATCATGTATTTTGTTATATGAGGCTGGATGCCATTTATGGAATATTTCTGATACAGAACTGGAAAAAAAAGGTTATAGGTATAAGTAAATATATATCTATTTCTATCTATAACTATATATATAGCTATGTATATCTATATAGTAGTAAATATGTTGTTGCTACCACAACAGTGGTACAATAATTTGTTATTTTACTTTGCTTACACAGCTTGATGGTCCCTATCCCCCTTTCCATTGGTCATCCTAAATCAAATTTTTGTTTCTTTGTATTAGCAGCTCCTTTAGCCTAGAAATTGTTACACTTTTATTTTTTTTCTGTGCTGCACAGTTTTTATCTCACTGCCTGAAATTTTCTGTAAAATTATTCAAGTATTTATGTAGTGTAGTGAAGTGGTTTGACCCTGACTGGAGGTCAGGTGCACTCCAAAGCAGCTCTATCACTCCCCTTTTCAGCTGATCTGAAAAGAGAGGCTTAGAAGTTGAGATAAGGACAGGGATATATCATTCTGCAATCAGCGTCATGGGCAAAACAGACTCAGCACAGAATAAAGGAAAGAAACTCTCTAATTGGTGACACTGCCCTGCACACCCAGTGACACCAGAGTTGGGTAATGAGAAGTGCGACTTGATCTTAAAGAACTTCCCCCACCCCATCCATTTTAGCAGACTTCACTTTAGTTGTGATTTTGCTCCCTTCTTCCCCCTCATTGTGGCACGGGGAGGGGCAGGGAATGGGGGAACCGGGGGTTCAGTCAGTTCCTCACAAGTTGGTTTCCTTCTTAGTGGAGGGGGGGGGCATTTCTCACACCCTCCACCTGCACCAGCATGGGGTCATACCCATACATGGGAAACAGTCTTACAGAAACTTCTCCAACATGAGTCCTTTCCCCTAGGGCTTCAGCTCTTCCCTGGCTGCCCCAGCATAGGTCACTGCTATGGGGTGCAGTCATAAATCATAGAACGTCTTTCAGTCTCTCAGGCCCAGACTGCTCCAGCCTGGTCCTCCACAGAGTCAGAAGCCTTCCTCCCCCAGCAAACCTGCTCCAGCACGGATCNCCCCAGCCTTGGTGCCTACACAATTCCTTACATCTTCTCACTCCCTTCTCTGGGGGCACAAAGTGGCTTCTTGTGGTTTTTTTGTCCTAAGTGTGATTCCCGGAAACGCTGTGACTATCGCTGATGGGCTGGGCCTTGGTCAGCAACAACTGTGGCCTTGAGCCAGCTGGAGTTTGCTCTGTGGGGCCTGCAGAGACCTTCTGGCTGCTTCTGCTTTTCTTCTTCTGGAAGCCACTCCTGCAGCCTCCCTTCTCCACCAGAAACCAGCCATGCAAAACTACAGCATTGCACCCCTTGCCTCTGCAAATCACGTATTCAAGATTCATCCTTAAAATCCCCATCCCAACAGAAATTTTCCACAATTTCTACACTCACCAGCTGTTGTCTGCTTTGCCCATTCCCTCTTCCAATTACTGACCTTATTTCAAACCCCTTGAGCCCCATGTTGAGTGTCAAAAAGGACTGTTGTGACTTTGCCCCAGCTGAGAGCTGGGCACCATGTAGCTGCTCTCTCTAAGTGGGAGTAGAGTAGGGGGGGAAGTGGGGAAAAGAAAACAAAAACCCCCAAACCTCATTGGTAGGGATAAGGACAGTTTATATAAGAGATATGTAACAAAAACGGGAGCTATTGTTATATATTGTTATATATATAAAAATAGCAGTAGCTACAGCTTGGAGCTGTCCCGAAACTGGACCATCCCCAAAACTGTGTGTCCTGGAGTCGTGCACTCCTTCCCCCAGCAGCCCCATTTATGCTGAGCATGGTGTCACTGGTATGGAACACCCTCTTTGGTCATTTTGGATCATCTGTCCTGGCTGTGTCCCATACCGGCATCCTGGGTGCCCCCTCCTTCTCTTTAGCAGGGCAATACAAGCAACTAAAAATTACCTGACTGCTTGGCAACAACTAAAGGGTCAGGGTGTTATCAGCACTGCTCTCATCCTAGCTCTCAAACAAAGCATTCCACTGGCTGCTAGAAAGAAAATTAACTCTATCCTAGCCAAAACCAGAGCATGTAAAAACATGCATAAACTGGCAAACATAATCTCCAATTGGTTTTTACCCAGACCTATTTCTAAGACCTTCTAATTCTATGAAACTAAGTTAATTAAAAAAAAAAAAAAGGTTTTATCATTGTATATATAAGTAAAAAACCATGCAAATAAACCCAGAACCAAATTCTTAGATCTGTAATAGATCCAGCTTACATTTGTTATACATCAATCAATTTTTCAACTGGAAATACAGCCTGTCCCTCAGACTTGGTTGGTGTTTTCTTCAGTTTTATTAAATAAGTGTGTAAGGAATCAAATGATTGAAAGGAAAAATGGAGGCAAAACCTCAGACCCATATTTTTCACAAAATCCTCCAAGAAAGTAAATCCTAAAGTCTTGGATTGTACTTTTAGATGTGGAATATGAAGCTATAAAATAACTAAGGGATTTTTACTGTGTAGTTTTGTTTGCATGAAGTTGCTTTATGCTTGAAGAAATAAGAACCTTATGTTGAATTTTACTGGAATGCCATTAGGTTTATGACCTGCAGACATTTGCCCATCTGTTGGGTAGAATAGCTTTCAGTGAATGAAACAAAAGCAATGCAGGCATAAATGAGTGTATTTTAATTAACCTACTTTTTGTACTCAGAAAATACCTCACTCTTGTGGCAGTTGCATAAGTTCATGCTTTCATACATAGTAGTGGAATTCACTTAAGGAAGTGGGTGCCATTTTTTATTTTATTATTATTTTACCAGCTGAAGTGTTAATAGGTGCAACAGAATGTGAATTTCGATTCAATTTTAACTGCAAAATGTTGGACATAAAAGAAGTAACTAAAGAGGATCAAGAGACATCTTGATCTCATCTTTGCCTTAAAGTAGATGATGCTGAACAATCATAGAGTAATAGTCAAGGACTGATACCTACCCAGATCATGGTGAATGTACACCCATTTTTAAAAAGGGTAGGAAGGAGGACCCTAGGAACGACTGACCTGTCAGTCTCACCTCTGTACCTAGGAAGATCATGTAACAAATCCTCCTAGAAGCTATGCTGAGGCACACAGAGGACAGGGAGGTGATTTGTGACAGCCAGCATGGCTTTACTACGGACAAGTCCTGACTGACCAATCCACCAGCTTTCTACCATGGAGTAACTGCATCAGTGGACAAGGGAAGAGCCATGGATGTCATCTATCTGGATTTCTGCGAGGGCTTTGACACTGTCCCCCACAACATCCTTCTTTCTAAATTGGAGAGATATGGATTTGATGGGTGGACTGTTCAGTGGATAAGGAATTGGCTGGATGGTCACATCCAGTGGGTGGTGGTCAATGGCTAAATGTCCAGAAGGAAGATGGTGACAAGTGGTGTTCCTCAAGGGTCTGTACTGGGAGCAGTGCTGTTTAATATCTTTATTAATGGTATTGACAGTGGTGTAGAGTGCACCCTCAGCAAGTTCGCTGATGATACCAAGCTGATTGGTGAGGTTAATGCACCAGAGAGATGGGATGCCATCCAGAGGGACCTGGAGAGGCTGGAGAAGTGGGCTAAACTGAATCTCATGAGATTCAGCAAAGCCAAATACAGGATTTTGCATCTGGGTCAGGACAATCCCCATTATCCATGAGGTTATGAGATGATGTCCTGAAGAGCAGCCCTGGGGTAAAGGACTTGGGGGTACTCATGGATGAAAAGTTGGACATGAGGAACCAATGTGCATCTGCAGCACTGAAGGCCAATCACATCCTAGGCTGTGTCAAAAGCAGTGTGGCCAGCAGATCAGGAGAGAAGGTTTTGCCCCTCTACTCTCCTCTGGTGAGATCTCACTTGGAGTACTGTGTCCAGCTTTGGAGCCCTCAACACAAGAAGGACACAGACCTGTTGAGGTGTGTCCAGAGGAGGGGCACAAGAATTCTCAAAGGGCTGGAGCACCTTTCTTATGAAGACTGGCTGAGAGAGTTGGGCTTGTTCAGCCTGGAGAAGAGAAGGCTCTGGGGGGACCTTATAACGGCCTTCTAATACCTGAAAGGTGCCTGTAAGAAAGCTGGGGAATAACTGCTCATGAGTGCATGTAGCAGTGGGACAGGGGGTAATGGTTTTAACCTAGAAAAGTGGAGATAAAGGAGGGATATTTGGAAGTTCTTCTATATGAGTGTGGTGGATCACTGGAAAAGATTGCCTAGAGAGGTGGTGGAGACCTCATCCCTGGAGCGAACTGACCTAGTGAAGAAGTCTTTGCTTACTGCAGGGGGGTTGGGCTAGATGACCTCTAAAGGTCCCTTCCAGCCTAACACACTCTATGATTCTATGATTCTGTGATGCTGTGATTCTATGATTCTACTCTACTTGTACAAACATATCTTCCTATAGAAAGAGAATCAGAGATATCTGCGTTTCCTCATCTTCCGCAGAGTCACAAAACTTGGTCTTGGAGGTTACTGGTAATTTTCTGTTCTATTGCCAGAGATTTTCAAATCTTAGTGTTTTTAAGATGAGTAAGGGATGAACTAAATGTAAATTACACTGATATCATAAACACATGCCTATTCCTCTATACACTGTGAACACTGTTAGAGCCAAGGTGATCTGGGTCTAACCATGCTTACAGTGGGAATTTGGGAAATCCCAAATCTACTTTCACTGTTACTGTAAATTTTTCACATTTTTCTGTTCTATATTAAAGGTCATTTTTAATTACAGATTGATCCCAGAATGACTCCAGTAATTCACAGAAAAGATGAGGAAGTTAATTTCAAATAACCAGATGTTATACTTATGGCCCAAATAAAAAAACAAAAAAAGCACTCCAAAACTAAACCCAACACAGAATTAAACCCAAATAATTTTATAAAATAGTGTCATTACCCCATTGACTTATGTCTTGACTTTCAAATATGCCTCTTGCATATCATAGAATCATAGAATATCCTGTGTTGGAAGGGACTCATAAAGATCACCAAGTCCAAAACCTGGTTCCACACAGGGCCAGAAAAGTCAGAGCATGGGACTGAGCTCATCGTCCAGACACTTCTTGAACTCAGTCAAGCTCGGTGCCGTGACCCCTTTCCTGGGGAGCCTGTCCCAGTGCCCAATCACTCTCTCAGTAACAAACCTCTTCTTAATATCCAACTTAAGCCTCCCCTGTTGCAGCTTTATGTCATTCCCTCGGGTTCTATTACTGGTCACTAAAGAGAGATCAGCTCCTGCCCCTTCACTTCCACTCATCAGGAAAGGAGTGGAAGAGCTTCCTTATGAGGAGAGGCTGAGGGAGCTGGGCCTCTTTAGCTTAGAAGAGACTGAGGAGTGACCTTATTGATGTTCATAAATATGTAAAGGGCAAGAGTCAGGAGGATGGAACCAGGCTTTTCTCAGTGATGGCCAGCGATAGGACAAGGGGCAACAGGTGCAAGTTGGAGCGTAGCAAGTTCCATGTGAATGTAAGGAGAAACTTTTTCATTGTGAGGGTGATGGAGC
>VZTU01010767.1:0-12630 GCA_013400835.1 Zapornia atra
CCAAGAAGAAAACCAACTTGCAAAGAACTGACTAAAGCCCCATTTCCCCAGTCCCTGCCCCCATCCCGTGCCACAGTGAGGGGGGAAGAAAGGAACAAAATCATGACTAACGTGAAGTCTGATGAGAATGGAGGGGTGGGGTGAGGTGCTTTAAGATCTGGTCGCGCTTCTCATTATCCAACTCTGGTGTCACTGGGTGTGTGGTGCAGTGTAATAAATTAGAGAGTTTTCTTTCCTTCCCTCTGTGTTGAGTGTTTTGCCCATGATGTTGATTGCAGGATGATCTCTCCCTGTCCTTACCTTGACTCCTAAGCCTCTCAATATATATTTTCTCCCCATCCAACTGAAAAGGGGAGTGATAGGCTGACTTTGGTGGGCATCTAGCCTCCAACCAGGCCTAAACCACCACAGTACCTGTTTTCTACCTAAGAACTAGGACAAGAGCTCTAATTAGCATCAGTAGTAGTAATACCTCTAAGGAACAGGTTATACAAATTGCTTACAAATAGATGTGCAAACACTACTTTGGGCTACACCTATGAAGGAAGTGGTACATATTGATGCTCACCCACCACAGGTATTAACACTAAGGTTAACATACGTGAGCTGACCCATACCTGAACTATACCATATACAGGGAGTCTTCAGCCTCTAGCACTAAGATGGACAGCTAGGACCTAATCTGAAGGAGTACTAAAGTCAACCAGGGATATTAATGAAATGGATACATCTAAAATACCTCTTTCCTGCCACCCTAGTTTGAGAATGTTTCATGAATCTCTGCTTCAGAGATTGTATTTATATTTTACCTGAAGTCTAATTTATTTTTTAAGGCATGCCTCCACAAACTTTCTAGTAAAAATCTAAAGTTAATATGTAATATATATTTTAAGTCCATTATAATACTGAAGACAAGGAACATTTTATTACTTTTCTGAACTACAACACATTGTACAAGCAAGTATTTCAGAGCATAATTCTGCTACTATTTTGAATATTCTTGCAATTTCCCAGTGGATCAAGTATAGAAGTTGTTGTAGTTTAATTCAGCAGGCAGCTAAAACAACCACAGTTCTCAAGGAGAGAAGTGAAAACGGAAATGGAAAAGAAATTTCTGTTGAGCTAAAGACAGTTTAATAGGAAAAAAGGAACCATAAAAAGGCAGATTATGATGACAATAACAATAATACAAAATGAGTGATAAATAGCATAATTTCTCACCACCTGAAGGCAATGCTCCACAAGACCCCATGCTACCCTGCATCCCAGCGCAACCCCCAGTTATACAGAGAACATGATATCATATGATATGGAATATCCCTTTGGCCAGTTTGGGTCAGCTACCCTGTCTGTGTCCCCTCCCAGCATCTTGGGTGCCCCCCACCTTTTCATTGGCAGGGCAGTGGGAGAAGCTGACAGGTCCATGACTGCTTGGCAAGAACTATCAATGTGTTATCAACAGACTGCTCTCATGTTAAATCCAAAATACAGCTCTATACCAGCTGCTAGGAAGAAAATTCACTCTATCCCTGCCGAAATCAGTGCAGAAGTAAATCTCTAAAGCAAACAATTCTAAAAATGACTTGCAAGTAATATATCAAAACCCCAGCACATTTCCTGGTTTTGTGACATACCTCAAAATCAAAAAATAGTCATTTCCCTGATAAATCGTTAGTACATTTCAGTAGAAACTTACAATTCATGTGTTCAGAGAGGCTGAGGACAGCCCTTCTTCTTTGTCTATTACTGCTGAGCAGGGCTTTAAGAGTCAAATATTTATCAACAGTCCTCTTACTCCTGACATACATGTATGTCCCTCATATCATGCTAAAAAGCATCATACAAAGGTGGTACCAAAGAATTATCCTGGTTTGTTATTAGGTGAATTTTAAAGGTTTTTATCATCACAACCAGAAAAGAAAATAAAATCATGGTAATCTAACCTTAATTTGCTCTACACTGACAATCAATGCATTTAAAGTTGTCATCAACATTTACTTCTTTTGTCTGAACTTATTTTCACCCTCAGCATAAGGAAACAGTTTATAGCTGTACAAAAAGTTCAATTAAGATGTTGTTAGTACCAAAAAGAAAGTATCAAAGATGTTAATATGAAAACTATTATTTAAAAAAATACTAAAATAGACACAAATATGGCATGGGTTTCTTTTCCTTGATCAAAAAGTTAACAACAACCACTAACAGTATTTGAAGACAACATATCTCTACTAGTAGTGATGGTCATAAAGACTGACACTTTAAAGAGGTCTAGCTAAAGAAGTTAAAGAATCAGGGATTAAGCCAGTCAATACTACAGGTTTGATAATTCCTTAGGGAGGAGATTGTATATGAGATGTGTTTTAGAAGTAGACAGATTTACAGCTTCAATCACATCACACTCTATTCCAAGATTGGTGATGTTTTTAAGCTTCTGCATAAACCTATCTAGTCTTGGCTACTCCACAACTTTTAAAATGTGTGGGATTCTCCTCAGAATATAGTGAGACTAGCTATTACAATACACATAGCCACAAAAAACAAAGCATAAAACCACAAAGGACTTCATAATATGGTATTCACCTGGTGATTTTAGTTTTATTTTATCAAGAATTAAGCAAGGATATTTCACATGATAGGAAGTTTTCTTATTTTCTGAATGGGCATTGTACAGACTTATAGAAGAACTAATAAATAATTCATGTCTCCCTACACAAGCAGAAAATTTTCTGGCTAGTCATCCCTCTTAACAAAAATGCCGCTTAGCTGTGCAAATACCATCATTTGCTACTGCAGATTATAGATTTGGATTTTATTTTTATTTTAAAAATGCACCTGGCTCCAAAACAGCAACTGCAGTCACCATCTTCAGATTTTAGGGGAGTATTTCTCATTTTGCTCTTTGAGGCAGAGCTGGTGATGCCAAGGAAGAAATTCCAGGTGTAATTTTAGCCCCAACTAATAGCCCCAAAATTCAGAAACTATTCCATTTAAAATGAAATTAATATTTCCATTGTTGAAGAATACACTTTAATTTGTGTAAGATACCTGAAACTGCATTGCTGAGTACATCAATTCCAGCCTACATCCTGAAGAAGAAAAGGAATTTAATTCAATTTCCTCTTAACATTCTTGAAATCTTTGGTAAGTTCTAGAACATGGCCTTTCTTTTAAAGCACAGGAATAATTCATATGTATTTCTGACTGGAGGCAAGAAATGACATCTCGGTAAGTCCTGCTTACTTCACTCTTACTTGGTGAAGAACTTAACAGAACAAGCTGTGGAAGTCCAGCAGGACAAAAGAATGTAAAAGAGCAGGTCTTGATCGTTGAAGGGTACTAATTTGTTTTAAAATAAACCCCAAAGTAATGAGTGATGTTTTAAAAAAACAAACCTCTTCTCATGTAATCTCTAACAGCTTACTGATATGAAATACCAAGATGTTAAAACTCTGTAAAGATAATAGGCCCAACTCTGTATGAAACCTATAAGAAAATGACTGAAGAAACTGAGCATTTAATTGGGTTCACACAAGCGCTCTGGTTTCTCTGTAATAGATTACAAAGTGCATTTAAAAATTAATGTAATTAAATTATGCCAGGTTTTGTAGCTATTTCCCCACATAATAAGTAAAGGTAAGGAATTACAGTCCTGTCAACACACCACTCATAAGAGAGATCATTTTCCTTCCTCTAGGTTGGTACTGAAATGGTAAATGGATAATGTCTAGATCAGGGTGTCTAGTTTTGGGCCTAACAGTACAAAAAAAGACATCAATAAATCCATGTGAGTTCAGCAGAGGGCCACTAAAATAGTTGATGCTAGTGCATTTATACTCAGTAGAGGCTGGGGTAGCACAGCTGGTTTAGTTTGGACAACGGGTTCCCTGGGCACACCTAAAAGCAGCTGTAGTGCCTATGAGGGGCTGCCAGACTCTTTCGGAGGGGCACAGTGGGCAGGTGAAGGACAGGGGAGGTTGGGACCAGGCATAAGGAAACCTTTGCCCAGGACAGGATGCTCAAGGAGGAAAGGCTGCCCACAGGCTGTGCAGGCTCCCTCCCGCAGGGCTGACTGATGGGAGCAATGCCTTGCACCAGGCACCCCCGAGGTCTGTAACTAAGTATCTTAGGATTATATGGTAAAACCACGCTACTTCATGATGTGGAAAGTATTTCATTGGTAAAAACAAATGCTTCGGAGCCAAAAACTTGCTCCATCCATTATAGGTGGGAAGTCAGAATTTTGGGGAAAAGCCAGACGCAGGCAATTAGGTATAATTTAGGTGTAATGCATATGCATCAAAAGTGTCTGTATATAGGCATACCCATGTATATGCAAATATGAAAGACAGACATGATCATGCATACATACATACGAAACTACAATTCGCTGCGTTGCTAAATACAACGGTTCTGCATGCGCCAATCTCATAAAAACCAGATTATGAAACTGCCTGGGAACATCCTAACAATTACTACTTCTCACGTGTAGTAAATGCTTTAAAGAGTAACTGTGGCAAGATCACAAGCAGTCCAAACAAATCTCCACCAGTTTTAGGAATCATAATATAATGTTCTCTACCATCGCTTGGATTGAAAGAGACACTAGACATCACTGAACATATAACTTAACAATACATTTCAATGATGAATTTACAGCTCATGCAGTACCATCCTTCATATAGTTTTCAAATACTGAAAGCATGAGCAAATGCCTGTGGACTGAGTTTGGTTTTGAAGGGTTTTTTTAGTTCCTTGGGTTTGCTTTTTTTTCTTTCAACCTGGCAGAAGATGCAGAAATACTGCAAAACAGATGCCAGAAAGCAGCTCAGTTGGTAAGGGCACATTGTGTATGACAATTCAGGGAGCAACTGATGATACGACCTAGGTGATGCTTTTTGTATAATATGAAGGCAGACATAAATTCAAGAAGTCACCAAGCCTGAGCAGTGGAACCAGATCACATGGCCTCCAGAGGTCCCCTCCACTGGAAATCATTCTGTGCTTCTAGGAACAAAAAGGCTGAACTGGTTTACAATTTTATAAATTAAAAAAAACCAACACAAAACAAAAAGCACTTCTTGAGCACATAGACCACTGAATATTAGAGTAAGGCTGAAGCCCAACAGCAGCAAGGAAAACAAGGTAACCAGTACACAACACTAAGTGGAAGAATTTGAATTACAGGTTCAAAAACTGCATCTCACCAAGGCCTCAGTTCCCCTCAGTGTAAATTCTGAAAGAAGCCTGCAACATGCAAGCAAGCTACAGAGAAGTAACTGACAAGGAGAACCATCTGCAGATAAAAAAGGGCAGAAGGCAAACTTGAGGTTTCTGGCCAGCTATACTGCTGATGCCATAGCTGTATGGAAAAATGGTATCCTCACATAGCACAGGGAGAGCAACATCCTTGTATGAGCGGTGTTAATACCCAGCTTGTGGTAGTTACTGCCATCATTCTCACTACAATGGATGCAATGAGGAAGGAGAAGGTACACAATGCTTAATATAACTTCTCACAAAAAATATTACTCATAATCGAGCCGGTATATGTAATTTACAAATACTACGGTAGGCCTGACAGACAGACAGAACAGTATTTTTTTCCCTGAGGCACACCAGTCCACAGAGGAACCGTATGAATTCTACATCAAAACATTAAGAAAATACCTTCCTTAATCTTTTTAGTTCATTATTCTAGCAGTTGGTGTTTTAAAGGATTGTTTTATTATCATTTTCTCTTAGGAAGTACTCTAGGAAGTACAAAAACGCCACTGAGCAGCTGTTCCAGAATTTCACGTTCAGTGTTCCACAGTACTGAAGATGTACATCGTAACATGTACCTTTTTATGATGCAAGTTGCTTTTGGAAACACGGAAGTTATCATAGCTACTGTGTGCAAGCATACTTAAAAAACTTTAGTAAGTCAGAAGCAAAATCCACCTAGATCATTATTTAATTTCAAAAATTCACCAGTTGACATTAAAAAAAAAATACGTAAGAAGCAGCAAGAGTACTATTATCCTGATATAACTTATCTGCTTCCAAAGATCTCCAAGTTAAGGATTCCCAAAACACAGATCATTTGCTGCTTCTTGCTATATTATTGTGGTTTATAGCCCCTGCCAGATTTTCCTTTGTTTAATGTCTAATCCCTTTTGAATCTACTTGTAATATTCTTGGTATCTACGATAACATGGGACAATGGCATTCCACAATATAATTATCAATCATGAAAAATACATTTTCTTTGTTTCAAACTTCCTGCAATTTTACCTGATACAGAATCATAGAATGTATTGGCTTGGAAGGACCCTTTAAAGGTTATCTAGTTCACCCCCCGCCCCTGCAGTAAGCAGGGACAGCTCACTAGATCAGGTTGCTCAGAGCCTCATCAAACTTAACCTTGAGGATCTCCAAGGATTGGGCCCCCACTACCTCTCTGGGCAACCTGTGCCAGTGTCTCACCGCCCTTGCATTCAAGAACTTTTTCCTAATATCCAACCTAAATCTCCCTTTTTCGAGTTTAAAACCATCACCCATCGTCCTACCGCTACATGTCCTTGTGAACAGTTCTTCCCCAGCTTTCTTATAGGCACCTTTCAGGTACTGGAAGGCTGCTGTAAGGTCGCCCCAGAGCCTCCTCCAAGCTGAACAAGCCCAACTCTCCCAGCCTGTCTTCAGGGGAGAGGTGCTCAAGCCCTTTGATCATTTTTGTGGCCCTTGTCTGAACATGTTCCAACAGCTCCATGTCCTTCTCATGCTGAGGGCTCCAAAGCTGGATGCAGTACTCCAGGTGAGGTCTCACCAGTGCAGAGTAGAGGGGCAGAATCACCTCTTGATCTGCTGGCCACTCTTCTTGTGATGCAGCCCAGGATGCAGTTGGCCTTCTGGGCTACACATGGACATTGGTGGCTCATGTCCAGCTTCTTACCCATGAGTACTCCCAAGTCCTTTTCCTCAGGGCTGCTCTCCTAACCTGCATTGATAATGAAGACTTTCCGGACCAAGGTGCAGGATCCTGCACTTGGCTTTGTTGAACCTCAAGAGGTTCACTTGGGCCCACTTCTCCAGCCTGTCCAGGTCCCTCTAGATGGCATCCCATTCCTTGGGCATGTTAACTGCACCACCCAGCTTGGTGTTGTCAGCAAACTTACTGAGGGTGCACTCAATTCCACTGTCAATATCATTAATAAAGCTAGTAAACAGCACTGGTCCCAGTACAGACCCTTGAAGAACACTGTTCTTTATTTCTCAGAATCACTTAAAACTTTTTTTATATAATTCATACTTCTCTGCCTCAAAGTTCTTGAATATTTAACTTCTTCCATGCAAGCTGTTTCATATCTTGGACCATGCTTCTTGCCTTTCTCTGTATTTTCTTCCTACTTTTAGTCTGTAACCTGCAAATCTAACACACAGTATTTAAAAACATTTATAAAGCATGGATTGACATGGTAATTTAACCTTTTTTTTGTCTTGCCCCATTTTTCTTTTAAAGGGATGATTTTCTAAACAACCAAATACAATTAATTTTACTTCTTAATCTGTAATGAAGGGAAATCACAACTGTGACCAATGATATTATGCAGATACTGTAATTCATTTATTCCCTTCTGTTAAATAGTGTGGAAATAAGACAGTGCTAGACAAAGTTTGCCCAGATATGAGAAACAGCAAGACATAAATTTTTAGTATTAGCTATTTTTCCTTTCCTTTTAATTGTAAATATATAACTACAACATATTATTTTCTCTTCTATTTCTAATTTAAAATACCAGTTTCTTTTTCTAAGAAATAAATAAAAATCTGAAAAAAGGATTAAGTAGCAATGTTATTCAAAATATACTTAAACAGTGTATTTAAACAGTGCTTAAATGAAAGACCAAACGCACACTGAATACACATCTTACATTAATATTCTAAAAGAGATCAGACTGTTGAGAATGTCAACTTTTCAAAATCTGAAATTGCCACTTTCTAATAATTTTGAGGTGTTTTTACAAAAGTCAAGAATGCTTCTCACTTCTGTTCCATGTTCTATCTAAAAGCATGAATGCATGCTTTAACAAATGTGGAGAAGTCGTGCATCAAGAAAAACCTCTCCTAGAAACATATGGCAAACACAGCCTCTTGTCTTCAAGCTGCAGCCTGATTCTGGAAGGTTCACTGTTCTGGTCAGAGAATGAACTCTTGGAAGATGTCATAATACTCCCAGGAATATTTCAGTAGGTGTCAAACTTGGGGCCAGTGGGGGTGGGGGAAGGACTTCACAGAATCACATAAAGGTTAGGGCTGGAAGGAACCTCTGGAGATCTAGTCCAGCCCTCATCTGTAGCCTGTATTTCTGGTGGGTTTTGTTGTACAGGATGCTTATGATAGCTTTCTGTAACATCTTTTCCATCAGAAAACATTGTAGTCCCGGATTTGGTGTAGGAATTAGACCAGTTCTGAAATAAATCTCCTCCTCTGGGAAACACTGGAGTGAGTCCAGAGGAAGGCCACAAAGATGATCAGAGGGCTGGAGCACCTCTCCTGTGAAGACAGCCTGAGAGAGTTTGGCTTGTTCAGCCTGGAGAAGAGAAGGCTCCAGGGACACCTTACTGCAGTCTTCCAGTACCTGAAAGGACCTAAAGGAAGCTGGGGAGGGGCTGTTTGTAAGGGCATGGAGTGACAGCACAAAGTGTAATGGTCTTAGGCTGAAGGAGAGGAGATTTGGATTAGATGTTAGGAAGAAATTCTTCCCTGTGAGGGTGGTGAGTCCCTGGCACAGGTTGCCCAGAGAAGCTGTGGCTGCCCCCTCCCTGGCAGTGTTCAAGGCCAGGCTGGATGAGGCTCTGGGCAACCTGGGCTAGAGGAGGGTGCCCCTGCCCATGGCAGGAGGTTGGGACTAAATGGGCTTTGAGGGCTCTTCCAACCCAAACCTGTCTGGGATTCTATGATTATAAGTGTATTTGTTCTAATACAGCTGATCTGTAAAAGTGAAGCTCAATTCTCTCTTGCATAGACTACACTCCCAGACATCCCAAGTTTCATTCCCAACCGTATTCCATTCTCCAAATTAATTTATAGCATTATACCAATATTCTGCTTGAATATGCATCTCTCTTGGCTTCAGGTTACTGTAAGCCATCACTAGGTCCTGTATAATAATGGCTACGTGATGAAGGTAAATGTTTCCTTATAGAAACAGGACCTAAAATCCTACTAGCTGTTGAGATTACATAGTTTAACTCTCTTACATGCTACATAATTTTTCACAATAAAAGTGTTTCTTGGGTTTTAGGTATTTTTAATAAGGGGATTGGAAGAAAGTCACGTTCCACAACTCCATCAACAACTGAAGACAGAGATCCACTCTCACCCAAACCAATTAGTCAATCCTCACTTTTCTCAATACCAGACCACTCAAAATACAAATATTTGAAATGTTTCGCTCCAACCAGTTCACACATGTAAATATCCACTGGAAGACTCTCAATACCAGACATGCAGCAGCACTTGCTTGTTTGACCAAGCTGCAGCCTGATTCTGGAAGGTTCACTGTTCTGGTCAGAGAATGAACTCTTGGAAGATGTCATAATACTCCCAGGAATATTTCAGTAGGTGTGCACACTTGAAATCTACTAACAAGCCAGGCCACAAATATCTCATGAATGAAAGTTCATGTGTTGTAATTTGGAAGTCTCAACGCATTTGCCTTCTTGACAAGCTGACCTTATTAGCAGTTTAAAGATAATTTAATACTGTAATTTCATTCTCACTGATACATCTTTCTATCTTTCTCCACCCGAGATCTTCAAGAATTCTAATGAACTTAAACTGAACCTAATAAAATGCGTTCATCCTATGTTATGCTATAAAGTAAGCCTGACAAACCAATTAGGCTGGTGAATCAAAAAAGAAGAGATGGCATCAGATTAGTCACAACGCGTAACTAATGCTACTGCTGGTAGTAGCCTTCAGAAGTTACTTCAGAAGATCAGCCTTCTCTATTTTATTCTTCTGTCAACTTATGCTCAAGTTAAAAAATCAGTGCACTGGTTAATGCCATGTTAAAAAAAAATTTTACTAAAGGCTGCATTGATCTTTTATTTTGAAAATGGGTTACTTTTGCTAAAATATCTAATTAGTAAGTAGGGTTCACATTTTCCTCAGAGTTTGAAAACTCTAGCTTGAACATTTAATGGGATTCTTGTGTAGGTTTTTAGTAAATCAGATGAAACTCAAATTTTAGCTTCCCTTTGAAAAGGAGGAAATATCACCTCGTATCTGAATCAAAGGGAAATGTTCTTCAATAAATTTAACATTTTGAAGCATGTAAATTATTTACATTTTATTAGAAAGATATTTCTCCCACAAAGCATAAAAGACTGCTTGTGTTAAGGAATGCTGCTGAATGAAACGTGCCAGAGAGCAACAGCTGAGACCACAGCTAAGCATCAAACTCCTTGCCACCAAACGACTGCAGTATTTGGGTTCTTTAGTCTGAGAAGCCAATGTATAAACTACTCCCATTTTTTTTTTTACTTTAATCTGCCATTTTAGAAACAGTAAGTATTCCAGCCAGGCTAGAAATCCTAATGACTCATGAGCATGTTATCAGTTCAAACACCTACTCGGGGTCATTTGAATTTCACTGTCTGGTCAAAGTACCAGTGTTTCTTAGAAAAAAACTTGCTGACTTTGGAACAAACCCAGACAGTTCCAAACTGTTACTTTTCTTACTCCACTGTTAGTGACTTTTGTCTTACTTTCCTTTCATGTCTTTTGCTGTTGATGCAAGAGGATGTTCACAGATGGAGAGAGGCTGACTGCACGAGCAGTAACAGGCACAAACTGCAACTGAAGGAATAAAATCTGTATATGCAATTCTCAGCATTTTAGATATGACACCAATAGGTGCCTATGTCCTTTGAAAAGAAAGATTTCTATAGTATTACCATTTCTCAAAACTAGATTAATAACTAAAACATTCGCTCCTGATAGCTAATGGTTAGATGGTTTCTGAATGTTTGAAATAAGACATAATGTCTGAGGTTTAGAAGAGAAAGATCCACACATCACTTTCATTACATAATCATAGCATTCGAAAGGCAACTACCAGTGTTACCAGGAAAACCCTGTAACAATTTCAGTTCTGAGCAGTATAAAACCAGAACAAATTATTTCTTGAAACTAAGTCCTGCTCTTAAGTATATTCAGATCTCTAGTTTAACATTTACATGTGCAATAACACTCTGCAAATTTCTCACATTATTTTCCCTACAAAGACATGTACCGCCACACCCTTCAAGTCTTAAGCAAACATGTTGATATAAACTGTCTAGATTCACTGACAGTAAAAATATAATCACTCCAGAATTTAACACCAAGTATCAGTTGAACCACACATTTTACTTGACACGAAACATTGCAGGACCTCATCACAGTACCTTGTCTACATGGAAAATCAAATCCAGTTCACAGACATTTTCAAAACATTTGTCTAATGTTTCCACAAATACCTGAAAAGAGGAAAAAAAAAGCCAGAGGTCAAGCCTTAACAGAAACTCAATAGTTCCATTAGGTATAAGATTTAATAAAAGCAAATACAGAAAATAAACACTGGGCAGATTTTAAGGTATTAAAAGCATCTATACAAATGATGTGGTTAACATTACAATGTCAACAGTATGTTATTTGTAGAGAGCAAAACTGTATGCACAAGCCAGTTTATGTTGTAACTCTGCTAAAAAAGTCACAGTTTTAAACAATAGTTGCATCTTGAAAAACAGTAGTATCTATGCTACAATTTTCTCAGCTGTATTTCAAAGTGTTCCTTTCCATCTTATTAGAACTCAGTAATTTAGGAAAAATAATCTAGGATTCTCTCTTTTTTTAAAATCATTATTTTTAACAGTTACTACATTGTCTGCATCTCCCAGTTAACCAGACTACTTTGCTGCACTGAGAGCAGAGACATGTGCAATGCAAACTATCAGCACCATGCAAACTTCTGAGCAATACAACTTCTAGCAACAGCATGGCGGATTTCACCTGGTTTAGACCTGTTGACTTCAGAATGGACTAAGGAAGAAGGTAGCTGTCTCATTGTCACACCTGCTGATCCTGCCAGCTATACCACCACATAAGAGTCCATCATTTTGTATTCAGGTACATTANATCATTTTGTATTCAGGTAAATTAACACCTGCTTGAATCTAAAATCCCAACAGCTGCTGCTGTCTAGCTCTTGATGATCTCTGCCAGATACAGAATGCACATATTTCTGTAACAGATTCCTTGGTACCCATGTTAGTCAGTTTGGGTACATTAAGAGCATCCTAGTCCCCATTTGGGCCAGACAATGAAAAGAATGACTGCCCTTGCACTCCTGAAGCTCCTGAATGCCAATCACCATGTGCTTGTGGCAAGTGCTGACAAACACTCCAGTCTTAGAAATATATAAGCACAGTTCCCTTTATGCAAGTGGTAAAACCTACAGACTTAGGTGTGATGTGTCAAGACCTCTAAGTTAAACGCATGTTTGAGATGTTGAGGTCCTCAAAAGGAATTTCTTTAAGAATTTACAGCACATTTATTAATGTCTACTATTATTTACTAGTGGAGCTTGTAGTAAATTTTAATCTG
>VZTU01010768.1:0-23480 GCA_013400835.1 Zapornia atra
GAGGCTCCTCTAAGATTTACATGCAGGAATCTGCAGTAGCTGACTTTTCATATGGAGTTCAGCTTATCTGAAAAAAAATACCAATTTGCAAAACACTTCAAATCTTGAGAATGTTTCTATTCACTGATGGAGATGATATGATGTGAATTTAGGAGTGTGTTCTTTGTGTCTTTGCTCCAAACCATGTCCAACATTAACTACATACAGCAGTACTGGGGGGAAAGAGGGCAGGAAATGACTATGGCGCTCTGTGCTGACTGTCCTCAGGCTGCTAACACCTTTGATTCGTTCTGGGTAAGTAGATAGGTCAGCACTGAAATACCAGTGCTGCTTTGCTACTGTGTATTAACAGAGCAAACAGCATTTGTCCTAATATTAGTTGCTAAGAGAATTACCATCACTAAGTTGCTTAGAGCAGAGCCTGTCCTCTTTGTGATATCCAATTTGTGGTACACCTAACATGCACAAAGGTACATTATAGGTGACAGAGATGGCCTTTGATTTTCAGGGAACAGGAGGTTACTTCTAGTATTGCAATTATTTGCTTTTATATATGTATTTAAGGAACATCAGGACGCCTGAGGGTTTTTTCCCCTAAAACATTTATGGCAAGACTCCCACATTTCTGCAGGAAGGTCAGGTCCTGTATCAGCAGTTTAGGTACAGCAAATACTTTTGAGAAAAGACAGTTTTATAAACAACAAGGCTTTCACCATGAATTTAGAGTATTCAACTAGACTATTAGCTGTAAAGTTCTTCCATTTTTCTCATTTGAGTTATATTATTTTTACTTATTGTAAGCTCTAATCTTTCAGGAGTAGCTTTCTGATAAAATGTCACATAATTTCCTTCCGTGGAGTCATTTTACCAGCTGGCACAGAATAACATCCATTACAGAGTACATTTGCACAGTATGTGCAGACACCCACACGTTCAGAAATTTCTTTTAAGTGTTTGTTTCAACTTACCTATTTACAATTTTATGAACTTCAGTCTTCCCATCATTTTTTGGATGTTCTGGACTGACAGGTGGAGAAGCACTGAGCCACTCTTGAGTTGCCAACGTGGTATCTGGAGACAGATCAGTAAATAACGGATCTTCCTCTAGGTCCCTGTGAGATTGTGTAAGACAAAATCATAATCATTCACAGAACATTATGGAAGGCAGGGTCAAAAGGCATGCCTCCTATGCTGCTTTGGACAACTGGGCTGCTTTCCAGAACACTACCATATGCACATCTTTTTACCTGATTAATATACAGACATTCCATCCTTTACAAATTCCCAGAAAATTTTGTTTTGAAGAAAGCTGTTATCTTCTTGATCTGGACAACACAGGAGACATTTTCAACTCCTACAAAATCTCTGCATTAAATCACTTAACTCTTTAGCCACATTTTTTTCATGAGAGTTATACTTCAGGAAATCGTTACATTATTTTAGATGAGTCAGAAATATCTAAATTAAGATGCCTAAAATGACTGGTGACTAGTCCTTACCCCTCTAGTGAAAAAATAAAAAAAGAGTTACAAGACTTATATGGGGTATTTCAAAGGATTTTGTGCAAAGTGTCCCAGAACAGTCCTCCACCAAAACGCTTCAGGAATGTAAGTGTAAGCAAGACACTGAAGTGATTGACTTCAAATAATAATTTCTCAGAAAACAATGGAAATATACACAGACTTAAGCAAGGCACATGCACAACTAGGTTGATACATGAAGATCTTTGAGTGCCTATTGGTCTGGAAAGTGTTTTGAAGCTTTTAGCTTTTCTGTTAATGTTTTAAAAATTTCCACAAGTTGCTGCTATAATAATTTCTGCATCACTCTATGGGTATGGATTCATACATAAAGCACTCAAAGTGCTAGCTATGCTCACTTTTCTTTTAATTGCTGAAGAAAACCCTGGTTTGTTGTAAAAATAAGGATCCATAGCTGCTGTGAAAACTTCCCTTAGATAAGAAACTTACACTGCTCCTGCAATCTGTCCATTCTCTACCACATCTTTATCTTCTGGACAGAGAGGCTTGTATTCCATGTAGTTTCTTTCTTCTAAATTCCTCAGAACCAAATTGTAAAGAATGTGCTCATTGGGTTTTTGCAAAAGGTGCTCAAACATTCGCAGAGTCATTATGCTGATCTGCAACACAAGAAGTAAAAATTAATACACTGATGCACTGCTGCCTCATGCTTTTGCCCTCTTATCTGGTTTGCACAACCAAGTATTTATCTGTGGTACAGGAGGAAGCAAAAATCCAAAGAGAAAAAAGGAACTGTTATGCTGAATGAGGTAAACATGGATGAACGGGTCACATATATTTCAAAATTGGTATGTGGAATATTTTTTTTTCCTGTAAAACAAAAACTTTTCTAATTTCTGCCAAAATAACAATACAAGGAACAACTTAGCTTTCCACATCACAATCAGATCCATGCTGGAAGATAGTTATCATCGTGCAAGACACAGAACAGGACTTAAAGTTACTAAATGCTAAAGCAATACTGGGATTTTGTGACTAAAACTATAGGCTAAGATTTTTACAGAGAAATACTATGTAGGCTTTTAATAGGAGACTGACTTTAAGCAATAAAGAGATGCTTAGGCTTCCAAAGACCAACTAATTTTTACAGGTAACTCATTCTGACAGGGTGAGCAGGTGAGGATGCTGAAAAGAATGGGTATGTGAGGGCACAGATCTGTATTCCAGGCAAGCTTGGGTTTTCTTTGACAATGCTGAGGTTGGAGGTTGTCTCATGGAAAAAAACAAAACAAGCAGGTCCAGAAGGATTTTACTGAATTCCCTTACTTTAACAGTGTTTACTGTGTGTAAAAACTGTATCATCTTTTAATTGGCATTGTATATATTCTCTGACCACACTTGCTTTGTCTAAAAATAATGGTTTTAACTATACTTGATGTGATAACATAACAGAATCGACACAATATGGAAAAATAAGAGCGATACAACATATAAAGAAGGAAAGGAAGCCATCCAGAGGGACCTTGACAGGCTGGAAAGATGGGCCCGGGCGAACCTAATGAGGTTCAACACTGCCCAGTGTAAGGTGTTGCACTTGGGCCGGAAGAATCCCAGACACAGATACAGACTGGGAGAAGAGCTTCTTGAGAGTAGCCCTGCTGAGAAGGACTTGGGGATTGTGGTGGATGAGAAACTTAACATGAGCCAGTAGTGTGCTCTTGCAGCTCGCAAGGCCAATGGGATCCTGAGCTCCATTAGAAGAGGGATGGCAGCAGGGACAGGGAGGGGATTGTCCCTCTCTGCTCTGCCCTCGGGAGGCCCCATCTGGAGTCCTGTGTCCAGATCTGGGGCCCCCAATACAAGAAAGATCTGGAACTGTTGGAGAGGGTTCAGAGGAGGGCCACAAGGATGATTAGAGGGCTGGAGCACCTGCCCTACAAAGAGAGGCTGAAGGAGCTGGGCTTGTTCAGCCTGGGGAAGAGAAGGCTGCGGGGGGACCTCATTGCAGCCTTCCAGTCCCTGAAGGGAGCTTATAAGCAGGAGGGGATTCAACTTTTTAAAAGGGTAGATAATGGCAGGACAAGGGGGAATGGACTAAAGCTAAAGGAGGGAAGGTTTAGATTAGATATTAGGAGGGGGAAGTTTTTTTACAGAAAGAGTGGTGAGGGGCTGGAACAGGCTGCCCAGAGAAGTAGTGGATGCCCTGTCCTTGGAAGTGTTCAAGGCCAGGTTGGATGGGGCCCTGGGCAACCAGGGCCTGGAGGTTGGTGGCCCTGCCTGTGGCAGGGGGGTTGGAGCTCTATGATCCATGGGGTCCCTTCCAATCCAGACCATTCTATGATTCTATGAATTAAAATGCAATTCCAGAAGCTGATTTTTCCCTATCTTATAGATAGAAAATTTAGGCAAGAATCTTTATTAATGAGAACAATGTGCTAGCTGGAGAAAAAACCTTGACTTTTATTTTCTAAAGGGAGTTTGTAGGGCTGGCAGTCAGAACTCTTCTCCTTGGCAAAAAAAAGTTAGGTGACACATATATGAAAAGACCTCATAACAGTGTTTTTACAGACTCTGACAGAACTGGCCAGTGACATGATTTTATCACTACCCATTATTCTATCATTACCAAGTCTCACCTCGTCAGAAATGTGGTCACAGTGCTCGATTAACCTGTGTCGCAGCGGATGTTTGTTGATGTCTGCCAAAGTTTCTGGCTCTCTCTGTTCTCCAAGTATGAAATAAACTGTTTCCTGCAGCAGGACGTCTGAACTCACTTGACGAACAATGCGATGCAACAGTGCAGTTGATGTGAGGATTCCCATCTCTGACCTGAACAAAAAATTTCATGTCAGATTCATAGATTTCAGCTGGGGAAAAAAATCAGCTTGATTCAGACTCTGTTCTGTAGGATGCTACTCACGTCTGCATCAGCTGGGGTTCCATAACATCAATGAAAAATCGTTCCCGCACAGCTTTTGCCATAGCAACAGCAGCAGTCTGAAACAAAAAGTACAAAATGGTATGTCTCCAACTCAAAAGCTAAGAAACAACTGGAACTACTCATTTGCTGAATATGTTTGTATCATCTGTAAACATTTCAAACCTTTTGTGCTTCTTTGATGAGTTGATCACAGTAGTCAAACCATGAAAGAAATGAAATCAATGCTCTTTTCCCTGGAAAAGCAGATGCATCTTCTTTGTGGCTGTAGGAATCCAAACTACAGAATGCAGGGAAAAAGACTTATTTAGTCTACAAGTAATTGAAGAATCTTAAGACTTCATTCTTACCAAACTTAACAGAAAAATTAATCATCTACTTGCAATGAAGTGAACATTAAAACAGCTTTTCTGCTGGTTGCTACTAATCTGGCAGGTTTTCAGTGGCATGCTAAAGGATACAGAGGATGTACAGCAGATCATCTCTGGTTAAGCATTTCTTGAGTCAGAAAGGAAAACTGATCGTTTTACTCTGTTCTGTTCTCCCAGGAAACAGACCACAGAAACTGAATCAATAACTCCTGTAGTCAGAGAACCGTAAAATGAAGGGAATTGTCCTTCTCTACTCTGTAAGCAACCTCAATCAAGTCCACCAAAACCACTCAGTTTGTACATGAACTAGATTGTATCTTTCAGAAAAACACATGTACCTCAATTTAAAGGTTCCACAGAACAACAAATTCACCACTTCCTTTGCTATAGCAGTCCAATAATTATTTACCCACTGTTCAAAGTCGTGGGTTTTCCCCTTCAAACTTCAAACTCCAACCACCAGAAATGTTGGTCGTTATTTTGCATATACCTTCTTTTTGTTTCAGTACTAACACGACTAAGCACGAGCAATTCACAATACTGAAGGCAGAGTGGGAAAGTGAAATGTCTTGAGAACCTAACATGCAAGCAGTCAGGATAGCAAGCATGTACATTCTGCTTCCTACTGATGAGTTATGCAGTAACACTTTCCTTCTTCTTTTTACTGCAAAAATGTTGCAACAGCAGCCTGTTATCAAAGAAACCCTTCCTGCCCCCTGCAGCAGCTGACAGCGTTCACTGTGTTGAGTGAGAAGATTAGGTTTCCTAAATCCTTAACATCTGAACAAGAAAATAATTTGTACCTGATACTGCAGCTACACTGCTACAAATTGCTGACGTAATTCAGTGGAAAACCTGTCCCCTGAGGAACCTCTGCAAGGGACTGGCAAGAAACCTGGCCCCACATCAGAAACCAGGCGCACAATGGACACCCAGAGTTGTCCCACTATGCTACAGCTGGGATCTAAGCTCTGCTCTTGAGACTTTAGCATGGGGGTGTAACTATTATTTTATACATCTCGTCTATCTATAGAAAATTAGTTTCAGGGAGGGGTGCAAAGTCACCTTGGGTATTAAATATAAAAATAAAATTCTTACCCCCAGTTAATTGCCTCCACTGTTTCAATGTCTAAGGGATCCAGTGACTGAGGCAGGGCTTTGTAGAGGGTGGCCAGCCTGTCTGTCAACAATTCACATAAACAAGTGCTTTGAGTCAGGCACTTGGCAGCTGCTGGTTCTGGCAAACTCACCAAAAGCATGAGGCCTTCACAGGCCTTCACTGCTATCCGGCCGTCCTGGCAGAAGGGCATGGAAGAATTAATCAGAGGGTGAATGAAGCTCACTTGAAATCAAGAAGCAAACATCTCCCAAATAAAACCTCTCCATTCCCCCACAGTCAGTGAATGTATTTATTTTTGTTGCCTTTCCAGTGCTCACAATTACTTTCTGCTGAATTTGGTTAGTACAAAGTAAAGAATCTCACCTGAATCCATGTCAAATACTAAGACTGCAACTTCAACCTCCAGGTTGACAGAACTAGTGCTGCAGGTCAGCTTAAGACTAAGATATCAGACAATGCAAACTATCATTCAGCCATAACAAGGTACAACAGTAGATTCCTTTTTCTGCTCTCAACACTGCTGTAACAATTACAGGCTTACCCAACCCTCCTCAAAGTTTTCTGAAAGAATCCGGGTGTGGATTCGAGGATGGTAAGACACACAGCAGTTGTTTTTAAAAGAAATGCAACCCTGAGAGCCAGCCCAGTGCCTTTACAAAACCCCTGGGTTTGGTTAAGTGTGTACAAAGAAATAGTTCTTAAAATACTCTCTTGTGGTATATTTAACCTGTGCAGCTTGTCCTATGCAGCTGGTCTGTGAAACATGTGGCATCCTATACAAATTGCTCAAAACCCAAATTTAATACTGACTTTCTACAGTAGTATTTTTACTTTAAGCTGAATTAGCAAAGAAAATTGCCTGCAAAAAAAGCCTTGGTTTACTTTTTGTACTTAAAATACAGTGTGTACACACATGTATGTTCAACTCCCTCTGCCCACTTCACACAGCATCCAAACTATTTCATTTTAGCACATTAAGCAGAACAAAGAAAAACAACTCACGGGGCTTTTAGTGAGGTTTAGTAGAGAATTCACTAAATTATAGTCTTGATTTGGACAAACAGTGGAGGACTCAGGTGATGATGTGACATTTAGTTCATCCAGACTGAAAGAGAGATCATCAGCCTGTTGCAGGTGCTCATCTTCCTTCTCCATTTGCTCCGCTCCAGCAGCGGTCGGTGTTTCTTCAGGCTGAGCAGGCTGTCCTGTGTCTGGGGGCAAAGCCTCTTGGCCTTTTAGCATGTCTTCTGTGATGACGCTTGCTGATCCTTTGGAAGCCATTCCTTTTAACTTACTCTGCAAAGCATTTTGTTGGAGTTACACAGTTGAAATTACTGTACACCCTGAATTTAAGCAAATTTTTGACATCAAGAATTGCAGGAGTTCTCTACAAGGCCGGTACAGGAACCATGTAGAATGTAATGGGTTGCAGAAGGGTAGGAGCTTTTTAACTTACAACACTTTTTAACCTGCTTAAATTCCTCCTAAGCCCTGCACCATTTTGTTTCAAGGTTGAATATGCCATTTATAAAGAGACAGCATCTTTTTCTCTCCCCCACAGAAAGCACATATGCACCTGATTTGCCCACTAATTGATAGAAGTTTTTCAACTACCTTACGAGTGCACTTTCAGACCTTAGAATATAAACATTCCCTTCTAGGTCAAGGCTTCAAATTCATCTAGTGCCTGAAACACTGTTTCCAGTTGAAGTAAGACAATTAAAACTCATTAACTTCTTGAGATTTTATCTTCAACAGGAAAGGGAAAAAAAGTCTTTCATGCCACCAGAGTACTCTCAAGTTGCATTTCTCATGAAGAAAAAGTTGAGTAGATTGAATAGACAGAAGATGCTGGAAGTTAGTAATGGGCACCACATACTGTAACAGATCACAGAGAACCTTCTCAGAAGCTGTGCAGTATCTCTTCTTAGTCTGAAAGAAAGCAACCCATCTGTCTTCCCATAAATCTGTCTCCAGCACATAAAAAGACATATAAATTTGTGCTCTGTGATACCACAAAGAAACTCACAGCAAGGCAAGATTTCAGTGTTCTTCTGGCATAAGCATAGGTGAATAATACTTTATTACAACCATAAATTAGACTTCAGCACAAGCCATTTTTTCAAGTGAGTGGAGTAGTGAGATTATAAATCCAAATGGTTTCCCTCCTCGATGATAACAGCAAAATTATTACAAGTATATCTCAGGCATTAATAATTTAAACCAGTAACCACTTGGGGTTAATGGCGTTTAGTGCATACAAACCAGCAGGGACTAGCTACACAACAGTCTCAGGCAGTGATCTAGAGAAGGGCTGTGAATGCTTGCTTGATTGATGTGCATTCTTTGTGGAGAATTTGTACTGAATGTTGTGATACACTCGTATAACCAATTCCCTGGAGAGGCAACCCAGTGGTAAAAGCAGCACACTGCAGGCTATAAAATAAGTATGATTTTTGACAACAGTAAAATATTACTCTTTCAACATATGGGGTTTTTTTTACAGTGTAAAATACAGAAGGCTGCAAAGCAACCAAAATGTGTCTGTCTGAACCGTGCCTGCCTATGCCTGTATCTTCTACAGTCCTCCAGTATCCTCCCATATATTTTATCAATACACAGGGATATGTGAATCACAGCAATGAGCTTGGCATATAAAGCAGATCTAAAGGCTGGAATTGTATTTCAGTCCTGGACTACACACTGCTGCTGGCACTACTCAAGTAGCAGGCAGGGTTACCGAAGAGAAAAGCTACTTTACTCAAAAATTATGTAGTATTTTGTACAATACTGATTTTATCTTGTACCAGCTTATTATCTCTGGACTCTCAGTCGAAAGGCCACAGTTTGTTTAGCTAAGGCATCAATGAGAAGACCTAACATATATAAATGCCACATGAAATCTGTCCATAGCTCACTACTTCTATTGGCAGGTGACACAAACCAGTCTGTACATTGAACAACACACAGGCAGAGTTTTTGCATGTATTTAAGCTTCCTATTGTGTAATCATGCAATTCTGCAGCTTAGCTGCTCACCTGCCTCCTGTAAAGATGCAAAACAGGATCCTGAATGACCTAATGGAAAAGGTTACATAAAACACACATTCAATGCTTTCCACTGAATTCAGTGTCAACAGAGGGCAGACAATATAAAAATACATTTTATACTTTCATGATATGTAACTAGCAGAGTTTCAAGATCTGTGGTGGATGATGCCATGTTTAAGTTCAGATTGATTTAAAAAGAATTCTGTGAAAAAAAAATCAAGTGGTATCACAGCTAATAAGAATCTCAAATTAAATCAAGGTGAGCAACATAACGCTGGTAATTTGTTGCAATGAAAATAGAAGCAAATAACGAAGCTATCGTTCATTTTATAAAATGAAGGCACAACTTTTTAATGGACACCCTACTGGAACTTGTTCAAGATCTCAAGAGCAGAAATTAAAACTTAAAAAATCAAGTGTGTTTTTTCACAGAACAATCAGTTCCAAGGGCATGGGATGAGATGGGGCAACTAAGGAATAAATAAATAAATAAAGAACAACATGATGCAATAAGCTTAGCATGAAATGAGTGAGATGGAGGTGATAAGTTAAACATCCCTAAATGTCTTCTTTCTCTCTAGGTGAGGAAAACACAGTTTAAAGAAAAGAATAAATTAAGGCCAAAATAAAATGAGTATATGGATTTTCAAGGTTTAGAAAAAGTAGAACGCAGTTCTGCCAGTTCTTACTTCCCCAACGAAAGTATTTTGTCCAAAATATACAGTTATGTCTTATATCCTACTTGCTTAAGCAATATAGGTGAAAGATTTTACTAAAACATGAACATCATTCTAACGATTAACTATCTGATATATAATCATACAAAGGAAATCCTGGGTTTGTACATCCTCAGCCTTTTATGTTCTTAAAATATTGCAGAAACTAACTAGGAAAAGTCAACGAAGGAAGCCCAACTAACAGAGAGAAACAGAATCACAGAACTGTAGGGTTGGAAGGGACACAGACTGCTTTGGAAAGATATACCTGCATTTCAGATTATATGTGTTGGAGATCTGAGCAATAAATGCCACAGAATTCTGTAAGTTTACCCTTTCATGCATCTGAAGGTCAGAAACAGCTACCAAGTCACAGCAATATCACCTCTAAAATGCATAGATGTGAACAACCAGAATATTCTATTCTAATAAAGGACAATTCTGCACCTCAGATACCTTATCTGGAAACAACTGCTAGAAGTTGTAAAGATATACGGCTTGGGCTACAACATTTAGAATAATGTAAAGGAAACCAGAGCTACAACTGTTCTTCAGCTTGCCTGAACTCTATAGCCAGTGTTTTGTGAAATGAGATCTCTGTGAAATTTAGAATCATCTGGTTTTCCAGGTCTGATTTTTAATACTGTAATCTTGCTATTTGGGGAAGAACACCGATATCTGACAAAACACTTATGGTTCTTATGGTTTGGTTTCTCAGTTTTGATTTCAAGGGCATTATTTAAGAGTCATTCAGAAGGTTCTTTTGAAACCCTACAACTTCTATAAGTGACATTCAAAGTAATCCTTGTTTGGATTTCTATCATACTTTGCACTTAATATACCTAGGAGTTTGCTTCCGAGTGCTTCCAATGTTTAAACAGTAACTTTTCAACCCTTACACTATTTCTGCTTCTTGTACAACTACAGTGCCTACAATGACAACCAGGGTGGTATTTAATTAAGGTAATGGACTCTTTACTACAGACTTATAAGTGATACTCATACACTCAGTGGAAAATAATGTTATCTTTGCAGTTTTACAGTCTCTGTTGTTACAGATCTTGCTTGTGGAAGGCTTGTAAAATATTCCTGGATGACACTCCATCTACATCTTTTCACCTCTGTATTACATGTTTAATAGATACTGTGTCACCATAGGAAACATCAAAGCGGGAGCAGGAAGCTTCCCTGAACGGGCTTTTATACACTAAACTTTTATATGTTCCTAAATGGGAACAGAGAGTCAGTCTAGAAATTCTTTCTCCTCCCACTCTGACTTCATCAATGCCACATGTTAAGTTTGAAGAGGGAGTAAAGATATTTGGCTTTCTTACAGATAGAAAATAATGTCATATTGTAGATTGTAAGCTGGCACTGCAGCTAGACCATATGTGCCACTACTAAATAAGGGCCCAATCCTGCAGAACACTTAGCAACTTGTGAGGTTTCAATGCCCTGTGCCATCTGTCCCTTAGTCTTCACTGGGTTGAAGACAAAGTAATGTAAGAAATCCCTATTCTAAAGGCACTTTCACTACAAAAGTTAAGGGCTTCTGGCCTGTATATTTGTGAGCCCTGAAGGAAATTATAGGAAAAATAACCACATATATCAAGTCTCTGGAAGAAAAAACCAAGCTTCTAATATCAAAGGAAAAAATAAAAAAAAACACAAAGTGAATGAATGTAAGAAGCACAATGTGTTATTCTCTGTATTCTCTGTTATGTTCATAGAACCACAGAATCCCAGGCTGGTTTGGGTTGGAAGGGACCTCAAAGCCCATCTCATTCCAAGCCCCTGCCATGGGCAGGGACACCCTCCACTAGATGTTTTGTCAGTGACACAGTAAATACACCTGGGAAGTTTTCATTTACTTACCTCAAGGAAGAAGTTAACCAGGTATGGATCCTGTTTCAACTTTGCACATACTATACAAAGAAACTGAATTTCTTCATTTTCTGTTGGTGTTGCCAGAACTTCACCACACAGTCGGATTAATTTCTGTCACATAAAGAAAAACAAACAATTAAGACAGGGAGTAAGTCAGAACTTTTTCTAGGAATGATAGACTGCATTCTTTTTCTATAGACATACTACAATGATGTATGATTATTGACTTGAACATTTGCTCTAGATTTAGATTACCAGCATCAAGATTTCTTTATTATTTATGACTTGCATTGCAGGGGCAGTCAAGGCTCTAATCATCAATACATTAAAACTGGTATTGCACTCGAGCAGCAACTCCCTTGACAATGGAAGAATTAGAGATACCATTAGCTACAGCAGAGTAAGAGAAACGTGTCATACACAATGCAGTTCACTGAAATTTGAATGGTACCTGCACTGGCCTATGCACATTTATGTGGGGGAGAAGAGGCTGCCGTATTCTTCCAAGAAGCTTTGTATAAAAAGCCAGAACTTGCTGTTTCATTCCTGGAGGACACTGAAACAAAACCAGATGAACAATACAAAAATATAACGAATGTAGGGAGAAACACAAAATTAGTCACTCAAAATGGCTCATTAAACAGTAATAATTTATTCAAAAGTATAAAAAAGAATCATAATCTGTTAAGACATCACTTTTATTGATATTAATAGGGATCAACAAAATTGCTGCATCTTATTACTGTTTTCTTTTTCAAATTATTCATCCTTTCATCTAATTGCCCTAAGAAATTTTTAGGGAATATTTCCTGAAAAGATTTGTATCAATACAGTAAGAAGGGGAAATTAACCCTGAACTAGCAGGCTCCAGGTCAGCTGACTGTGCCAGAAAATCCAGGAATTCAGTCAGTCAGTACATACAAATACATAAACTACAAAAGGTTTTTGAAATTCATGAGCAATTGACCTTACACAGGTAAGATGTTTATAAATGCACCAACATCCCAGGAGAAGAGAAAGCTGCTGTTTTCCCCGAGATTCACCAGGATGCAAAGTACAAATACCTACAGAACATCCAGCCCCATGTTGTATTGTCCCTCATGCACCCTGTCACATGAAAGTACTTTCTTATCCCCATGAGATCTGATTGCTTATGGACCTTTATGCACCTTTGTTTCTCCCTAAATCCCCCAATTCTGACATGTTCGTGTAATTCGTGCTAATAAATGCTGACGTTCCATAGGTTAATGATAACCCACGGTATGCCCCTTGTCTGGTTCACTGCACAGGTGAATGGAGCGCGGGTGGCAACTGCCAGGAACTACAATTGTCTTAGTTCTCCTTTCAAGGTAATTATCCCTATTACTATGAATCCCTAATTATCACTGAATTTTCAAGCAATCAATTGAAAAGAATGGCCAAATGTGTACCATCAGGGTGCCTCTACAATAATGCAGTAAGTGACTGCTGTAAGGGGATATTATTCTTTCTGCAACAGATCCCTGCAACATCTTGCAAGCACTGAATTGTGTGTTTACCTCAGATGGATCAACTCACAAGTGGCAAAGCATAAAGACAGGCTGTACAAGAATTGCCTGTACAGACGTATTTGCATGAGTGCAAAATGACTTCTCTCAACTCTTAAAAAACATACTACTAATTACCCCCTTCACATATGTCTCTGTTTCGTCTTGGTTTCTTGACAAAATTTATAGATTACTGAACGAGCAGTGTTTCTGAGCAAGTATTTTTAATATATCAGGTAACTCAGCCTGATTGCAAGACAGATGGTATAGTAACAGGAATTGCAGAGCTCTAGTCCTTCCGGAGCAAGGAACATCCCTCTGCTAGCTCTGGAGCAAGGAACATCCCAGCCTCTGTCAGCTAGCACCCTACCTTGTACTGTATATGTAAAACTAAGCAGATTAAGAACTCATGATGACATGTTAAAGGCCAATTGTGAATGAAACCATGGAGAGCTCCATTCAGCCTTGGAGCAGCACACACCATGCTTTCCTAACTGCATCTGTACCCAGACAAAAAAGGCTCTTGCTGCCAAGTTCATTTACCCCGTGATCAACCCAGTCCCATCCATTTCAGCCTATAAGTCTGCCAGGAAAGATATCAACAAGAATGCACCGTGCCCATGAAGTGCTAATTGCACTTGTGCCACAAACCAGACTTGAGAAGAACAAGACAACATTGCCAAGGGCTGCACTCATACCAAAGGCTCGATGTGAAAGCTGAGGATCAGCTCC
The DNA here is from genome assembly GCA_013400835.1 of Zapornia atra. NCBI lineage: Eukaryota > Metazoa > Chordata > Aves > Gruiformes > Rallidae > Zapornia > Zapornia atra. Next base: position 13,822 of record VZTU01010768.1, read on the forward strand.
AACGAATGCTTTCTGACATGGGAGTCTTTCTGAGCAGTAACTCATCACTCTCAGAAAAATTAAACAAAATTTGTATTTAATAAAGCACTTTTCACCCAAGAATCTCCCAACATTTAACAAAGGACAGAAAGGGATAATAATGTCTTGTAGAAGCCGGAAAAATTCTAGGCTTGAACAAAGAGGTCTTTCCTACTTCTAGCTTCACAGCCAATATTATCAATGAGGAGTAACACATCTCAGTGCTCTGCCTGAGTCAGCATCTCACTGGTTGTCTCACTTGGATCACACTTGCAAAAGACTCTTCTTTGTAGTATGTTGGTAACATAAGCAAACAGCTATTTGCTAGAGTTCAGTGTCCCACACTACCACCTACTGTAGAACTTCAGTCCCTATTACAATTAGCAGCTCACACAAAAGATAAATCTGCTCTGCTGAGAAGTACATACATCAGCTTTTCCTAGGGTGTAGAGCGTCTCCAAAATCTTGTGATGTAGCAAATACTCCATGCATGGTCCTGTTTCACCTGATTCCCTCTCGTTTTCTTCTTGAACTAGAATATCCAACATCTGCTCCAGGTGAGAAGGAATGTTGGTATCAGTCACAGGAGCTTTGTCATCTAATTAGACAAGAAATGCAATTAAGAAAGATTAAAATATGGTCCTCACTTTTCTGTAAGTTCAATTCCAAATCCAAGATTTAAAAACTTGACCACTCATTTAAAGAATCTTTATACATAGTATATTTTAACATGGATTAAGTGGAATTTTCAGTACCAGATCTGGAAATGTAAACTGGAATATGCACCAGGCAGTTCTCTAACCTTTCAACAGGGAAAAGGTGAAATGCCAATTTCACAACATGCATTAATTCCACCATCAAAAAGTAAAACTTTTACAGCTGGAAACCAAGCTTAGGGAGAGAAAGGCTCAACTCCCTGTCTTCTGGTTAGTACCCACCTTGTCTTAGTAGCTTCCTATTAGACTCTTCACATATTCTGAAATCTATAAACAGCCTCAGCTTAATTGCAGATGACCAGTTCCTTTACAAACTTGTTAACTAAACAAAGCTTTTTTTCTAATGATAAAAAGTAAGCCCAAACTCTATGCTGTTTACTCTCCAGAAGTTCTTGGATTTGTCTTTTCCACTCTGCATCAAAACAGCATTCTATCAGACTTCATGAAGGAAAAGGTAAGACTGATTTCATCATACTAAAGTCATAAAACTGTCGTGGATTTATGCCACTGGCAGTGGGAACTGGCATGAACACGTTGTAGGCCACGTTCACATACGGAGAGTTTTCTGATTTATTTTTTTCTGCCAAATTCTACTTGAACAAATATCCCACCAGGAAAATGGTTGCTACTTCTGATGCAACAGTCTAAAAATAACTGTCACGTTACTGTTGCAAATGGCAACAAGATCACAAAAGAAAACTGCCATATCAGAATGATTTTGGTCAATACAACCTTCAGTTAAGCCTAGTGTTTTGCTTGAGTTTCCTAGGCATAATTCTGCTCCCCCTGCAGAGGACAGAAGTGTAACTGCTGAGTGGAAACCTGTTTTTCACAAGACTTTTTAAAGTCTAGGAGTGAGGTCAGCTTTTATTTGGCATCACATAATCTCAGGTATCAGTTTTCCCCTACCACCCTGCCATTTCTACCTTAGGAAACATCACATAGCGTTCCAAAAGATGGGTATTTAGAATCAAGGGTCAAGTTTCAGTTTGTAAGAGTAAAACCGGTCCCAGACACAGATTCAATAGCTGCTCTAGCAGAAATGCAGCACTAATAAGCTTGAGGAAAGCAAGGTAATCTTCACTTTCAAAACACAACAGCTTAATAACCAGGGCCACAAATTAAAAATGTAAATGTTGCATATCTGTTGTAGATAATCAGGAAAAAGTTTAAGAAAAAGCAACAACAGCCACATTTCATCAGAATACCCATTTTTTAGAAGAGCAGAATAAGATCTGGCTAAGTTTTAACAAAATGTGTTCTAATTCACTCTTCAGAGCTATGTTTTCCAAATACGTTTCAGGGAGACAAGACACTAAAGACCTAATACCTAATGCTGAGCACACAGAACTCAGATATGCCTGGTAAAATCTATGATAACAAAATTATTTTTGTTAAAACCTTGTGGGGAAGAGGGGGGGAATAAATCCCTGTTCAAAACCCATGAAAAGGTTAACAGCAGGGATGACATTTATGTAGTTGTCTGTTTAAACTAAACAGAACATGTGAATACAGAAATTGGATCGGCTGTGAAAAGGTACAATTCTCCCCAAGGTACACAGGAAAGCCTTCCCTTGATTGCTTTTCATGCCTACTTCTTAAGGGATGAATATTTTTAATTACTAATTATTATTGTTGGTATGTTAATAGAAGACATAACTCATTTTAGTTTCTTAATCTAGGAAAAATATGTAATTTTAGTTTTCACAATAGACAACCCCAGAATGCTTCCTTCTTTTACCTGATGTCTCTATGTAGTAATGAGTGATTGCTTTCCAGTGGTAAACAAAATCTTCTTGTAATGGAAGGGAAGGTGCAAGCTATGGAAAAAACCAAAGAAACAAAAACCAGTTAGGAATGGAATGAACAGATTTCCTCAGAGATTAAATTGAATTTTCTCTTATCTTGGAAGCAAACTGCTGCAGAGGAGTGCTACAATTCTTACTGTGTGCTCTTTTACGTCTAGCAAGGACTACATACGTTATTCCCGGCTGGAGCCCTATGACACACTGCATAGCTTGTGAACATCAGTGATAATCTCTGTGATGTCTCCAAAACCAGACAATCTATTTGAAGCAACAAAAGCAATTGCTCATACAGCAAAGTAACACTAGAAACGTTAGGTTTGAATTGTTTAGATCTCAGAGTTTCATCTTGTAGGAAAAAAAAAAAAATCAGGTTCTTTTTCATCTGCTCTTGATACCATCTTCCCTTTCCGTATCCTTTGTTCTCCCCTCTACCTCTGCTCCCTTAAAAAGACGATTAGCTGCTTCACACCGGTTTTGCCATGCCTTTTTTTTTCCCCTGTTAACCACAACTTTTAAAGGATCTTTGTTTCTTTTTTGTTTGTTTTTGCACATTAGGCCAATCGCCAGAACACAGTGGTTGGGGTTTTTTTGTCTGTGTTGGGGTCTTTATTGTGTTTGCTTTTTAAAAAAAACCCAAATATATTCCTTATTTCATTTCTGAAAGAAAAATGAAGGTTTTCTTCTTTTCTGGAGGAATTTGGGATGGCTGGTTGGGCATGATTGGCATCCAGGAATAAGACGCTTCAAGAACAAAAGGCAGCCTTCCACACAGTTATCATCAACACTGCTCCTTCCTCACCCAGCTTGAGAATTGGGTGCCCTGCAGCCCATCACACCACAGGCAGCAACTCAAAAAAAAAGGACCACCAGGATCATTTTACTATTCAGTTCTCTAAAGCGGGGATTGAGGCAAACAGTGATTTTTGTCACCACAATAAAATATTCAGAGCTGGTAAAAATCAGGAATCCTACAGGGAACCCCCACCACTCAACAGATCATGTGAAGATCCGTTGTTACCGAGGTGTAATCCTACTTGCTACAGGCTTTTGTAAAAAAAAAATATAAATAGTTAAATATATGAAAAACCTTGGAAGTTTTCCACATCAGTTTTTTCTTCTCCTTGAATTTAATGACATTTAAATTTATCTTGGTAAAGACGTAAAACCCAAAAAAACCCGAACAGTGTGCCCTGCTGAGATAAGAAAGTGGAATGGTAATTGTTAACGACCCTTCACACACAGGACTTTGATATGCAAGACTTTAAAAAAGTAGTGGTGCTTGGTAACTATCTACGTCTGCATCCTGTGTGGAATGTGCCCTTGGGAATGGCAACTAGGAAATCAAACTCAGGCTGCTTTTCCATTCCCTGACAGCCTGCAAACTCCTTAAGTCTTCCACATTTCCACGGCTGGGCAAAGAATAAATATCAGGACACCACACACCAGGCAAAAATAGTTTATTTTTCTGTGAAGTTTATTAGGCTATTGAAATTCAGAAGGATAACTGAACAAACTAATGACTGAGCACATGATACTTTGTATCATGATTTGTATGCCACACAATGTGGTAGATGTGTTATTTCAAGAAACATAATGATCATTTTGCATCTTTCTGTAATAAAACTACATTGAAAACTCAACTCTGGCCAATGAATGGCACAGCGACAACTCTGAGGAATACAAGGCCTCTTGGACCACTCTATTTCCAAAGTGACACATGATAGATAACATTAAAGATTTATCCTTGACTGATGTGATTTTCCTCTCCGCTTCTAGCCTCATCTGCCTCGAGGTGAATTTAGTGCCCCTCAGCAGTGCCAGGAAAAGGATTTTCACTTCTCAGCACCGTCAATAATTTATCCACGTCAGGAGAGGACTGTGGATACAGACAAACAGACTCCAGAGACTCCTCTCAGAGGTGAAGAGGTAATTCAGGGACAGGTCCTGCCCTTTTTTAATTAAAATACTGAGTGATTTCACAGATTCTTCTCTGATCAAGGACTGCAATGCAGAGATATCACAGCACACTTATTGGGAATATACGATCAACCTTGCCACCAACTGGACTGGGTGATACAGACCTGGGGCAGCTTTGCCTGCATTGGGCTACCAGACTCAGCAACCCCTAACAACATATACAATATAGAAAAATTGTATTAAAATAGCCCCACCCCCAAATTCTTCTTCCCTCCACAGATGGAGCAACTAAAAAATCTGCTTCTTACAGCACAACTATTCCAGGGAATATTTAACAGAGATGTAACTCCAGCAACGCTATGTATTATTGTAAGAGAACTGTTTTACTGACCAAAAAAAAATAAGAAAACCCACCCCAACCACCTTAACTTAGTTATTCAAACACTAAACAAGGTGAAGACCAAGACTAAGCTAATACACAAACAAAACCCAGCACTGGAAAACATCAGAAAGGTGTAAGCTCCCAAACACTCGGCTGACATGCTTTAACCCTACTAGGACAGGTAATTCTAGGACAAAGTTGCAAGTTCTAATTTAAGATGAATTATTAACTACCAGCTGAGATGAAATACATGTCAAAGTTGCCAGTGTAGGTAATGACACTTTTATAAAAATACACCTACTTGTGTAAAGATTCTGAAGCATGACAAAACTCATTGTGAAGGCCATTAATTCCTGCTACCTGTTGAAGGAATTGCCTTAAAAGCATGGTTATTTCTCACAGTTGTATTAATTAACTTTGATGTGATTACATTATCTTCTGAATAATTTTGAGCTTTGATTCTTAATCTCAAAGGTAAATTCTCCTTTGTGAAAAAAACCCCACCAAAACCCAACACCTGAAAGATTGCACTGCGGGTATTGGTACATCAAATAGAACAAACTCAGTGAACACTACTAAAACTCAGTCCATCTGAGCAGACATTGATCAGCTCTTCCATCTGGTCCCCAACTCCAGCAGTGGAGCTTTCGGGGAGGGAGGGTGTGTTCTCATTTAAGAGCTAAACTTACCATATGCTGCCTTATCATTCTGGTGAGAATACATTAATAGTATCAAACCCTACTCCCTCCAAGAGAAGCGCTGCTCTCAGGAGAACTACAGATCTTTGACCAGAACCATAGTCTGCTCATTATAAAATCTGTCCAAAATACAATTCCACCTAGCTTTCCAAAGTATATAGAATTTGTGTTTAGGCAGGAAAAAAATAACATAAATAATAAAGAGACCTTGAAATACTCAGTATTTAAAAGCTATTTCTTTGTGCATGTAAAAAACATTGTCATATTTTTCATGTATGCTTTTCAGAAGTGCAATTCAATCCTGAGAAGAATGGAAAGGACGGAAGTCGGTGATATCCCTCTGTATGTTTTGGACAAGCTCACAAAGTAAAAAATCCCCACTGTATAAAAGAATAACAGGTACTGTCTGGTCAGATGCCAGAGGGGAAAAAAACCCCAACCCAATCAAAAAGCAGAAACTGGGTCAAAGAGAAACAAAGGGGAAGTGCATGCTCACTCCCCTGACTCAAAGAAGGAAAACTACAGCTGTCACTCCATGTTTTTCTTCATCTTACTACTTCACTAGTGTGAATGTTTGCCCTGAGGGAAAATCTGATAAAGGACTAATGCTTGAAGGTTTACTTTATTTCTCCAGTTTATGAATACACAGTGTTTATAACGGTCACTCCTTTCACATGTAAAATTAAGATCGCATACGTTTGTAAGTAAGGCATTAAATTTTATCATCATTTTGTTAATAGTACCATGATGATAAAACTATCAGCAATGTGAGGCCATTATATCAAATAAAATGGGTTCAAGAAAAACAAAGCAGTACCCGTAGCAAATGACTTGATTTCTTTCAAAGCTCAGTTTTATGTCAAAACATGAAAAGCAGCTACTTAAAAGCATGTTAAGGTACCAGTGGAAGGGATACAGTAGAATAATAGGTTGGTAGAGAGGGGTCCCAAACATGTGCAGCAGACACCAAAATCTAAATTCACTCCCAGATACCAAGAGAGTGATACAAAAGCCAACTGCTAAATTCAAAACAACCGAAATCATGTTTTTCCTGCTCAAGGTACACAGCTCAAAAACATCCTTTTAAGTTGACCATTGAGATGAAACATCTTCTGAAAGCCCAAATCAAATATGAACAAAAGTCCTTTGAACAAGGAGTGACCGCTTTACAGACAAGCTATTTTGTCTAGGGGAAGATGAATGAAGAGCACAAGATAAGGTCTAACTCACTGCTTTGTTTGTGTACACTGTGTTTTGAACGTTGCTGAGAATGCAGCGCCCCTGGAATACGCTTGGGATGAAAGTATATAAAAAATGCATAGCAAAGAAAACATCTCGGGGACAAGCCATACATGAAGTGTCACAGATCCATTAATATTAACCCCACAAAGCAACATCATTTCTAGTCTGCCCTGAAGTAAGGTAATGGAACAAAGACTGCGGTCCCTCCACTGTTCTCACCAACCCACACAGCTCAATTTAAGGATGCTTTGTTGGGGTGATACCACAGTGGTACTTGCTCATCTGGATGCTGCAGAGAAAGAAATCCAGAATGGGCAAAAATATCTAAAAGACTGGCAGGACTTCCATATGAAAAGAAGTGGCAAAAATCAGGATTCAGTGGTAATGAAAATCAGGAATAGGATTTCACACACGTGGACAATTTAAGCAGAAAGGACAGAAAGTTTTAGCTAATCAAGGAAAGAAAAAGTCTTAATAAAAAGGAACTGATCCTTTATGTTTGCGTCACCACAGTCCTGCCACGAAGGCAGTAAATTAAAGAGCAGTACACTCACAACTGAAAGGCAAATACTCCTATGAGAGACTGTCAACCTTTGGAACTCCTAGTCACAGTTCACAGAGATGACATATTGAGGGTAAGATAACTATTATCTAGGAACACAGGAACTCTTACTATTTAAGTGCATGTCTCCGAAGTCTGCAGGTCCATAGGCCCCGAGGCAGGACAGAGCTTTATCTAAGTGATGTGCAGGAGAAAGGACAATGGAGCAGGGCTACAGAACAATCCTGATTAAAGTAGTCCTACCAATAAAAGCTAAGCCTAGGCACTTCACCTGTATTTAAGTGTCCAGCTGAGCTGAAAACTGTTCAGCCATCACTGAATTCCTCTGGGAGGTAGGCACCCAACACCTCTGAAAGTTTCTATCTTAAGTTACCAGTTCCATTGCTGACACTTGGGGCTGAAACAGAATCCACTTGAGGCTGCATGAGCAGTAATAACAGCAAATAAAAATGAACCTCCAAATTCTCTAACTTCTGAAAACAGAAGGCAGCATCAAGGTGGACTTGTCTAAAGTTTAGGATTTACACTATTCTCAGAGTAGCAAAGCTAAGCAGCCCACATACATTATTTAAATAGAGAATGGAACAATGATCTCATCATACAGCCCCCAAACTAGTTAAAAATTCTTATTTCTCAGTTTTGAATTACTAGGTTAAACTTCCTAGCTGAAGTAAGAAACATTTTTCATATTCTCTTGCTTTTGTGACTCCATGTTTCACTCCTGGCGTGTTGTGGTGGTGCTTGGTATTTGTCACAACCCTGTAAATGCAATTCAACATGGTATTATCAGAAGGCCACACGGTGCTGTTAGCAGGGTGAGGCAACTTGAAAAGCCACACCAGAATTGCATAAGGACCTATAGCACATTGTTTGACAGCAGTCACTTGAAAGAGGATGTTATCAACCTGGCTGTGGGCTTTGTTTATTTTTTAATTAAAAAAGGTTGCCTAGTTCCTATGATCTCTATTTTCCCCTTTTCCATGCCACTCATTCATTTTTCTTATTTTTTTAAATGGATCTCAAATAAATGCAGTTCTTTCTAATTTTTGTACAGCATCAATAATGTAAGCATTCTCCTGGGAATTACTTCTATTAGATACCTTGAAGCAGTAGGCCTGAAAAGATAACTTCTCCATTACTATATCACTCAGTTATCCATTCTTAGTCAAAATGTAGCACAGCTCACCATAACAAGATTTCTTTAGTCAGGCAGCCACTAATTTCTGTTTCTCCTCCAATGAAAGCACCATCTATTGAAGGCACTCATCTGCAGTCATAGAGAGTTTTCAACTAAGCAATTTCATCACTGTTTAAAACATTTCTTTCCTATTGCCACTCTACCACTAAAAGAGCCAACTAGGAACCTGCAATTAATTAATACATGCTTAACTTCAGAACCTGAATAGTCCTGCTAAAGACTGCAGAACTAGAGGTGCACATGAAGCTAGGCATATACTAAGTATGTGCAGTATCCAGGCATACACGAACATGAACGCACAAAGGGTGCCCTGCACACGAGATAGGATTTGGGCTGCAGGCTCTTTTTTCAACCATTTGAACCATTTTTCTTCAACCCTTTCCACCTTCACTCCCAGCAGTGCTTCATTACCAGGTTTTAGCACTTAACCACAGATGCAGCTCTTCAAACTCGCTCTCTAAGGTGTTTTGGCTTTCTGAGAAAGGCGCTGAAAGACGTTACTACCAGGACTCCACCTCACCAAAAAAAGCAAACAAAAAGTAAGTCGCGTAGACGGTAAAGGAGTCCCAGTAAACATAAACGGCAGCATCAGGCCCTGCTGCTTTCCTGTCCCCAGCACAGACGTGCGAGTCTCCATGATGAAACCTAGCGGCTTGCACACAGCCCCAGGGCCCAGCGGCTTCTCCTTCCGCGCGGAAGCCAGGGATGAAAACATCGCGTTGGCAGAGACAACATCACACAAAAGCACCGGACGCAGTGACTGTTGTCCTCTGGTCGCGACAAGAAGAAAATCCTGAGGACTTTCCCCAATTCACCTCCTTTCTCACTTGTTTCGCAGAAAGCAGCCGGCACGGCCGGGCGGGCAAGGGCTGCCCTCGCTCCCAGCACGGGGTACCGGGGCCTAACGGGAAGGCACGTTACCAGCGGTGACAGCTCGGAGGCTGCTCCCGTTGGCCGAGGGGGGCTGTCCTGGGGGCGCCCGGGCCCGCCGCGGTGCTCCCGGCAGCAGCCCCTACCCCCTCTGCCGGCATCTCGCCAACCGCGGCCGGCCGCGGCCCGCGCTGGAGCAATTCTTTCCCTTCCTGGGCACGGCCCGCCGCTGGCCGGGGCCCGCTCGG
>VZTU01010768.1:24009-37270 GCA_013400835.1 Zapornia atra
CCCTGCGGGGCTGCGGCGGCGCCTGCCGAGACTCCGGGTGTCCGCCCCGACGCGGCCTGCAGGGGCCGCCACCGCCCGCACGCAACCCACCGCGCCGCGGGGAGCCTGGCCGGGCAGCCCGGCCTTAGCGCAGCCCTGCCTGACTCACTCCGCCCTTCGCGGCTTGGCTCGGGGTAGCCGGAAGCGCAGTCTTCCCGCCCGGGCGGGGACGCCTCTGGCGTTGTCGATCGAACCAGGCCGCTCGCTCCGGGCCCGCCCAGGGCAGCGACACTGCGCCGGCCCCCTGGGCTGTGGGTAGTATGGGACACAGCCGTGGGGAGAGCGGGCAAGGAGCTCTGGGTTGCTCCGAGCCAGGCCCCCGCCTCTGCAGCAACTCCCAGGCAGGGAGATTAGGAGAAAGGGGCGCCCGCCGGCACCGTCTCCGTGCCCAGAGGCCTGCTGTCAGGCACCGACAAAGGTCTCCGAGTTTACATTTGCCGATCTGCTTCATGAGGGCTGGAGACAGCAGCCTCCGCCCGCGCCTGCCAGCGTGGCACAGATGAGGAGCAGCCCTGGCGTGGGTGGCCAGTAACCTGGCTTGCTGTCTGTTGGGACAGTTTGGATCTGTGAGGGACTGTGAGGCCCTGAGAGGAACAATGAAATACCCAGCTCTCGACAAAGCACCGTAGGGCCCATAAACTCAGAAAGCCGGTGACATTTTGCTGTTTGGTGAGAGGCCAGTGGGGCTGTGGCATGGTCCTACTTGACTGCGGGGCTTGCAGTGTACCATAGCATGAGAGGGCTTGTGGCAGTGCACGTGTACCTGTTTCATGGCTGTTTTTTTCTTCCTCAGAGCTGTGGAGGGGTCCGAGGGGGCTTTACTTCACTTCCAAGCCAAATCAGAGAAAAAGATCATCCCTGCCATTTTCCCATACAGCAGGAAAAGTGTAGGTGAGGTGGGGCGAGCAGAGGTATAGCCACTGAATAGTGCAGTATTTTTGTGAACAGCAGCAATTCACGGGACAATGTTGAAGTGCTGGGCAAATGGAAGTAGGGAAACAGGACTGATTTGGCACTGGGGGAGCAGAATGAAATGTTGAGAAGGTTACAGACCACTATGAGAAAGGGAAGAGAACCTGTGAAACTGTCTCAAAATTTTGGAGTGAACACCAACTTCCTGATATGCTAAAAGCAAGCAGAGATGAATCAAAAGACAAAACTATTATTTAACTTGTGTTTTAAATTGTGTCATCTGGGAAGTCTGACTATGACTTGATCTTGTGATGAAGTGTTACTAATGATGCTGCTGTACTGATTGTTACCACCTCCATGCTTTGCAGGCATGGAGAGCTATGGTCCAAGTATTGTATGCAAGTAAATATGGGTTGTATGTGGACGCCTTTGCTGAAATGGCTAAGGAGCAGAGCTGGGCATTTCCTTCTCAAAATCCAGACATATGAAATAATATAGATTTAAAAGGTAATTATTTTTTGGTTGGTTTTTTTTTTTTTCAATCTGCTTATTGTGGCTTTGCCAAGTTATATTCTATAGAGGCTCTTAGGAGAGGTACATTTCTAGTTATACGATGAAATATACATACCATCTCTGTGTTTAGGTAATTGTTAACTGGATGGAGGCTGCATTTGGAAGGTGCCTGTCTTCTGTGATTTAATGTAAGAAGTTCTGTTAAACTTTAAATGTGTACTCTAGGAAGCAAACTCTTCTTCAGTTTCGGTGGCATCTACTATAGGTTTTCAATACATCCAGATTAGTATTAAAGATTAGTATTAAATTTTAGTATGTTTATATATGTAAATATATTTATTTTCATTTATATTAGTATTTTTATATTATAAGAACAATGCAGGGGCTACACCCATCCTTAAAGAGCTGGTTGTATTGCAGCTTTATATGCTTTTGTTACAAAAAGAAAAAACAAATGACAAGTTGTAGGTTTGAATGCAAACATGCTGTCAGGAAGTAGGCTGAGTAGGGGTACAGCTTTTCTCCAGTCAGTGTGAGGATGTTTACCCTGTTACTGGGGACCTTCCTATTCTCTCACCATAGATACCAATTTGGAGCCTGCATAATTTCTAAAGAAAATGTGGATTTAAGGCACACGTGCTTGTTAAGGTGTCTAAGAGAACATGGTCCTTTAAAACACTTGTTGCAATCCATTTGTTTATGCAAAAATGTCTTTGGAATGTGCCTGGGCCTTCCCATCTCTGAGCAGCAGAATGAATAAAGAAACACTAAGATATGAAGACTAAGATATCTTGAAGATATGAAAGGAGACAGTTTTATGACAGTGAGAGTATTCTTAAGCATACTTCATAAATTATGAAACCATAAGTCACCTCTTTACAGATTATGAGGTAAAGCTTTTATAATGCTTGAGGGCCTCTTATTAGTCTAAGAGTGTCTGATGGATAAATATATAAACATTCTTTTAAACAGAAGATTTCATTGTGGTTGGAATTCAGTTTTGTTTGTAAGAGTGACTTCTTATTAGGACTTCTTAATATGAACCTCCTTGTAGTAAAGGAAACAAAGACAATCTCGTAATTATCCCTAAGTTTATTAAACAGAGTCTCTGCAAATAACCCTGCATTTGCCTACTAATATACTGAACTTGAATTTGTAGCCATACTGCAGAATACAGTCTGTGGTGCTTACATGTGTGGCAAATCATAGATATGGTGGTGGGGTGTTTTATGCTCTTTTTAAGTAGTCTCAAATTTCTCAAGTATATGGAGATATTTCTTACTGCTGGGGATAGAGACTGTCAGGGCAGTGATAATGCAAATCACTGGAAATTAATGGAAAAATTATTTCATGAGTGTCGGTGCAAAAGAACTCAGCTGAGGTTGCAGTCTGTTTGGATACTTCTTGTTCTCACTGGAGGTGATTCAACTGGAGATGACTCAGTTATGGACAGACTACCAATGTCATGTCTTATAAACAGTGCCTCTTTACCTGCTCATGCTTGATAGTGTCTCCACTGAAATAAACACAAGTGTTATGATGTATTTTAATACTGTCGAGAGCAAATTTATGCCAGTTTGGGGTTGTTTTGTTTTGGGTTTTTTTTTCAAGATAGCTCTTTTTTTGAGGTGGCACATGCAGTGAATTAGTGTTTTGCTTAAATGTGAGTTAAGACAGCTTGAAAGTGAGGCTGTTTTAATTGATGGAGCGTTTGGGAACTTTCCTCCTTCTTACAAATTAATGAAATTGTCTAGATTAAATCGGTTCAAATGGAGTGAGACAGTGAGATAATGTGCTAGCCTTTCTATCTGAAAAATCTCCCTGCTATTTAGATTGATGGCACCAGTCCAGTCTCTAATGGATTGTATTTGTCTGCATTACAGAAGAACTTCCTGCAAGCTGGACTTTTGCTTCAGAGAGGTTGAGGATTTGGAAGGTACAGTTTTGTACCCCAGAACGAAAACATTGTGGTAGAGCTGTGTGTAATAACTATTTATGTTCTGCACAGGAATTTATTGTGTTTATAATAACCAGATTGATATCTATGTTTTCAGTGACTATTTGGATGAATTAAAGAATGAAGTGTTAGTGGCTCAGTGTGATCTCTGCTTTTCAGGAGGGCTAAAGAGATGTTTAAAACCATCTCCATACCTTTCTGATTCTGATTATAGAAAGTGAGCATTCTGTGCATTGGATACCAAAGAGTATCCCATTCAGTGGGATTGAAGTCCAACCTGTGCTTCTCCCAAGTTTAATCAGTGTTTTATATGTCACATCATATGTGCTGCTGGTTGCTTTAATTTTCCATCATGAATTTTCTGGTTGTCTGTGCTCTCAGCATTGTGCAACACCTCACTCCTTGCTGATTCACTACTAACTCCCATGTAATCAGCTCATGCAGTATTTCTTTAAATCCCATTTCCAGGTATTTCCCAGTCCGTGCATCCTGCTCTACAGTTGCACGTCTGTCCTTCTGTAGAGACATTTGTTTGTCTTCTGGTGGGTTACAAACTGCCTAGTCATTCATCTGCTGTCTAATTGCTTACCTGTCACATCTGCAAGTGCCTTTTCATTTGTTGCTACTGTGGAAGACACAGCACTGGGCTGGATGGACAAACATGCATGTCTAGTAAGCTATTTCTTATGTTGATACCTTAGGTACACTATACTACCCTGGTTTAGCTTATATAATGGGTTGTAAGGGAGATCACAGGGTTGTCAGGAGTACATGTTGTCAGTGAAATTAGACATGTATTTTCCAAACACATCATGTTTTTCTCACATGTTTCTATTCCACTGGAAGTGTTACAATCCAGGCTTTCCTTTATCAGCAAATATATGAGTGGCCTGCCATCCATATCTACAAGTGTTAGCATATAATAAATTATTGAAACCAGATAAAATACTCACAGATATGATCAGTCAGAGCTTAGCCAATTTCACTGAAGTCTGCAGGTTAGCAGGGCCAGAAGATTACTTGTCCACGTGGTAGGGGAAGCTTGAAGCAAAGAGATTAAGGATAAACTTCTGGGTTTATGCTATATTGCAACTGTAATGACTGCAAGAGGCTGAATATGGTAGAGACATAAAACTGGATTTTTCCCAAAGTATTGGAAAAAAATAATTGAGTGGTCCACCTGCTATAAATGGATCGTTAATCTGTGTACTTGCAGAGAGGGAAGTCTAGCAACCAGAGTCTGCATGTATTTCTGGGGAGACTTTAGATGCTTAGCCATGACCCTCCTAAGAGATTTCAGATCAGCTCTGACTGCATTGTTTGTTTTCTAATGCATAATAAGATTTCATTGTTACTTACATTTTTGGATTTAGGGCTATAATCTGTTAATCCCTAAAATGTCATCAGATAATCTGTTTAATCATAAGCAAAAGCTGATCTTGATAGTCAGTATGCATTATGCAAAACAGTTCAGACACACTACCACTATGCAAGTATGGAAACTTTTCCATTGCAAATCCATGCAAGTATGAATTTTTTCCATTAGTCCACAATTAAAAGTAGGTTTTTGTCAAGAGTTTCAATTCATAGATCTTTGTCCTGAGGCATAATTGAAATCATTCATGGAGTTTGATATAAAATTTTGGCATTGTAAAATGTCTTCATTTTGAAGCAGGTGCCTAAAATATTTATGATGTGAGGTATTTGGTAGTGGCTTCGTGATTTTTTAAAAATTATTGATAGAACAATTAACTGGAAAGGCCCATATATTGGTGTCACAATGCTCTCCAGTGTTCACTATCCATAGAGTTACATGACAGAAGAGCAATGATGTTCTTTAGTGTTTTGGTACATCAGGAAGGTGGCCAGTAACTCCAATTAGTTCTGCTCATGGTAGGAACTAGGAACCTGCTCTCAGCAGCAAAGGACACAGATTACCTGGTTTCATCTGAGGCATGCAAAGCAGCAAGGTTCAGAGAATCAACCCCTCATAGCTATTTCAGGGGGAAAAATGTATCCTGGCTAGAATAAATTTGTATCCCAACTAGTAATGTTACCTCAGGGCTTAACTGCTGTGTTGTTACTTGGCATGTAAAAGCTTTGGTTGTTACCTATGACAGCCCATCCATCATCTTAACTGTTCACCCATCCTAGTTGGTTCTCACATGAAGTTATGTGAAGCTACAGGACTAGTTTGAGTTCATGAAGACATTGATTTACCCCTGTGGCTATCACGTCCCAGATGGTATTTGCCACAGCTAAACCCTAGTGTTGATAAAGGGTCTCATGTTCAAAGATTGGTCCTTCTTGACAGCTAACTATGTTATTGTGTGGTTCCCAAAGAGATGCAAGTGGCCATGTTGCACCACCATGGCATTATTTTACCTGTAGGTGAGGGTAGAGGGAGCCATTTGAACAGTTCCAGTTGGATTTTCATGCTCAGAAGCTGTACTCTGAGCCAAACTGCATTTGCAGAAAAAGTTATGTACATCTTGATCCTTTGTAATTCTTTCTGAATCATCAGCCCTGAGTGTCTGCAGTTGGATGACACCGTTAAGGAACGGAGCTGGAGGCACTCCTGACAGCAAGCAAAGAAAATGAAGCCTGTAGTAGATACAGAGTCATCCAGAAATGTTTGTGCTGCTCATCCCTGTTCTTTTGCCTCAGGCTGCTTTGGACTAGTTTGACTTTCAGTCCTCAGGTTGTGAAATGCTGAAGTGAGCAGACCTGCATTTGCAATATGCCATATATATACTGGAACTTGCTCCTGATTAGATCTTGGGGCGGTGCTGTAATGTGCTGTCGGTGATTCTTGCCCTGCAGCTCATGTGCCAAGTATTTCCATCCGTTCAGTGTCATAGAATCATAGAATCAGAGAATGGTCTGGGTTGGAAGGGACCCCAAGGATCATAGAGCTCCGACCCCCCTGCCACAGGCAGGGCCACCAACCTCAGGCCTGGATCTACACAAGCTTGCCCAGGGCCCCATCCAACCTGGCCTTGAACACTTCCAGGGACGGGGCATCCACTACTTCTCTGGGCAGCCTGTTCCAGCACCTCACCACTCTCTCTGTAAAAAACTTCCCCCTAATATCTAATCTAAACCTTCCTTCCTTTAGTTTTAATCCATTCCCCCTTGTCCTGCCATTGTCTATCCTTTTAAAAAGTTGAATCCCCTCCTGCTTATAAGCTCCCCTGGCGTTATGTGCAGAAGCTGCTATCCCCAGTGTGTGGGTCTCCTGGGAGTTCCCAGGTGGTGTCATACAGAGCTGTTATTTGTACCTGGGAGCATTGTTTGCTGCAAACAGATATGTGCAGTCTCCATTCCCTTCCTCCTCTCCAGAAGTAACAACCAGCCAGGAGAAAGCCAACTGTTATATCCGGCATTACGTGTACAGCACATGGCAAAATTCTGTGTTCTGTCATACAGTCCTGTACTAGCTCTAATCCGTTTCCTCGAGCTGTTGCAAAACAGTTCATCCCAGTGCTACATCGTAGCCCGCAGAGGGCAGCCTGACCTCGTGTTTCACTGCGGCGATGCGCTCAGGCGGAGAATTCAGTCACCTGGTGGCATCTCTGTCAGCCGTGACTGCCTGTGGAAGAAACAACTGGTTTTGGAGAATTAGCATCAGCCCTGAATTCAAACAGATTCAGAAGTGGACCAAAAAAACCCCAATTAAAACTTGTGTGACTAAATTAAACCTGGTTATAGGGTTTTTTTTAAAACATATGAAAATAAAAAAAAAATTGAGTGAGGAAACTCAGCAAGACCTGAGCTTTGGATATCTCACATGCAGAACAGATAAGTTTACTGGTAGTTGTCAACAGTCAAGAGAAAGAAAGTATCCAGAATACATATAGCTGAATGTTCTGGGCAAGACTAACAGGAGAAAACAAAGTGTTTTTCTTTTTTTTTTCCCAAATTTCTTCAGGAATCTTTCAAGATTTGAGTTACTGTTACTGTAAGACTGCTTTTGGCTGGTTGGCCCACGTTCTTTTCCAAGTGTGTCCTGAGTCCTTGTGAAAGAGCCATCATAACCTTAAGGAGGTTTTGTCTCAGAGGATACATCTACACACAGGCATGTGCCTTACCTGTGAAACTGATCAGTGCTGGGTTTGAGCCTGGGGGTTCCTGTCTTGACTTAGTATGACAAGGAACAAGGCATTTCTTCCTGAAAGAAAAAGGCAGTACTTTGTGTCTCTCAAATCAAACTGCATCCACCAGCTAATTAAGGAATGATCTTAATGTACTTGGAAGGGATGCTGCTCCACTTCTATACTTCTCAGCCAGAGGGCTCTGCAAGACACTGTTTAGAGTAGAAAATATGTACAAAGAAAATAGCACATAAGAAATTAAAGAAATCCTCAGCAAAGTGTGAATTCCAGCACTATGGGAAGAAATCTAAGAATCTTTTATGATCGTATGTCAAATTAGTCACTAATGTATTATCACACTGATTTAGGTAATTAATTCCTTTGGCCCCAAATGTTCTAACCCACCTAAGCATGGCTGTGCACAGCAGAATGTATACACTTCTCAGAGTTTGGTTCATTGTAATTGCAAGTACAGGAGAATTTTTGTTTCTGATTCCTGGAACTTTCTCTCTATTTTCAGTATAGCAGTGCTGAGAGATTTTTACCCTGTTTTATTCAGAATATCCTTTACTATTCTTGCCATGTGAAGCCTGACCAAGGAAATATCTGACATGTTTTATGTTGATAGCATGATGCATATTTAAGCAACTCTGGTGGCATGACTTAATTCAGTATGACCTCAGCAAATTCGTTAGGGTAAAGGGCGAAGTAGGGCACACAGTGAGATAATGCCTTTACTAATAACTCTCATTTATAATTAACAAGAAAGGTGGTTTATGGGATTGTCTATGTATCTCCTGCACTGAATATGAAATTAATAGAAAAAATTATTTAGGAGTCAAGACTCACAGCTCTTACTCATTGTACAATTCCTTCATGTGAGCCTGTGAGAACCTGATGCAAAACCTGATTAAGTTTCTGGCTCTGAGTTATTTGTTGGGATCTTCCTGATAAGGATACATGCATAGGGGTGATGCTGAAGTTCTTCAGCAGTAAATGCTGGCCAACATTTCCCTGATCTTTCCAAACCTTATTCTCTGAAACACATTGCTCATTTTGGCCCTTGCATCCAAAGTTCCCACAGTTCCCCATGTTTGCCATTTTGATGCCAAAGCAATATAGACTAGATATTAACAGGGTTATCTGGGGGCTTTCCCTTAGCTGCCAGGATTGCCAGTATTTCTTGACTATATAGGACCTATGGCATTTATGGCGTAGCATGATCTTACATAATCCATGTAAAAATGTTTGGGTTTTTGAGGCCAGTACTGACTTAGGGTAACATATGTTCACAAAGGATTAAGAAAAATGGTTCTGCACAATGAAAAAAATTAGGAAGGTGACTTTGGGATTTGTCTCATGAGATCTTTCTAACTTCCTGATTTTTTTTTTGTTTGTTTGCTGGTTAAGTCCCTCTGGATATGTGCGTTATTTAAGGGGGGAAAAAACCCACTTGAATAAAGCATTTCTACTCATATATTCTGTGAGTAATTTGGAGCTCAATATTCCTTTGAAAGATATAAATGGGAACTTTTCTCAAAAGAGATTAGTGGGAGCTGCCCATGAAGCTCACTGAAATCGGTGAAAGGCCTTGTATTTGTGTGAATGTGCTGTCCATTACTAATTGCAGATTCCAGTAAGAGTCTTATACTGAAAGTAGGAGCTGTCTTGCTTGCGTGTCATTCATGTCACAGGGAGCTGTTTCTTGTGAGCTTATGAAAATGCTGATTAAATCATAATACTGAGCAATGCTGTAGATTTTGTTCCTTTCAAATATGGCTGTTCCAGGTTTGATTTCCTTAAGAAAAGAGTCAGTGGAGTTATGATGGAACATGCCATAAAAACTTGTAGAGAAATCCCATAGTTTCCATCATTCTTCAGCATCCCAGTATCAGTTCAGTAGAACAAGTTAAATAGATTGTTCAAGCCAGCATTGGCCATTCTTGCCATTTGCCTTGCCCACAGAAGTTGTTTTCTGCACCCTACTTCTGTAAGAATTTGTCTTTTGCTCCAGAATGCTCCCTAACATTTGTTACAATCATCTGATTTCAAGAGGAAACATACTGTGTTGGACAAAGTTGGGTATGTTCTGACTGATGAGTTACCTGCATCATACAAAGATGTAAAGCTGACTTCTACCTGCTTTTTCATCTGTGCTAAGTCATTCTCCCGTGATTTTCATGGAAAAAATTAGATTTACATAGAACTGATGGGATCTTCATTATTTTTAAACTAATAATCCTACTTCTGTAAATTACAGACTGGTTTAGGAGTGATGAGGGACAAGCAATGTGAACATAAACCTCATTTTCCCAAGAATCAATGCTAAAAGTATCAATAGTTAATTTTTTCTTTTTGAGGGGATGGGGAGAGGGTCAGGAGAAGGGCAGGGATTGCAGGGACTGGTAGTAGGAAATTGTTGGAAAGCCTAAGCACAAAACTTGCAGTGATGTATCACACACATCAATATATCACAGAGATGGTATGCTGTCTGATATTAGGTGGCTGAGTCTCTGTCCAAAAGCTACTGAAAAGCAAAGGGAGAGAGTCTCACCCACGGTGCAGAGTGCAGATCATGAGTGGGGCAATGGATTGGCTCTAAGAGTTCAGCAATGAGTAATATTTTAACCTTCCACACTTACAGGTTACCTGGACGTTATAATTCTTACAGGCTTTCTTTGTCTAAACCAAGTTTACTTAACAGAAGGAAAACTTGAGTTTTCTTGTATATATTCACACAGTGCCTAAGTGTCAGCAAGCTATGCTGCACAGAGAATACAGTCCAATATTTAGGATACTTCTCTTTAAAGATGTAGGTTCTATTCTTTGCTCTGACATAGATTTTCTCTGTGACCTTGGACAACATGCTTAGCTCCTCAAGGGCATTTGGGCATCTGAAAATACCAGTAGGGGGCTTGAAAACACCTATTATTTGGTAAAATACATTATCCTGTTTGGGCATCTCTAAAAAATCCTGAGCTGCCTTTATAAAGCCCAATACCTTTAAAAAAATGTTGACCTCAGTGGATCATTTTACACTGTCTTACTTGAGCTAGAAGGCTAGGGAAAATGTAGGAGGTAGGATCCTGCTTCTCAGCTGACTCATTCAGAAGCCTCAGGTAGATGCCTGAAATAAAACAATGTCAATCACTGCTCCTTAATGGACTTCTAAAGTAGTCAGGAAATGGCTCAGTCAATCAAACAGCTCAACAGCTTGCTGCTGCTCAAAAGGATCATCTCTCTTCCCTCTAATGGTTCCTCCTCACTCCTTCCTGGCTGTGCAGTTCTGCACTCACCTTCTGCCAGCTCCGGTGTTTTATCTGTGTCTGTGGTTTCTTTCCCTATCTTTGTGTCCTCAACCTGACCGAAAATTAACCCAGTGCAAGAAAGTGAGCAAGTCTTTGCTAATTCATGAGCTAAAGTAGTTTTTTGAGGACAAACCAGTGATGATGGTGCTGCAGTAAGGGAAACAGCAGCAGATGGCTGGAATAAAAGAAGAGGGAGCACATAGAAAAGTACGCGTCCACCCCTTGCAGATGAGGCAGTGCACTCTTGGATTGACTTGTCCATCTTCTCTGATTCAGCATCTCTTATCTGAGGTCTTCATCTGTAAAATAGTAATAACGGTGCCTCAATTCTCTGTACGTCCCTTATCCACCACCCTCTTCGGCTCCCAGTGCCTGCATAGTGGCAGCAACTACAGAGGCTGATGGAACTGCACACATGCAGATTGCCTGACTGGCACCACAGGCTAAGACCTGCCCTCCAGAACTGGTAACTGTTGAGTTCCCACGGCAGCTTTTCTACTTCGTTTTAATATATCTTCTTAAGTGCTAATTGCTACAAAAGTTGGAGGGATGTAGAACTTTTCCTGAGTTATACCTTTTAGTCAGCTCAGCTTGAAATTCTCCATATCAAACTCTGAAAACTCTTTGATGGAACTTGATGGACAGACAGGAAAATAAAAATATCAGCCTCGATTCCTCCAGAAACCCAACTAAAAAGCTTTTTTTTTTTTTTTGATAAATAAATGCTGTGTCTGGTCTGTTTTATCATTCTCTGACCCACATGCTAGCTGAACTTCTCTGCCATAGAGACTTAGCACAGTGAACAGAATAAACTCAGTGTTCTATAGAAACCCAAGTTACAAATGCCTTTCCCTTCCTACTTCCTAGCAGTATAAAGAAAGGAAGTTCTTCATTGAAAGGCTAATTTCTGCGTGTTCCTGAACCTTCTTTTTAAAGACATCATGCAGGAGAGCTCTTGATAATGCAGGTTAGAAACTCACTGAAGGAAGTGCGTAGGAAATTACTCAATTAAGAATACAAAACGCTGTCATCTATATTGACAGAGGAAAACCTTGGCTTGGACAAGAAGGAAAACCTGAGTTGTTTGCAAGTGGAAAACCATACTCATTTCAGAAAAGAAGACAGGGAAAGGATCTGTTTGTCAAGTGGGTGCCACGTCACCGACTAAGGATAATGCCATAGGAGTTGGAAGAAGAAAAACAAGTGGAGATTTATTTTATTCCTGCTGTAGCATTCAGAAACAGTTGCAATGGGCAAGAAAACAAAATGACATAAGGAGTATGATTGAAATGAAGTGTGGGGGACACTGGGGTAATCCATGGCAAATAGAGCTGGATATGACTAGAAGTCATAGCTGTGTGTGAGCATGGGGAAGGTGAGCAGCGTAAAGGCACTGCTGGCTGGGCTGCACGTTCAAAACACGGTGGGAACACATGATAATGGCTCTTACTGGCATCCATTTCTGCTCTGCGGACACACTGTGATGCAATCTTTGCCAGTTCTCTTAGATAATGAAGATAGTGGTAATTGTCGGGGGTTTTTTGAAGGAAAAACTGTAGGCTACTTGCCAGTATGGAGATGTATAGTGCATGGTAGAGCAGAGTGGGGGAGTGTGATTCACTCTTTCCTGTCATTTAGTTTGCGTGCTGGCTCCTCGCTGAACATCACAGATTGCGCTTTCTGTTTCTTACTTCATTGCTGCCCGTTCTGAATAAGAGTCTGCTCTAATGTTTTCATTTCTCTACACTCATGTGGTCTTCTAACCTGTTGTTCTTGATAAACTAGATATCTGTCTTGCTTAACTCTTGCTAGCATCTAATAAAGTGGTGGCATGGGGGGGTTTCTTTTTAGCGTGGCTTAGGGATACTTGGCCCTGTTGGATTGGGGGCCGGGCGGTCCACTCGATACTGATTTTCCGTGCTTTGCCCTTGGTTGCTGGGTGTGTTTATTAAGGTACCAGGAGGAAGCTGAGTACTCTTTTCTGTATGTTAATGCAGAGATTGTCTTGCAGACAAGATTGCTATGGCTTTTATGTTTATATGCTGTTTACATACAGGCAGGCAGGTGCACAGTTGCTATGCTCTGTTGCTGTTCGGTGGGTGAATTGCAAGTTGAGCCCCCGACTTCAGCGTCAGGTCATAAACGAGCTGCATTGCCGTGGAACAGCACCGCCGGTGATTTTAGAAGGTGAAGCCCCGTCTATTCAACACTTTAAGGAGCAGCAGGTCTGGCCGGTGCTTTCCCTAGCGTTGCTTTAGCAGCCGGCACGGCTCTCCCGGGACGCATCGCCATGCGAGGAGAGGCGCGCTGCACACCCGCCGTATGACACCTCCCCGCAGCCGCACCAGCACCGAACATCGTCTTATTCCTCATCCACCCCACCCGCTACGCCGCCGCCGGGCACCGCTTCCAGCGCGCCGTCACGCCTCACGGGAGCC
>VZTU01010768.1:37367-223111 GCA_013400835.1 Zapornia atra
CGCCGCAGCTCCGCGGCTCTTCGGCTGCCCGCCCGCCTGAGCCATGTCTGCCAGAGGTGGGTGTCTGCCGCGCCGCGGTCCGCGTCCCTGACAGCGACTTCGGGGCGAGCGGAGAAGCCGCGCTTGACCTTGCGCGCCTTGCCGTGCTGCAGTGCCCCGCTCGCCGCGCTGGGCGGAGGTTGCGCGGGTGATTTCAGAGCGGGGTGGGGGGGAGGCGAGGAGATTTCTCCCACCGCCACCGGCCGGTGCCTGCCTGTACCGTTTTAGGGCTCCGGAGCGGGCTGGAGCAGGCTCAGCGCCGCAGAGCATCCTTCGGGGACGGGCCCCCCGCCGCACCTGCCGGTAGAGGCGTGGTGACCCCGCTTCGCCTTTCCCCAGAGCTCGGGGGGCGGCTGTGGGAGCCCAGGGAGGCGCGGCGGCTTGGTGTCTTTGAAATGGTGATGGGAGTCTGTATGCGGAGAAAGGAATGGGGGGCGGGGGGTTGTTAGGGTCAGAGCTGGGTGGCTATTACCGCTTAGGAAACATGAACTGATCCGTGCTGGTGCGTCTGCTGAGCGCGGGTGAGGCATCTGGCTTGTTCCGTCATTTGTAAGGCAAGCGCTCCTGTTAGGGTGTGGTGGTAATCCAGCTTTCACATTGTACCTCTGGTGGAGGTTCGTGTCTGGCTTGAAATTAACATTTTGAAGTTTTACCTCAAAATCAGCATTTGTTTTAATAACGGTCTGAACTTGAATAGCCTTTGTCCTTTGCGTGCATTTGTGCATGGGCTCTGACTGTGTGTGAGGTGATTCTGGAATGGAGATGAACAGATCAGCCCTCATGGATTGAGAGGATCCTGGCTTGTCTCAAACTTCTGCTCCTGATTTGAGAAACCGATGCAAGGTGTGGCCCAGAGACTGGGGCTTTCATTTTTTTTTTATTATAGTAAGTGCCAATTAAAGAACTGGAGGCATTAAAAGTTAAGCATTTTGTGAATGTTGTGATAACAAAGCAGAAATACTTGCAAACATCTTCTAAGGAGAGAAAATTATCTGCACAATAATGACAAGTAAAAGCTCCCCATTTCTCTCTGAATTGAAAAAAATACTTTGTGAAAAATCTGTGTACAAATTAACAAACCTCTGAATGTAGGGATATGTATTTTTTTGTCCCTTATGTATCAAATGCTGCTCAGTGTGGATCAGCTCTTTTCATTTCCCTGGATTCCTGTTGACATCCAAATGAGCTTCGTGCACACGGACGGCGTCGTGTGACCGCTGAAAGGTTGGCAGCATTTTGTGGTTAGGACCATGTTCCTAAAGCATCACACCCATTTTAGATATAAATAATAAATGGTGTTAGAGCAGCATAATTCTTTGTGGCTCAGTAGAATTCTTGCTTTAGGAAGAAATGGACTGTATCGGTCTCCAAAGAACCCATTTCTAGAAGAACACTAAGTGTATTAGCATCACTGCTGTGCTAAGGCTGCATTAGTACTTGCAGGGAAAACCCAGCAAAGCTTTGTAACATAGATTAGATTTGTGATCTTCAAAGGGGTGCCTGGATTTGAGGAAGTGTTAGAAGAACTTTGCAATTTCAGCTCTGAAGATGACTGTCCAAAACTGAACCATACCAAATGGGAAGCCAGGGAATGTTTCCACTGGCCATATTCCCTTCTCCTCCCCCCACCATTCCTATTCATCTGCACAACACATGATGTTTGATGCCTGCTTGATTCTGCTGGAGAGCTGCCTGGAGAAGAAGGGTGAATTCTTTCTCAGCCTCTCCCCTGCCCTCTAGTTTTTTCAGAGTAATTAATTGGAGAGAGAGAGTTCATAGGACTTCAGGGAAGTGGTAAATAAGATTAATAAAAGAGATTAAGATATTAATTTCTATTGATATCTGCTTTTCAGTTTTAGCAAGTGCACTTAGTTGGAAAATAAATGTGTCTGTGCAAGCAAATAAGTTATTCAGTACTGACCAAATTTGTGTGTAAAGCAGTATAGACCAAAATTGTTTTAAACACTACTTCTGTTAAAATCTTACATATGAACTTTTACAAACTTACATGATATGATGGGTCTTAATGAGGTTACTCATGAGAATGCAGCTCAAATCAAAAAGTAAGCCTTTAAGGAATTAGAGCTTTGTTCAAATGTCAGACAGGGACCCTTTGCTTCATAAAGACATAATTACCTCATGCATATGTAGTCTTATTAAGACCAATGTATCATTAGGGTCTGCATGCTCAGCGAATATCGATTGTTAATATTTTATGTTGTGTTAGCTGTCCAAAAGGTGATCATTATTATTCTCACTGCATCAGACACTTGGAGCCCTCTGCTTGTTGATTATATAGTAACCGTAACAAGAACAGTGAAGGAGTTAAACATTCTCCTGTGCTATTTTTATTACTAAACTGCAGAAGATATTCAAGGGATAGTAAAAAACATCAGTGTTTATCAGTGTTCAATCTGTGCAGCGCTCTATTCATCTGTTTTGCTCCAGGAGGCAGCATGGTCTAGTGAACTGACTGCAACAGATGATGGGAAAAACTCCTGAAAACCAGCAGTACCTCTGTGCTTTTGGACCGTTCCTTTTGACTCTTCTGCTCTAGGTCTCTGTTGTTATCAAAACAAAACTACCCATACAGTCAATGCCGTTATGACAGCTTGTGAGTCAATGAATAAAGTATAACTAGTAACACAGATTCATGTAGTTTTGCCTTAGAGGGAGCTGCAGATGAAGAGTTTTATGCTTGCCTACTTGCACAATGGAAATAGGGGTAGTTAGCTTTTTCAGAGGGTTTGCTGTGAGGGCTAATGGCTCCCCTGTGCTCTAAGAAGAAGTTTCTGAAATTTTCCTTTATTTTCTTCCACCCTTCACAGACTAGGTTGTTGGAGTGCTTCACACCTGTCCCTCACCTCTGGCTTGTTAGGAAAGTGTAAGGTCCTTAACATTCCTCTGAGTTCTCCTCACAGCATGGCTCTAGCAGATGTTTTGACCAAATGCCAGGTGAAGCAGCACAGACGTGTATTCCCAGAAGCTGAACAAATAATCATTCTGGAATTCTGGTGATTGAACTGGGAGCCAAAACGAACTTTGAAAATCCCTTTTCACTTCTCTATCAAGTTGGAGCCCTTCCCAGGGCATTCTCATGACCTGTTCCACAGCCTGTTGGCATCAGTGGAGGGCTGCTGTTGACGTCAGCCAGGCTTTTCAATTTTGCAATTTGCAAAAGGCTTCATAATTCTACTTTCAGCTGCTGTTAAGTAGTTGTTATTTGGACTCATACATGACTGAATTTGGGTGTTGGAGGAAGCCTTATAGATTGCTGCTAACCTAAGGGCTTGTTTGTAGAGAGCTGTAAATTCTCAGGATGAAAGACATTTTTCTAAAGCCAAGTATAACTGTGACCTACTTGTGCATGTTATCTCAAACTGCTTAAAAAATGTCAAAACGACTTGTTATCATGAAAGTCTAAGTTAATGGAAAAATGGCTGGTTTTAACTATTATAATCTTCAGTTATGCTACAGCAAACAGGCACAAATGGTAGTGTTTGGTCTGGTCAAATACAAAGGTCTTTGCTTTTTTCTTTTTTTATATGTTGAATTAGCATGAGCTGCATTTAGTCCAGTAGGCAACTTCCTGAGGAGAATGAAGCCCTGTAAAATAGGTTTGTGTCTTTTCTGTCTTTATATGTGCCATAACAGAAGTCAACTGAATTTTGACAGAATCCAGTTTTAAAGAAATATTATTGCTGTCTAATATTAACAGGCTGTGCTGTGCCACTCCGATGCTGCAAGTGTGGGTGTTGTAGAGAGGGTAATTACATTTTTTAGCCTACTCAGTAGTCAAAGTAGTAGGGTTGTTTAGCTTAAGAATTTATTTTATACTACAATCTTTGTCTTTTCCCATTTGATATTCTAACAAATGTGGATGAAACACTTCTCATTTCAGACAAATAAATCACTGTTAATGTTGGTGTGAGGAAGTTTTGTCCTCATTTTACAGGTGACACAAGCTGAAATGATCTTTTTCTTTTACCTGGGTCTCAGAGCCAGGTCAGAACTGGAGAATTTCTGCCTTCTGTGCCTGTTCTCAGGCTCCTCATTTGTTCTTACACAAGTCAATAGATTTCTAACAGAAGGTGATAAACTTCAGCTGGTTACATTTTGCTCTGGTAACAGTTCTTTCTTCATCCACACTGTGCATAACACTTGATTGATCTGGCTCACAGTTGTGAACTTTTGTCTGAGGAAATCACAGATTTTTCTATGAGATATTTACACACTAAACCCTACATATTGCACAAATAACCTCTGTTTTTCTTTTCCAAATCTTCTAGTCCTCTTCAAATAGCTGTAGGCATGGCTGCTGTTGCTGGCAGTGATGGTTTTGATTGAGGTCTGTGCTGACTGGTTTAAAAAGTAGCTTCTGTGAGCTTCTTTTCAAGGTTTTATGATGGTTTGTGATTCTCACAGTAATATTGCTCATACCTAAAGGAACCAGAACTTAAGAGGTGCCAATATTGCCTGGCATATCCTTTTTCAAACCTATTGCTGAGTTTTTGTAAGTGTTGTCAGAGGTATTTCTTTCAGGCAAGTAATTATCTCTTGTTGATTTCATTTGTAGCATGCCTAGTGGATAGCTATCACTGAATGCTCTCACACCAAGAAACCTGGAGAGTGAAGACAAGCTAAGCTGGCTGGACATTAATTTGAGAATTAGAGAATTTTAGCATCTTTAAAATAGGTAATTGTTGTAGCTTTAAATACTTCTAGTCCTAATGATTTCCACCATTTTCCTTGGATATGATGCTTCATAAAGTAAAGGAGCCTGTTCCTGGCAGGGTTGGGTGCTCTGCAGTGTGACCTGGACAGAGCTGTCCTTGCAGTCATGCCGACAAAGACCTGTGCAGTGCAGAATGGGGAACTGGCTCTGAAGGTTTTTCTCTCCTCAGCTTTTGCCCTGGATTTGTTCTGTACTGATTTCTTACTGTTACCTAATCCTGCATGCACCACTTCTTTATTTTCTTCCAAATACATGTAATGACTTACATTTGATTTTGGTTTTTTTTTTTCCCTCTCCAGTTACCCATTTTAGGGGTTGAACCTCAATTTAGTGGTTTGAATAGCTCAGGATCAACACCTGGAGTGTACAGACAGGCTGTACTTATCCATACAGGAGAATCAGTGGCTGCAGCTGAATCTTTAGTCCTGGCAGAGCTTTTGTTTTGATGACAAACAAGAATATTTTACTGAGGTATCTGACTTAAGCAGTGGTATCTTTTTTTTAAGTTGCTCCTTTTTCAGTTTAGCCTCTTCACCCCATCTTTTTTTCCCTTCAACAAAGCTTAGTCTGTGCTGTTTAACTTTTGTGATTAATTAAAATTAGTACTGAATGCATGGAAAAAATTGCATAGACCTATGGCAACAACAAGAGGAAACTGGGACAATGAGGTAGAATCTATTTTAGATGCATGGCTTTGAAAGGAATTGCACAGAAGGAAAATAAGCATCAGCTTATGGATGGAAAAGCCAGCAAAATTGCTTTTAGTGAAGAATACCAGAACCTCATGTGTTCTGCAGTCTCTGAAACCAATCTTTTGGGGATTTGTTTTTTTTTTTTTCTCTTTTAATAGGTTTGAATTGAATATTTTGAATTATTTTAAATCTAATCTGTTAGTAATTCAAAATGAAAACCACACATGCTTAGTTCATGTGACTGGTGTAGTACTACTTAGTTTTGCAGTGTAAAGGCAGAAACACCCAGCAGAAAGCAGACATTGGTCTGTTGATAAGTTCTGAGACCAGCAAGTAACCTCTAATTTTTTTATCACATGCTGTTTAGGCTATGTTTTTTTTTTATAGCAGATGTTCTTCATTAAAACCCAAATAAAACTGCTAGATATTATACAGTAGTAGCAGAAAAAAACCTCTGTGGCACTTGTTTTTTAATTGCTCCACTCTTACTGTGGCATATTGTCAGAAAGAACTTCATTTGTAGAAGCTCAAACTGAATTCCCAATCCTGTAAACACTGTTGAGCAATGAATTCAAGTGTGTTTACCAGCCCCATATGTTATGTGGGGAAATCCTGGGTTTGTAAACACGGTTGGACCAGACAGGCTTCAGCAAAGGGCACCTGTGATGGAGGAGTCTCAGCTCCTTTTCCCACACGTAAGCCAGAACTAGCGCTCCAGTGAGTCAGTTTGTTTCATGTAAACCATGAAAGATGGCCACATCCACAGTGCTGTGCCTGCTGTTTGCATGCACACGTTGGAGTTAGACAACTCAGTGTGGCACTGATTGCGCAGAGCTTTAGCGAGAGCTGAAGATGAGCTACCTGTCTAAGTACCTGCCCAATTTCTTCTGTGGAACTTTCAGCCTGTGATGACTTCTCTGGTGTTGTGAACAGTTTGTTGTGGCCAGCATCAACAAGCTCAGTTGTGGTGATGAGCATGGTGTAATTACATAGACTTGGAGTTACTTCTCTGTGGCCAGAAGAACATGCACTTCATGTTTGTTGAAAACTACTAATCTGATCATCTGAGCTCCATGCTTTGAAGTGGAAAGAGGGTCTGTTGTGATCATTGTAAAAAAAGACTGATGTATAAAAGTTTGAAATAAGAAACATCTGGAAGTTAATGTGCTCAAAGGCAAGGCAAAAGGTTCTTTCTTTATATAACTGGTATGTTTGCAGGTTCGACTTTGAGGGTGGTGCAAGGAAACCAGACCAACCAAAGTGGGGGTTTCTGACTCCATGAAGCCCTTACACGTGTGCTCAGCTCTGTCTCAGGGCCAGAGAAGTGAGTGGTCTCATCATAGTCGACTTCACAAGGACAGCATGATAAAAAGTTTTGGTTTACTGCTTCCTTACTAATAAATATGTTTATTCTGTTTCTGGAATGGCAAAATAGGTCATGTATTGTCATAGAGATGGAGAAATTTCTATCCAAAGTGTGAAGTTGAAAGAGATTCTGTAACGTTTTTTTAGTACTTAACATTCCTGTTTCTATACCTGGAACCTCAACTTAATCACTGCAATGTGCTCTCATTTTAACTATTGTTTCCTCAAATGGAAGTCTTGTATGAGTAAGGGCTGTGGGATTTCACTCAGTGAAAGGATTCTGCTTTAATTACTGTTATTATAAAGCTTATTTTGTTTCTATTGCATCAGGCTCATATGAGGCATCTTTGATCAACAGAGAAGTCAGCAAAACTGCTGTTCAAATTACAGTTTCCTTTTAACTAGTGATGAAAGCTTTCGGTTTATTTTTGGCATTCTAAAGTCTGGGAGACAACCAGGTTAGATAATAGCTGAAACCTAGTTAATGATAAAAGAACATAGCTAAAAGCCCTGAAAAAGATGTTCTGTTTCAGCCCCCAAAAAGATACTCCAGCTCTAACTCTCCATGCCCTGCACATGCAGAAAATGCAAAACAGTTTATGCCATAATACTGGCTTTCTCTGGTGTTCTAAGTTACCACTTCTGTTAGTCTGTATTTGTGGAAGAGGTGAACAAACTTCATAGAATTAGGGTGTAAAAAAAGATATGGCTTTTAGAACTAAAGATAATGGTAAAAAATGGTATATTCAGTGGAATAGGTATATAGCCAAGCCTGTGGCCCATAGGCAATCTAGAAATCAGTTGTTTTCTCAGAATGAGAGCCAAAAGGAGAAAACCCTTTGTTGTTGAATGACAGCACACCCAAATGAAGCATGAATCTGTGTCTTTAAAATGAGGTTCAATTGCAAAAGGAATTGTGCTGAGTATTACCCGTGAAGTAATATTTTCTGCCTGTTAATGAAAATCGACATCATGTAAGCATACTCATTTTCTCACTCCAGTTGGAAGGGTGTGCACAGCATGGCCAGGCTGTGCTGAGCTCTGTGGGAATGTCTGTTCCACACGCCTTCAGTGGTTTATAATGAGCAGAGCTGTACAAACTATTACCTTTACCATGAGCCAGCAATGTACCCTGGTGTCTAAGAGGGCCAGTGGGATCCTGGGATGCATCAAGAGAAGTGTGGCCAGCAGGTCAAAGGAGGTGATCCTCCCCCTCTACTCTGCCCTGGTCAGGCCCCACCTGGAGTATTGTATCCAGTTCTAGGCTCCCTGGTAGCCAGAGAAAGGCTACGAAGATGATTAAGGGCCTGGAGCATCTCCCCTATAAGGAAGGGCTGAGTGAACTGGGACTGCTCAGCCTAGAGAAGAGAGGACCTTATTAGTGTTTATAAATATTTAAGTATGGGATGCAGGGGGAAATGGCC
Organism: Zapornia atra; assembly: GCA_013400835.1. Classification (NCBI taxonomy): domain Eukaryota; kingdom Metazoa; phylum Chordata; class Aves; order Gruiformes; family Rallidae; genus Zapornia; species Zapornia atra. The sequence goes on from VZTU01010768.1 coordinate 45,623, forward strand.
AGCCCCTTTTCAGTGGTCTGTGGGGACAGGACAAGGGGCAATGGCTGCAAATTGGAGCACAGGAAGTTCCGCACCAACATGGGGAAGAACTTTTTCACAGTGAGGGTGACAGAGCCCTGGGACAGGCTGCCCAGGGAGGTGGTGGAGGCTCCTTCTCTGGAGATATTCAAGACCCATCTGGATGCCTATCTGTTCAATATGAGCTGGGGAGCCTGCTTTCGCAGGGGGTTGGACCCGATGATCTCTTGAGGTCCCTTCCAACCCCTACAATTCTGTGGTTTGCCTGAAATTGGGCCCAGATTAATTTTTTAATCTTAGCTCCTCCTGTTCTCATTAATATCATATCATATGAATGTAGGTACCCAAGACAGAACTGGAATGTTTCTGTGGCATTCTGCTGCTGTTGTGTAATTGTCTTTTATTTTCCTAGTAAGCCAATAAAACAATTAAATGATAATCAGACAATCCATTAAAAACCTGTGGCCTGTGTAAGTAAGAACAAAACTTAGTGCAAGAAGACAATATTGTTATATAATAATGTGGTTATCCAAACTGTTTATTCTACTTCATGAGCTGGAGTATATCCCAAAATTATCTAGTCCAGACTTTGATCTAAGGAAGAATAATAAATCTTTGATCATTGTTGAATTGGCAGCCGCTATAAAAAGCCCATGTCATATTTCTCTCTTCGTAACAGTGGCAAAATCCAAAATAACTGATAAAAGAATGCGATGATTGCAGCTCAGAATGCTTTCTGACTTGACCTGAAGTAATCTCTGTGCAAAGATGTCTATAAATAGCTTTTTCTGTTTTCTGTTGCCAGATGTTTTGATATTTGAGACGAATGACAAAAATGTTTTGTGTACTTAGATGTACATTTGAAGTCTAGTGTTTCAGAGAAAGGCTCTGGTTAACTGATTATGTTCGTACATAATATGATTAATTCACAATAAAATTCTGATGCCATTGTCTTGCTTTCTGTCTTTCTGAAAATGTCATTTAAAATTTAAAAATTGTAACTGGCTCATGTCTATGGCTGTATTACAGTATCACTGTGGTAACTATATCTCTTTCCATGCTGACAGCATAGTAAATATTTTCCTACAGTTTCTGTAGGAAACACCACTTGGGAAGTTTTTCCTTTAGAGCTGTACCTGGACAGTGGCAATTTTTTCGAGGTTTGGTGTTTTAAAACTTAAAGAAGATGTAAAAAATATTTTTAAAAAGCCATACAATCTTTCTTTCCATCATGAATTGAGTATTTTGGAAATTCCAGAATAGTATGTGTCAGCAAAGCTCCCAGACTTGTAAAGTTTCTTTGGTACTTCTGAATTTCTACCCATAATACATTCAATAAAGACAGTGGCTGACTACTTAAGAGTCAAATGGCAGTTGAGTTTAGGTTCTTTAATATATTTTGTATATCTAGATAGAACGTGACCTTGGTGCCTAGGTAATGCAGGGGTTTTTCAGGTCAGTGTGGCAGGGATGGTGGGAGGTTCACACAGTGTTTGGTGTGGTGGTTCAAGAGTTAAGTGCCGTGAAAGGGTGACGTGTTGTTCCCCCTTTGGCCAGGCTAGCATGGCACCGTGCATGTGGCTTGCTGTACATTCCACGGTGGCACAGAAGTTCAGCAGGGCAGGAGTCCACCTTTCCTTTCTTCCACTGTGAGTTCCCCTGCTGCCTGGCTCCCTGCCTGATGGAGGTAATCTGCAGATCCAAAGTTTTCTTTAATAACACTGGTCTTGTGTTTTGGGCAGTACATCCTATTGCATTAAACGTGTTCAAAATGTAGGTTTGGGAGAGTCTGTGACTTTCTGCTCCCTCTCTTTCTCTTGCCCTCCAGTGACAGCTTGTGTGGATGTGGGGAGTTCTCCTTTTCCCTTTCTGCAGGGCACACGGCCGAGCAGACCAGTACTATAAGATGCACTTTACTCTCTGTCCATTGTTGCCACTCCATGTTTATCAAAAGCATAAAGACTGTGTGCCTGAAGGGGGGATTAAGAATCCTACCATCTTGCTATTTATGATGCTCAGGAGGTATTTTTAGTAAAGGTTGTTGGTGCCGCTGCCCAAAGGGATAGCAGAGAGGGTAGGTCAGCAAGCAGCCAGCCAAAATTAATGGGGACTGTGGCTGCAGTTGCAGGGAAGGGGGAACCCCGGCAGAGATCCCTTTGGTGGTTGGATGTGTGCACACAGACACAGATTTGGAGTTTATGTATAGAAAACAGCTAAAGAAACTGCAACCGCCTGTGCTCGCTGCAGCCGTTTGAAAGAGAGGAGGTGGGGAGTTCATGCTCTGTTCCACAGAACTCCTATTCCTGAAAGATTATTGGAGTTATGTGGAATGGTTTCTATATGATACATAGTTTCCACAGCCAAACCCTCCCTCCAAATGTACAGGTCCAGCAAGATCTGTATGGTGCTAAAACAGATTATGGTTCTGTTCTCTAAGGAAGGTCACAATTGAGCCTTGTTCTGCCCTTGTTAAATTTGCCTCCTACACTTTCCTCTGGAGACTAAGTCACAAGAGCAGTGACTGAAGGAGACAGCAAGTGAAAGCAGTAAGGAGTGGAAGGGGAATAGAAGGGCACCTGAGAATGGTGAGGACAAGGGATGTATTTAAAGCAGAGTGAGGCAAGACAGTATGCGTGGAAATCCTTCAAGCTGGTACAGAGGCAGAACTGATACAGACCAGAACTGGCCTTGAACCTAAGAAAGATTAAAAGAGATGGGAGTGGAGAACATTTAGAGAATTACAGAAAGGAGCCCTGATGTCAAAAGGCTTTTTTGTTTTTATTTCTTTGGATTTTTGGACACCCTAAGTAGCCTGGCAGCCAGTCAAGGGGAGTGTGTGCTGGAGTAACTGTCCTTACAATTGCTGCAAATATTTTTGTGATTTTTCTGAAGGGAGTGGAGGAAAGTACTGGTTTGAAATGGCCTGAGGAAAAACGCTTAGCTGCCTAAAACCTCTGAACGCTTCACAGACTCATTTAGGAGCTGGTGCTCTGCCAGATCCTATTTTTAAGCAATTAGGTTTCTCTCCTAACTTTATGAAGTCGTGCTTCTCTAGCGATATCACACAAGCCTAGGGCCTGGAAAGAGAGGGGGCACGTGTGCAAGCATATGACTTTTGAGGGGAAAACTATAAAATGAAGTTTGGTGCCGTGTTTCCCTGTTCACATAGCAAAGAGCTGACTTCAATGAGACTGAACAGCTCCAGCCCTGGTGCGCTTCCATCCTGCTGAGTTCCACACTCTGTGTTGCTACTTAAAAGTCAAATCTGCTGTTTTCCTTGAATACGTAGTTAATTCTTTTCTGTTAGTGCTTTCTTTGCAGTGTAAGTTGACATTTGGAACAGAAGTGTTAAGAGATTTCCTGGGGCACTTAGGAAACCCCATCAGCTGGGCTCTGTAAAGAAGCTAGAAAGCAGAACGCCAACAGAAGGCCTGCGTTTACCGACTGAGAGTGGATTAATTATGGGATCAGCTACGATGTCCTTTTGCTTTCTGACACGTCTAAAGAGCCCCATGGATGCAGCCAGGACTGATCAAAAGTGGTTTTGTGAATGTAACAAGTAGTTTTTCTATTTGCAAAATATACTATATGTAAATTAAGTTGGGAAGGCAGAAAGAATAACTGGAAGGGAAAATAAAGTCCGCAGCAATCACTGCTGCTGCCTAAACACCAGCAATGCTATTAACAATTCTAAGGTTCACAGCCTGAGTTGGAATATATCTTTCTTCCTGCTGGCAGGAGAACTCACTTTATTTAGCCTGTTCTTATTTTCTGATTTCCAGCAATAAATGCTATTTGAAAAGTGTGGCCAATCTTGGAGTGTCTGAGATTTTTCCAAATTTGGGGATTAAAAAAAAAAGAATGTTTTGACACCCACATGGGAGAGTGTTGGTCCATTTAAAACACACGTTGGTGTGCCTGCTCAGAATTTCTTTCAAGTTGGCAGTTCTTGGTAAAGCATTCATTGATGCTTCTTCCCCAGACTGTATTCCAGAAAATAATACTTAGCGTGGACCAAAATAGTGCTTGACTACTATGATATTTCATTTTCTGCCCCACCCTCCTTCTGTAATGCAAAATAACCCAATAAGAAATCTTTAATTCAGCACTTCATTCTGTCCAATGTTATTTACTACCAACATTTATGGGTTCTGTAAGTGTGCGACTCTTCAATATTAAAGAGTTCATCTTGGAAGAGCAGATGTTTAGCATAAACATCATTTTCCACTAGGAACTGGAAGATGAAACCTTTCTAAAATGGTTATTGTCCTGTCTTATATGTCTTGAAAATGTCAGGCAGTAGTGTTGGTTACACTTGAGCATAATATTCTGCAGTATCAGAGGGTGAGACAGACACAGCCATTTGATTCTTCCTGAGTGCTTCAAAAAAAAATTGGCATGCCTTTTGTTTCTGATCTATTTCTTGCCTGAATGATAGCTGAGAAACTGCAATGCTTATTTTATGGGCAAAGAATATATTGACTGAAAGTCTTTTTTGGTAGCAGAGCTCTTTGAAGACAAGCTATACTGTCTTGTTGTGTAAACCTGGAGTAACTGTGGGGTCCAGCAGAGTAATTTGAGGTTTGTGCTAATAAGAACTGCTCAGATTTTTGGTAATGATACGAAATAAAGGCACTGAGCAAAGAAGGAAGGGTTGTAGAGACAATTCATCCTGCCTTGAGGCAGGAGGAGGCACGCAGCCTTTTCAAGCCCTTTTCACCATTAACAGTCTCTAACTTCTGGGGGTCTGCTCTATGGGGCATACGGGTTTATTCAGCTGTGTTTGGTCTCAACCACTATTTTGGAGACTTTCTTGAAACAAGTTTTTTTGCATGTTCATTTGGATATAACAGCAGAACAGAGAGCCTCAGCAATGTACTGATAATTAGAAATTTAGTTGATAATGAATATAGTTATACATTGGTGTGTGCAAAAATATGTCAATTATATAAACAGTGATTCTTAAGCTACTTGAAACTGAGTAAGTATTCTCCCTGTTTTAAAGTACAAAAGTAGGCACTGTGATCTTTGGCAAATTGATCATCTTGGCAGTAAAAAGAGTCTAGGTTCCTCCACAACCTGGTTTATGTGATCCAGGACATACTTGATAACATGCTACCCTAGAAGGAAGCTGTGAAAAATACTTCTGGCTGTTCCTGGAGTGTTATGACTGATGTCAGACGAAGGTTAGTGCAGGGAAAAAGAGTTGTATAATTGTAATTGTTTCTACTCTTAATGAGTTCCAGATCTGTATATTAATCAAAATATTGCTGCCCCTTCTTCCTTCTCTCCCTTCCTCCCTGTGGTGTAAAACCTCCTCTGAACTGAGTAGCTCGGCTGAATTCTCTTGCCATCCTGGCAGACCTGTTGTAAACCTGCTGGAAACATGAGGAACTCTACAAATTGTTTATTTATTATCAGCTGTTGCTCATAATGATTTGCATAGTGCATAGTTTGTTTTCTAGTCGTGTCTTATCTTCTCTAAAGTGCAGCATCTGGATATAGTTACTTAAGTTTTATACTTCTTTGGAATAGCTTGTGTGCCCACAGGGGCATGGAGGTCCTACCCCTAATCTAGGGTGTGGTGGCTTTTTGTCTTGGAAGACATGCATGCTGTCAACAGGATGGAGAGAGCTGAGAGGCTGTGTAGTAGCTAGGAGAAGAGATTTATTTCATGCTTTCATTACCTTTCCATCTTTTTGTTACTTTTCACAGGATAAATATTTTGTAAAAGCCAGCTACAGAAATGAAGGCAGTGTGTTACATTATGTTTTCTGAGTCTGAATTCATGTTCCCTCTTTGATTTCCTCTGAACCCTTCTTTTTTTCCCCCTTTTTCTTTAAGCAGAGATTTGGCAATGGCTGTTTTTCAATTTATTTGACATTTGGCCATCTGGAGCTGAGCAGAGCTTTAGTCACACACGTTAGCTGTGCTAAGTGGAGCAGTGCAGGATCTAGGGGCCAGATTCAGCTCTGAAGTAAGCAGCATGGAATTAGCAAAGTTGCATCAGGGTTGGACTGGGTCTTTCAGGTGGTCACAGTTTACTCAGAAGTTCCACCTTGTTTTCTGAGCTCTGAGGTGTGAAAATACTTGGGGAATGTTGCTGGGCAAGTAAATGGGAAACCAGGCAAATAATTTTCAGTACTTTTGTTTCTCTCCGAGGTGAAACAAATAATAAGTATTTATCTCTTGGTAGTGCTCTGTAAGGCACTTGGGACCTGCTAATGGCCCAGAGCTCATGCTTACAGCACCTGTACTTTGAGCCTACATTTAGGATGCATCTTATTCCCTACGTCTCCCCAACCCCTGCATTGCTGAAGCTTTCTGCCCCAGCTTTTCCCAAAGGGATGGCTCTAAAAGCAGAAGAAAGTGAACGTCATTAGGGGATTGAATGACTTAGTGCTGGTTTGTGTGTTGGCTGCAGTTGTGCACTGGGTGCAGGGGATGGGATTGGATTCAGTGGACAAGTTCCCTTATGTAATTGTATTTCTATTTCCCTGCAAATGAGGTTGTCAACACTATTCTGGTCCACAAACATATTTATTGGTGAGGTGACCTCCTTCCCTGACTGCCATGTCCAGCTTCCTTCTGGGCCACGTGAACAGCCTGTAACGGGCTGGGTTTTTTGTACCTCCTGTAACAAGGCAGCGATGTGTCTCTGATCTGCTAACTTTAGAGAAACTTGTGTTCTTCTCCCTTCTGCATTATGAGCCTGAATCCTTTGATGTCATTTCTGTGTTTCAGGTGTATCTCCATGTGAGGAACAGTATTACTTTCATAACACTTTCCCTCTACTTATAAGTTGGCTTTGTGTACGTTTTGTTATGACCAGAATAAGTTTGTTTTGGTTTCCTGAAGGCAGATACCAAGGCTGAGCATGTAGGAGACTGCAAGCGGTGCCACATATGGGAGCATGAACTATATTGCTGCTGTCAAAGTCCAGGGCTTCTATAGCTCCTGTCTGCAGATCAGGGTGTGATTGTAACTTGCCATATGATGTGACATAACATCTTTAATTGGGATAGTTTGGGTAACAGGACAAGGGAAGTCACGATAGCTCGAGTTGTGGGAAAGGGCCTGTGTGTTGTGAATGGGCTGAGCTGAAATCCGTGTCACCATGACTTAGCTCCTGTTAGTTCCCTTGCTTCACAGGACTCTGGATATGGCTACTGCTGCTATGGTTATGCTTTTGGTATGGTTTTAGGCAAACCCCTGAGATTAATTTCAGAATTTCTCTATCCTTTTTGGTTGCATTCTTGCAGAGTTCTACCCAATATGCTGTTCAGCCTGTCATTGAGTTTTTCTCCATATGTGGCACAGCTGGACAGAATGAAAACCAGCAGGATTATAAATGTATATAGTTTTGGGCGTAATCTTAATTTTGTCAGCATGTAGTCTGTCTAACACCTAGTGACTTCCTTTCCTCTTGGACTTTGGTTTGTCTACTGACGATGCTGTGTTGGCCCATTTTACAAGGCTTGCGGGTTAATGATTTTAATGCCCAATCCAGTAGAGGAACTTAGTTAAATCAATGCTCCCTCATTTGGCCATCAAGCTCTTTAATAATTAAAATGATTGCCCAAAGTGGTTTTCTGCCTTTCCTGATGTCCAGAAGAGCAGTTCTAGAAGTGACACAAGTGCTTCTATTCTTGTGCAGATGAGCTGAGGGCTGAGGCTAACCACTGCTGTATGGTGGGGTCAGGAACTGCAGGACTGCAGAACAGCTTCCCTTCAGCAGCTCTGAGAAATCTTTTGACAGACTGTAGAAGCCTAACTGTGGAAAATCACCTTACCTGTATTTACAGGATTTTCAGATTCGGTATAGGAGAAGTGGTTAAGAAGTGCAAATTATGGGAAATGAGGTGGCACATAGCCCTCATACAGACTCCCTTACACTTGTGCCAGGGTTAGTGAAGTTCATGGTGTAGTATCTGGTTAGCAGGTGTTTCCTGAGAATTACATGCACCATCATAAATTTTATTGCAGGAGCCAGACTGGGTGATGGTAGATGCCTTAAAATCAGTGAATTGTGGAATGAAAACAGTTTGAGACAGCAGTCATGGAACACATTCTGAGCATGACCTCTCACCATCATAGCCATCAACTGTCACCTATAAATTGGTCTTTCCTTTGAGTGGAAGCTCTTGTGCCAGTCCAATAAACAGAACTGCCTGTTGAGGATGTGGGACAAATGAGCTGGCTCAAGGCCGTGCCTGGCAACATTCACTCTCACGGTCCAGACTGGTGTTTGTGGTGTAAAGTGGCCTGCATCACTAGGTTTTAGGGGTTTTAATTCAGAAGCATTTATTACTTATTTCTATCCACTTCCTAAGTGAGTCTGAGTGTGTGGCTTACTGCACAAGTATGTAATTTTATATAGTTGGGTCTTCATAGCAAGCCATTTGGGTTAGTGTGTTTAACAAGGTCCAGAGCGCTGCAGTTAGGAGGTTTCACATCAGTTACCACTGATGTCATGCAGAGCTGGCCTTAGCTCCATGATGTTCCACTGCTTAGTGCAGGCTAGCTCAGACTTCCCTCAGTGATGCAGCTTCTTTCCTGCTCTGTGGTTCAACACAGGGGGTGTTAATGGTTAGTGTGATCTGTGGTGGCAGGTGCAGGTCAAGATATAGAAGTGGACATGTGATATACAAGGGGGTTAGACAGCACAGATGATAGCATAGCCTAGTAATGCTCTGTTGTTCCTTCCCTGTCATCTAGAGCACCATGCTAAGCATGTCTCCCATTACCTAATCCAGAGTGGTGCCGTCTCATTTGTGCAAGAAGAACGTTAATGATATTTGGAATAGGCTTAAGTAGGATTTAAGTGTCATGCAGATGTGGGCTAATCCTTTGCTTGTAGTCAGCTTTTTATGCAAACACATAGTTACCCTTTTTCCTCAAATGTAGATAGGTACAGAAATCAACAGTTTTTAATTACAGATGCAAGTTCTTTTGGCTGCACTTTGTTGTCCAGAAAGCATCATGGTATCTCTAACACACTCTCCTGATAAGATCTAACAGACATTTACCACAGCATTTCATGATGGAGATCTGTTTCTAGGTAGGTGTCACGTGATGATTGGGGAAAAGAAAGATTCTTTTTCTTTGAACGGGGTAAGTTAAAAGACAAACTCAAGTTTTCCAGCTTTACTGCTGTAAAATAAAATATCATTAGGAAAATCTCTGTATTTTTGCTCTTAGCTACCCAGTCATAAATTGATATACCAGACAATCAACTTAGAGGGGAAAAAAAGTACAGGATCACTTACAGTCATAGGCTTGTATCAGTAGGGAGCAAAATAGAGCAGGTTTAAGCTGTGTTTGGATGACCTTCAAATCCCATCTGCAGATTTCTTTTTAGCTTCAAATTTCAAATGTCAGCTGCAAGTAGATCATTGCACCAGAAACAGTTAGGCAGGAAAAGATCAAGGATGTCCTCTCGTTGCATTTGTTTTAGAGGAGAGGGAACTGTGTTGCCTCACTAGGAACTGCTGTCGATGGGTAGACTGATGTTTCTGGGAGGAACTGGGAAATCCTGCACACTGGATTGTGTGAAAGTGGCAATTGGGAGTGGCAAGATCTCCAGTAGGTAAAATAAAGACTTTAGAAATCCACTACAACGTATTATATCGCTTCAGGCTGGTGTTTGGGTTTTATGCCATGAAGCACAAACGTGAACATCCATGGGAACAAGACGTGGCTAAGAGCTGTGGAGATTTAGAGAGTGTAGATGTTGGGGGAAGAAAGCTGAAGCAATGCTAGGGCACAGTGAAGTATATTAGCCAGCGTCATCATCTCTTGCCTCCTTGAACTACGGAATTTACTAACAAATCCACAAGGCAGGCTGAAGGGAGAAATTTCCCCCTCCAACTCCTGTTTCAGTTGTGGACTTACCTCTTAGGCTTCCATTGCAAAAAAAAATGGGGATAAAGGGGAAGTATACACAAGGCACTAATTTTGGAAGCAAAACCTTTGGTCAGAGGTTTCTGTCAGCCGGGATGATCCTTGAGTCCAGCAAAAACATGCTGAGCCTTAGCTGCCTCCAAGAGGAATTTGGCAGAACTGAAGTGTTGCTTAAAGACCCAAGAAGTTGCTCTGAAGTGCTGGAAAAACTTGAGGAGCTTTTATTGTTATCACTGATGTCATTCAAGGCTGATTCCCACTGGAACTTCCTCTATGTTAATTACGGTCCTGAGGATGATAATTTGGCAAATGCAGCTGCAGCGTTTGCTGTTGCATCAGTTAATTAATCATCCAGGCTGGATTGCAGAGATGTGTTTCTTTACTCACATCATAAACAGCTGTAGAGAAGTGGAAAGGTTTACATGACCAAAAGTCCCTTTTTAGCTGTGTTACAGTGTGAGGGCTGTAGGATCCAAACAGTAGTGCATGGTTCTCCTGTGTTCATGTTTTCAAAGGCATGGTGGTGCTTGTTCTCAGAAGAGGAATATGAAACCCACCAACCTCTACAAAACCAGGTCATCTTCCACTCCTCAGTACAGGTATAAGGAAAAGCTTTTTGAATTAAATTAATCCATATTTAATAACCTCTTAAAAATAACTTTCAGAGGTGAAGAAAAGAGATCATATTAGGAATAAATTGAAGATACCTGGAGTGATTTTCTTAGGCAAATGTAGATTATTTCTGTGATGGCGTTGGGAACAGTTTGCATGCTCTGGGGATTTTGGTTTCACTGTTGGGTTGTTAGTCTTTCCTTAGTGCTGTTTGCTGACCTGCAGCTTGAAACCATGCAAACATCTGAAGAATACAGCTCACAGGGTGCCCGAGCAAAGCCTCAGCTGTAAGAACATGGCCTTTGAAGTGACCTCTGCCAGTTTGCCCCTGCAATGGTCTGACCATCTCTTTATCTGGTCCCGTTAATCATACAGGGTATTTATGGAATGTGTTCTCTGAAGTGCAAGCTGTAACGTATGAATGTTATTTCTGCTAAACTTTGAAGCTAATGAGATGACATGTATTTACACTGCTGAACTGGGTCACTCTTTTTTCTTTGTGAAATTTGATTCTGAGTGTGCTTGGGAGCAGAAGTAACTTTTCTAACACCGTTATTTGGTTGTTAGGTAGATAAAAGTCTCAAGCTGCTTTGTGTAACTTGCATCACAGATCCTCACTGTGGCTTTTTGAAAAGCAAAAATAACTTGCAGAAATGTCAATAGAGGTGAGAAATTATTATTTTGGAGCTTGCAAATTAAGCTAACTGCACCGAAAACATATTCTTTATATGTGGTGACAGGAAACAGTGATAAATATGACAGTGTACACATAGTGATAAAGATATCCTACAGTCTGTAATTATGTTCTTCCTATTTTGTTCATTGACTGATTTCCATTGCATTCTTGCTGGAAGAGAAGGGCTGTATTTTATTAGTAGGGCATTGCAGATTTTTGGGTTTGTCCAGTGATTTTTCAGGACAGGCTTGTGGCTAAAATAGTGCTCTCCATTGTTTGTCCTTGGCAGCACACCTGAGTCTGGAGTGACCTTCCTGGTATTACCTGGGAAAACCTCTTGGTGTGCCCCAAGCTTGGAATATTCCCCAAGATGTACTTAATCATGCTACAAATGACCTGCCTTTGTGGTGACAAATTAGAATAAAAAATGAGCTGTCATCCTGCCTTGTAGGGTGCTGAGGTATCTGCTATAAGGGCCCAGCTATCTGCTGTTGCAAAACCCCTAAGATTTGTATGAGACCTGTGTTAAATTCAGGTTTCCTGAAAGATGTTACAGTGGCTGATGCTGCCTTTCAGGAGTCTTGTGTAATCCAAAGCTAAATCAGGAATGATCCATTTGCAGCTGTATTGCTTTACATGTGCTTTCCTTCAGAACAGTACGTGTGATTTCAGTGTTTTCAGAGGGGACATGGTCAAGGTCAGGGTTTTAAAAAGGGAAAAAAAAAGAATTTCCAGCACACTGTTCCTTCTTTGAGACAAACCTGGTCTGTGAAAGCAGTGATTTCATTGGTACTATCTTTCTCTGTTTGCGTCCAGTTTAATCACATGCAGTGAAATTGCACTTTGTGACTGAGGTAAACCTGGCTGCTCTTGGCTGGACTGGCAGGGTTGTAGGGATTTTGATGGGGTTACATGAGAGAGCACTCACCCAGCATGGTTTCATTTCTGCAGAACAAACTTTTTTGGAAGCACGACTTAAGCTCATTTAAATCTGTTAAAGCCATTTCCCTCCTCTCATTTCCCCCATAATTTAGCGTGGAGGAAATGCTTATCTTTTGGGTAACTTCTGATAGATAAGGTGAATTTTGATCTGAAAAATGGTTCATAGTGTTAGATTCGCACTGGGAAGCCCAGCAAGGCTGGGGTGAGTGGGAGTTGTGCCAAGTACCATTTACACGCTGTGAAAGATCCCTGCCTGAGGACTTGCTAATTTAAATAGACAGCAAAAACAGAGGAACAGTTTGTAGCCTTTATTTGTTTCCTTATTTATTAATAAAGCAAGTGATGTAAAGATTTTTGTAATAAATTGGACTCTGAGAAGTTGTTGGAAAGAAGCTTGACCGACAGGCAAATTGCGGAGAGCTCATCAAAGCACAAATAAGCAGTTCATCAAATGGATTAACCATGACATACAGGTACATGTAAGATGTTGAAAAATGAGTGACAGACCTTGAATCGAGTTAATAAAATTCACTCTGCTTGCCAGAGCAATAGATTCTTTGTTGCAGATAAAGGGAGACACACTTTTAGTCTGAGCAATGTGTTGGGTTTGTGCTGCCTTTGTAGGGCCGTGAGATTGGTTTTAATATCCATCTGGCACATTTTTAACTTGGGCCATTACAGCCTGGTACATAGAGAATCCATGTAAAAATGGCATTTTAAATAAATTTATTTACTTTATTCAGATTAAGGAGTTGAAATAAAGCTCCACCTTGCATAATTTTAGGTCTAATGAACCTACTGAACTTTAGCAAAGCACCAAGAAACACAAAATGTAGAATAAATAAATTTTCCCCAAAACCTGAAAGGTTTTATGGCAGCCACAAATTTAGGTCACCTCGGAGCGGAAGTACTTGAGGCTGTCAAGTTCTTAAACATAACTTAGCACCAGCAAATGGGTGCAGAGGAAGGTGCTTCAGAACTGACTGGCAGAGGCCTCCCTCGTCATCAGGCAGAACTTCTGATGTGCCAAGGGGAGAAGATATGTGGGAATTTGTGATGGCTGCTCAGAGCCCTGCCACTGATTTCCCCTGCCATGACTCTGACCACTGCTCACAGGGCAAAAGGATGGGCTTCAGCAGGTCTCCTGTGAGAACTCCTTTTCCTTCAGAGGGTGGAGCTGGGGGAAGAAATGGCGGCCCCGGAAGCAGGCTGTGGCTTGTGCCAGGCAAGGCTGCAAAGGCTGTGGAGGCTCAGGACGTGGCTTGGTCGCATTCTGATATTTGGAAAGGGTCCTGGTGCTAGGGCTTTGGAGAGCAAAGTGACTGTGCTGTACCTGTGCCTGGGGAAGGAGAAAGTGGGAGCTGCTAGCCTGACATACGAGCAACTCTCCAGGCATGCTCTGTTCCCTAAGCTTCCCTCTGCCTCTCAGCTTTCCTGTGGGACTCCACCATTAAGCCAAAGAGTTCTCAGCCTTTTGTTGGTGTTCAGCTCACATCCCCTTCTTGCATAACCTCCCATTCTTCCCTTGTAGTTAGTTCCTCGTTCACCTATAATTTTCCCACCTTCACTCATCTCTTCCTTTGTGGCACTCTATAAAACAGGACTGTAAAAAATGCTATCGCTCAACTACATATGCTGAATTTTCCTCACCTAAAAATAATTATCCAAAAAGATAGTGGGCTACAGTAGTTTTTTTATAAACTTTGTGCATTTAGATCAGAAAGCCAGGTTTAGAATTATCTGGACCTCTGTTTTCTTAAACAAAGATGTTTGTATATTCTTATGATATACCTCTAATTGAATGTATTACTAATGTTTTGTTTCCTAAGTAGTTTAGGGTTTGTGTATGTTAGTCCCTTCATTGTCCTAAGATCACCGGGTTCTCCTGGTCTGAGCACATACACTGAATGTAACATACCCCTGGTTTGGTGGGAATTTCCCATTTTGTACCTGTATTCTGCTCAGCTTTCTTCCTGCATTGCCTGTATGGTCAGCATGGGGTGTTGCTGAAAACTGAGGTGAAGGGATCGTTTAGATACTTGCCTCTCAGAGCATTAGACCAACTTTCTGGTGACCCTTTCCTGGTTCTTTCTGCCTTTACTCTGAACAGTCATTCAGGGCTAAGTGCTTCCTTGAGTAAGCATGGTGCCTGTCAGCATCAGATTTTTTTCACTCTGGCTTTCGTTGCAGATACTTCTTGCATGTTTGTGTTGAAACTCAGCCTCCTTTGTGTCCATCTGCAAGGCTTTTGGATCTCTGGACATCTCTAAGTAGTTCTCTTAATTGACCAGATTTGGACTTGTGAAACTAAATAGTTGCAGTCCTATAATTCTATTTTCACCCAATTTTATCACCTTGCTTTCATGCTGTTCTAGTGGGTAAACAGCTCACCCCTTGGGAACAAATGATTTGTAGATACTGATTTGATTTGCATTAGCCATACCAGAACTCCTTTGAAATAGTTTTGTGTTTCTAGCTAGGTTTAATGAGAGAAAGGTGAAATGACTTAAGGCCACTGTTAGACATTCTCGTGCCCAAAGGAGGTTGCTGCTTGTAATTCAGCTCCTGAAGTCTTTTGGAGCTGCATCTGCAGCTCTCCCGCAGGTGGCCTTGCCCTAGAGCAGGTAAGCTTTGACCTAGACGTCATAGCATTGGAATTGCACTGCCTGACCTCTTTAGAGCACCTCCATCCTTCCAGGTTATCAGTCTAGAATTACAGGCTTCACCTGTAAAAGAAACAGGTGAGTCCGTTCTTCTAGCAAGAAGTGGATTTTATTTCAGAGTGTAATAGGTAGAAGGAGAAATTTTAGGGTCTAGAGATTTTGTGCAGTAACTGCAGCTAGGCAGACTGGTGCTGGAGTGGGCAATCCACATCCCTGATGTTTTTTGTGGTCCCTCTCTGACTCTCCCAACAGCTTTTTTTCTCCCTTCATGTCCCCTGGCAGACAAGGTCAGTGTCCAAGGGTGGGAGTCATTCTCTGCAGCAGCTGTGCTCCTTCCCAGTAAACGCTGATGTGTCAGGGGTGAGCAGGCTGCCCAGCTGGGCTGGGCTGGTACCCTCACCCTTTCCCTCAGTTGTGAAATTGCAAATGCTTCCAGGGGAGAGAGTAAGGAAACTGCAGTGAACATAAAGTCCAGCACTACAGTTTTTCTAGACTCCCCTATCCTTCACCCACTGAGTTGGGCTTTTCTCTGCTGAAATAGGTCCGAGATGGCAGATGATGTCATACTGAAGCAATAGGGTGGGGAGGGTATAAAGGTATTTGCATCTCTGTTGCTGTAGTGATGTTTGTTTTCTTTGTTATATTTCCTTTTTCCTGCTACTGTTGTTTGGTGTAATAAAAGCAGCTGTTTTTCAAACACAAGAGAGTCTCAGTGAATAATTTAAAACCATTACAGGTTTTATTTGGATGTCTGTGCATCCTGTTTCTACTGCTTGTGGCAGAGAACGGTGTGAGAGGATTGTTAAAATCACTTCTACTGCTTTTTGTGTCATCAGCATGAGCTGGTGGCCTGCTGGCATCCTTCCTCCCGTGCCCTCAGTTATGGGAGGGAAGCAAGCAGTATTTTTTTTGGATCTCTCAGTTTGGTTAAACACTCTGGCATGGATACTATCCTTTTTCTCTGTCTTGCAGCCATTTAGCAGTAACTCGCTCTCTCAGTCCTCTCAGCAGTGCAGTCTGGAAATCTCCAACTGATCTGTTCTATTTTCCTGCCAGTGTGAGATCTCAGTGGCAGCAAGGGAGCAGGTTCCTCTTTGTTTTGGGTAGGGAAACTAAAACTGCAAGACAGTTTCACAGCGATATGTTACATAATACTGCGCAAAGCAAAAAGTAATTAATGTGGAGGTGGAAAAGGGACCCTTACTACTCTGTGCAAAGCTGGCTTGCCTTTCCAACCAAGATAGTTACCTCCTACCTCTTCATTTCCATGAGAGGCTCTCTCAGAATCCCAAAGATAAGGAAAAACAATTGGAAAATTGTCTTTAATCTTTAGCGTAATCTGGCAGTACACACACAAAAGTTGAGGCTACATTATTCTGTCACCTCAGCTACGTAGTATTTGGAAACAGTGAGGAAATAAACAAGTGAAAAAAGACCCAGTGCCCCTTCATAAGGGTGCACAATTCCACATTTTTTCATCGGACCAGCCACATTCTCATCTTGTGCTGTGCTGGAGAAAATGTGAAGAAACCTTGTGAAACTAATGAATTTTCCAAGCACAGCTAAAATTGCAGTGGTACAGTGTAGGGAACGCAGGAAAACTTCAGCCTGCCTAGCTGCAGTTACTACTGAGGTGTTATTGCAGAATCTGAAGAGACAAATCTCTCCTGAACATGTTCCCTGCCCAAGAAATGACAGGACTGCACTGTTTTCTCTGTTACAGCCTTTCATAAGTGGCCCTTCATAAAGATTTGTTTTGCAGCAGTCTGAGGCATATGAGGGTATGACAACAAGAACAGAGTCTGGCTAAGCCCCCTAACTGATGCTCATCTGACTTAGACAATGTATAATCATAGATTAAAAATACCCTCAGCTTGGTTACATCCTAAAAATACTCTTCAAAGTTCTTAGCAGCTGTTACTAGAAATAGTTTACTATTGGTTAGGCAGTACATTAGAAGCTGAAAATACTAAGACTAGGTTTCTTTTTTTCTCTTAAATATTCATCATGACTTGAATAATTTGCCTTTAGATTCATATTTTTTAAGCACTTGCTCTTCTGGGCTGCTTATAAGGACTGGAGTGGCAAGTGACAGGCACCAGGGAATGTGGCACATAAAAAATACTGTTCATTAATATTGATCAGTGATGCAGGATTTCCTGGAAAATTTTGAAGTTCTGATTACTTCATCTTAAACCAAAGAAAGTTCAGAAGAGGGACACTAACATGATCTATGCTTGAAACACATGATGAAAGACTAAACCCCCCTGGGATTATCGTATTAGGCTCCATTCTTCATCCCCTTTCTGTGTTATATCAGTTGCTAAAATTACAAATGACATGGAAGAGATAGAGAAGGACCATCTATTTTCTTCCCTCTTAACAAAAATATCTGGCCAGTCAGTAAAATACAAACCTGTAGAGAGTAAAAATGAGAGTGCTTGGTAAGACTCTGAAACTCATTGCAAGAAGGCTTTTGATGAAATCAAGAAATTAATGAAACGAGGAAAGAAATTGAGTCTGTGAGACTAATCTACCCCAATGCCTAGTTTTAGTGAAATTAGAAAATGATTGGTTTTGAAGTCCTGGGTATGAGGTGAGAGGGTTATATTGGCACACTATCTTAAGGACATTGTAAGACTGAAGAAAGTAAGGAATAGTGCTATAGCTAAATGTGGTATTACAGGGTTTTTTTGAAGTTAAGAGTGTGTGGTATTTTTTGGATGTCTGTACCATGTCCAGCGGTGGTCTTGGAACCTGTACTTCTAGGACTGTCCCTACCCAAGACGCATTTCTGCCTGAAATAACCCCCCAGAGATCTAGCTGATCAGGCCAGTACTTTTTCTGCAGATTGCCTGTCCATATTCTCTTCTTGAGTAGTCTTCATATTAGCTTTCACTGGGGAACCCTGAAAACCATGCAATTGTCTGCCTCACAAGAAAAGCAGTCCTAGGAGCGTGTTTCTCTGCAGAAACACTTTCTGTGTCCTTTTAAAAATGCAGAGAATTGTCCCTGGAGTATTACCATCAGCACAGCAATTTTTTGGTCTGAAAAATTCTGTACGTCCCCTGGTTTGCTTTTTAAAGTTTGAGCCTTTGCTTTTCAGTGTAAGAACTTACTTTAAAATCCAGAAGAGCTATGTATTATGTATTTATGTAGTATTTACTTCTTTTTTAGAACAGCTTTTTTCTTCTGGGATTGGTCCCCCAAGACCAAATTAGTGTCTGTATTTTATAAAAGTCACTCTGACACAATTTTTGCCATATGACACATCTTTTAAAATGTGTTATGCTCTTCTCTGGTGTTCGTGTCTTCTGAACACACAAATCCAGTTTACTGGTAGGCATCCTATAATCCTCTCAGTAGCCAGCCCTCTAAATTCACTAAAATAAACTGTATTTTGTGGCAGTCTTGACAGGAAGTGCCTTTTGTATACAGTAAAAACAGAAGATGACAAGCATGCTAATCACCTTAAAGAGCATATTGCTCAGGTTGGGGGCATTCTGAAGGAGCAGCAGCATTCATCCTGTTGCCACCTTCAAATTACATTCACCTTTTGGCTGTGGAAAAGATGCTTCTGTTTGCAGAGCATAGGTGCGTTGTGGACACGCGTGGCCACGTCAACATGAGTGTGACATGCTCCGTGTCGGGATCTGAGCGGTTGAATGTGCTGTGTAATGCTGCTGGACAGCACTCTGCAGGTGCTGAGTTCACCCAGTGATCCCCATTCCAGGGGCCGTAGGGGTGATGGTACCACCTAGGAACATGCAGCGCTACATTCAGGCTTGGGGGAGACTGGCTGGAGAGCTGTCAGGCAGAGAAGGACCTGGGGGTGTTGGTTGACTGCAGGCTGAATATGAGCCAGCAGTGTGCCCAGGCGGCCAAGAAGGCCAACGGCATCCTGGCTTGTATCAAAAACAGTGTGGCCAGTAGGTCTGGGGAGGTGATTGTGCCCCTGTACCCAGCATTGGTGAGGCCACACCTCGAGTCCTGTGTCCAGTTCTGCGCTCCTCACCATAAGAAGGACATGGAGGTCCTCAAGCGAGTCCAGAGAAGGGCAACCAGGCTGGTGAAGGGGCTGGAGGGCAAATCCTGTGAGGAACGGCTCAGGGAGCTGGTGCTGTTTCGCTTGGAGAAAAGGAGGCTGAGGGGAGACCTTATCATCACCTACAGCTACCTAAAGGGAGGCTGTGGAGAGGTGGGTGAGGTCTCTTCAGCCAGGTGACAGGAGATGGGACAAGGGGAAATGGCACTAAGCTGTGCCAGGGCAGGTTTAGATTAGGCATTAGAAAAAAAAATTTTACTGAAAGAGTTGTCAGGGCCTGGAACAGGCTGCCCAGGGAAGGGGTTGAGCCACCTTCCTTGGATGTGCTCAAAAAAAGGTAGATAAGGTACTTAGGGATATGGTTAGGTTAGGATGGGATTGGTTGGACTTGATGATCTTAAAGGTCTTTTCCAACCTTGTGATTCTGTGAACAGGATGCAGGGGCTGAGAGCTTGTTGGCTGAAGGTTTGTGTGCCACCTGGCACGTGCTGGCAGTCTGGAGTGTGTCATGGTAGCTGGCGAATCCTTCAGTCCCCTCCCGCATCTCCTTTCTCTGTCGGGCAATGGGGAAGGTGCGCTCCAAGCTACAGGAGACGTTTAATTTATGTCCTCTAGGATGAAGAAGCTTGGCAAGCCCACCTTGGGTGGTTGTTGGTACTTTGAAACAGTGGTGCCTTCATTGTGATAGCAGCATTTCAGAGCTTGTCATGGAGGGATTCTGAACTTCCACATGGTGTCACATGGAAGTCAGCTGCGAGCTTAGAAGAAAATACAAAGTGTGTTTCAGTTACATGTTTGTCTAGAGGGGAAATCTTCATGGAATGGTGGTGTGTGAAACTTAGTTTTAGAAACTTCCTTTTAGCTGCTTCCCTTTGATTTTGGAAGTAAATTTTATAACGCTAAGGGGCCTAGAATTCCAGACACATGCATTTCCTGGATCTCATACTGACCTTTGTTTAATAAAAGGGAGAAGAGAAGAATGTTTTGTTTCCCAGACTATTTCTGATGCAGAATTATATATGTTTTCCTTTAATTCCCCTTCCCTAAACACTGTCCAGTGTTCTGTTTTGGTATTTTTTAAAATTGCTTCTATATAAATGATCAGTACAGTTAGCTTGCCATACTGTTCTAGCCCAGGAAAGCTGCCTTTAGTGGCAGGTAATGCCAAAAGATTACTTCACTGCTAGCAAAATACTTGCACAATTTGGGGCACTTTGCAGATAATTAGTTAGGTTTGTAATGCTCTCTGGGATTCACTTGAGTGAAAGAGTGTAAACATTACATCTGCCATTTGTATCTCTCTCTTCTCACTGCAGTTTGTTTCGAACTTTGCAGTGGAGTAGAAGCTTCAAGAGAGCTGGGACCACAGCAGACATTCCTCACTGCAATCCCTGCAATTATATAAAT
The DNA here is from genome assembly GCA_013400835.1 of Zapornia atra. Taxonomy (NCBI): domain Eukaryota; kingdom Metazoa; phylum Chordata; class Aves; order Gruiformes; family Rallidae; genus Zapornia; species Zapornia atra. Next base: position 65,889 of record VZTU01010768.1, read on the forward strand.
TGATGTTGGGAATAATTGTTCTCTAAATTGTGTTACATTAGGTAATTGATAATATCCTATCTGTTCCTATTTTTAAAAATATTGAGATTCTGTTTTTTAAACTGTTGTATTTTATTTTGTATTCAAAGGACAGTAAGATGATTACCTTCTTTATTTTTGCAGCTGCATGCAAATGAATAGTATTTCCTTTAGTGGTTATAAAGGGATTTGGCAAAAGGCAGACTGTACAGTAGCTGCATGGTTAGGTGACAGATGAGACCGACATTAGGAAGATAGTTTCTTTTTTTAAAAATATATATATATTTAAACCTTGTAACACTTAGAGGCCAAAAAGAAAGAGGGCATGAATAATCATCCAGGTCATAAATGAAGGAGACCTAAACTCTCTGGACTCTTTACAGCATGGACCTCATAGCTACATAAAACTTAGGACCAAAAAACATTTTCTCTTAAGAAAAGTAACTTTCCCCCAGTATTTTTTAAACTGTAACTGCAGGTTTGGTTTTGGTTTGGTTTTTTTCATTTTGAAACTTCAAAAGCCTGGGAGTGGTGAAAATTGTGTGTTTAATAATTGGGGTTTTGTTTTGAAACCCATGCTGTGTTGTTGCAATATAAAACCCAAACAAAAAGAGCAGACTCCAACATTTTACTATACAGTTAAGCTTAAAAAAGTCATAGAAGCAGCCAAGGTAAAACCTCACAATTGATAGAGGAGAACCAGTGCATAAATAGGCAAATAGATGGGGTCAGCTAAGGAATGGAAAACCAGCAAGATTTATGAATATTCCCCTGCCTCTCAGCTGTCTGGTTAAATTAAGCAGATACTGCTTATGTGGCTTTGTGTCTGTAGTGCCTAATGTTATTTTATCTTGTCTAGAAAATTCACCTGATGAGAGAAGATGTACAACTTTAATGCCAGATTTCTAAGACTTTACTTTCTGCTGTTAGAATTCCCTTGCTGTTGCCCCACGGAGTTCCCAGAATGCCTGTAGCAGGGAGGAGGATTAGGTGGTTGTCAGCATCACTTCATTTCAGAACAACTGACTTGCCATGGTTGCTGACTCCAACTTCTCTCTCTCATTTTAAAAATCTAAATAATTGCTGTCTTTTAATTAAAAGAAATGCAACGTGCTTTCATCCGTCGCTACTGAAGCATATAGCTGCTCTCAAGTGTGTGGCACTGATATATGTATAATAGTATAGCACAGGCTGAGAGACTATGGATAGGCCTGTGTGCTATGCAGGGTTTAGATTTTAATATTGAAAGCTGCTTTGAACAAATTTGTCTGGTAGTTGGAAACTTCAGTGACAGTGCTATATGACTTGTAAGGGAGCAGATAAAAGAGCAGTCTTTTACAAACTAAAAAGCTGGTGTATTTAGTTTAAATAAATACGCACAAATTATATTACTGTCTGTATGTGAGGTTTTTTCCTTGAATTTTGATTTGAGATGGTATGGTGGGGATGGGTCTTTTCTGTCCCTTAAGAACTTTCAAAAACAATTGGCTTTTTTTTTTTTTTTTTTTTTAGGATACCTACTAAATTCAGGTGCTATAGTTTTTCAGTGCCTATTTCAGGTAGGTAGAATTTGATTTTTGAGAGGTGATGGCACACAGACTGATCAGGCAAAGCAAGAGATTCAATAATTTGCCTGGAAATTCTGTTTTCCAGCTCTGTTGGCATCCCTGTCTTATTCCTCTACCACGCTGCAGTGCCTGTTATAAACAGTATCAGGGACAGCCTCAGCAATGGGAATATGGTGTTAGGGTTGATATGCTTTCCAGGCAGACTTCTCATTCACTCCTAAATAAACATTAATTTACAGAAAGAAAGTTGCTAAACCCAAATGTTTTAAAGAACCATGGATTGTATAGCTGGATCTGTCAACCTTTTTTTCTAAACAAATAATTCCTATTCAACTGAAACTGTCTCTCAGAAATATCCTAAGATGAATCTTCCTCCCTGAGCAGGGTTGCTTATCAGCTTTACCTGAACACTTCTTGAATACTGATAAGGTGAAAGGAGGAGCAACATCACATTTGTTTTCCTTAACACAGATATACCTGACAGTATATCCCTCCCTATTTGACAATGAAGGATGTAAGTACCCAAGAGTTTGATTGTGAAACTCACAATAGCAGCAGGGCTCAGAAGAGCTTTTCGAATTTGAGACTTCCTAACAAATTACTGATGCAACAGAGTGGAGGAAACAAAACCTTTTCTCTTGAGGCCTCATGGTGACAAATAAGCATTTCAGTTTCCCCAGGCTTGCTTCTTTCCTTCCTTTTTCAACAGGAGAAAGTTACCGTAAAGCACTAGAGCACCAAAGCCAGCCAGTCTGGAAGCAGTACTTCTTACAAGTGTTTGCCTGCCCATTGACAGGGTTAGAGACACTCCAGAGTAATAAACAGATGTGATAGGGGAAGGAAGACATAAAATTCGCTCCACTACATAGAACACATTGCTTTGAGCTTTTTCTCACCAGGAAACTGCTGTGAGTAAGGAATATGATGAATGTTTGGCCTGTCAATGATACTGATGTCAGATATTTGTTAATTATACTTCAAAATTTGGATAGAAGTTTGTCTTCTGTTCTCTGTGAATGTCTTCCATCATAGCTGTCATCACCACATAGCTTCTCTTGTGATTTTTGTAGTGTGAGGCAGTGTCAGACTCAGCAAAGTGACAGTCATGAGGTCATGAAGTGACCTTCATTTTTACCTCTTCATCTCTGCTTTTCCTCCTTGGCCTGTCTCGAAGGGGCTGGAGTACCTCGTGCTTCTGAGAGTCAGTGTTTGACCTTTCTTCATTCTGTGAAAACATGTTATAGGGCAGTAAAATAGAAGAAATTGTTTGTGGTTAAAATAATTCTTTCAATCATATGGTGAAGTTCATGGGCTTCAATGTGCTGTGCTCTCAGGATATGAATTTACCCTCAAGCAGTACTCTCTTGCTGCTGCATTTGCAAGTCCTATCCAGCAGGTTCTCTGAACGTGAAACCCCTCCTGCTCACCAAACTGCAAGTTCTGCACATCAGGATTTCCTATCAGCCTACTTCATGTTGGAGTTGTTTGGCACAAGTGGTGCTATGTGTGTAGTTCAGAGGACAGCCTGGACGGCTGGCAGGCATTCTGTAACACAGCATTACGTTTGGTCTGATCCTAGGTGTCTTCTGCCTGACCATCAGATAAGGACTTTTAGGAAACTTACCATTAAAGAAGCCAAAGCCTTCTTAAGGATTTATAGGCTTTTGTCAGTCTTAGTGTTCAGCGTAAGGTGAGTAAAACCAGCTCTTGTTTTCCAGTGGACGTTCAGTTTAACGTGAGAGAAATTATGTGCCCAAGACTCCCCCAAAAGACTGACAGAGGTGGGGTTTAAGCTCAGACATTGTGGATGCCATTGCAGACATTATGTTACCACCTCCTTGCTCTCCCATGCTTCCTTCTTGCTGCCTTTCTGCTTGGAGCTATGTACTGGTAGTACTGGCACTTCCACAACAGCGCACAGCAAAAGACACAGAGAATCACAATCATATCCCCCCCCCCACCCCGTCCCTGCCACCCTGCACTTAAATCCACACATTCAGGCATGCATGCATATTGCAGAGCCAGAGTAATTTAAATAGGTGGCACCATAAGGAGAAATTCTCCTGGGTTTATGCTATTTCAAGTTTCACTGACAGTTCAGCTCTGTATCTGGAGTACCAAAGGTTTGCGCTCATCTGAATTTCAAAGTAACTGTGAAGGCTTCAGTTAACCCACTGCAACCAGGGCTGGATTTCTTTAGGAAGTCCACCTCACACCAAATTGATCAGTGCAAGGCGCTCAGCTTCTCCAGAGCTCACTGCTTTACAGATGCACAGGGATAAACACAGATCCTTGGCACATACAAGCAAGCTGCTCTTCCAATTAGGCAAAAAGGTTGTCTGACTAATTCTGTTCTTTCAGAAATGCTGCAATAGAGTAGAAGGTGACTTAAAAATCGTGATCGTAGAGAAGATGTGATATTTGAGAAAGTGGAGAATGTTGCTTACAGCTTGTTGTGGGAAATATTAGGAAGATGCTTGGCAAGCAGCATGAGTTTCTTCTCAGCTTGTTTTGCCTCCCATCTGTCTGCTTGACTTTGTTCCACTCCACAAATGTAACTTCCTTGCATTGTCAACTGGCGAAGGGGTGTTTGAAGGAAATGGTTCATAGAAACTTCATTAAAGGTTTAGGAGGAAATGGCGAGAGCGGTAAATCTGTCAAAACAGGTTATTCCTGTCCCCAAATGAGGCTGCTGGCAGCTCTGTTATAAGGAAAATTCTTGGTGATCAGCGACTGCTAACCTCCTTGAGCCTATTTCCAGCTCTGAAGTTGTCTGTAAAATGCAGGCTGGTTTGGTTCCTTTGCTTTGAGCTCCTTCTGTAGTCTCTGTATACAGTGTGCACTTGAGGAGAAGCTGAGGGCTGTTGAGTGCGGCTCAAATCACGGCTGGCATCATCCCCAGCATGCAACTGCGAGTGCCTTTGGAGTGAGGCCTGACAGATGCGTCATTTGCTTTTGCTGCTTTTCCTGCTGTGGAGGCATGGGACCCTGTCACTTCTGACAGCTTTTGTTCCTTGTCCTTCACTGACCTCCAATCTAACTTCTTTAGGGGACGGGGTGGGAGGATGGCTGCACCTAGTTATTGCTAGGGTTGCTCTTCTGGAGTACACGTGGCATTTTCTGCCAAGTATTTGTGGGAAATACTAAACAATTCCCATTTTTCTGCAATGCTGTAATTGCAGATGGTGCCTGGGTATGCTGTTTCTATGTGCGAGGAGAGTCACCTATACAAAAACAGGTGTGGTAACAGAATTTTGGAGATAGTGCTGTTGGATGATAGAAGGACTTTAGATATGACAGATTAATCAATTGTTTGCTGCTCCTGTTGCTGGGCAGAGACCTTCTTGGGGAGTTAAAAGGGCTCAGAAACTTTTGTGGATGTTGAAGCCCTAGAGAAGCAGATAATATATGAGTGAAACAATGCAGGTGGTGTGTCCAGCAACCCCGTGGCAATGTATCACTTTGAGATATCACTAGGGTGTTTTCCCTTTATCCAAACCAGTGAGTTTTATAGCCACGGTTACTTTGGTGTTAGAAACAAGAATATAATGGCCTTGGGTGAGAGCATGGTATGCTAGAGGGGGCTCACAGTGTAATGACTGGGAAGATAATGCAGGAAGGTTTGTTTCTTCCCACTTCTTCTCCAGCCTTGTAGTTTGACAGAGTCTGATGGAGAGACATAGGAACAATTAATCCAAATTAAATAAAGAAGTGAATTCACAGTTGAAGGGGCTGGGATAGATCTTAACTTATTCTTGTAATGAGCTAACTGAAATTGATTAAGGTCACTCTTACTGAAGAACAAGGGTGTCCACAAAAGGCTTTAACATAATTTCTGTAATAGATTTCAGAAGTTAATTTCAATTAATTTTCAGAAATGTCTGCAGGCAGAATACCCTGGTACAGCCTGTACGTGAAGACTGTGAACACTCAAAAAGAAATCCGCTGGGCCACATGTCCTCAGTGCCACAGCAGGTAATTACACGCTGCGGCACCCCAGTGGGTATCACACTACAGTGCCATGTCCCCAGCGACCAAGTGAAATGATTGCCTCGAGCCTGCATTGGGGACTAAGGACTCCTCCTAAATGTGATAAATTTTACCCACCTCCTCCTCCCAGTGCAGGAATTTACATTTGCTTTACCTTGGCTCTGATGTATGCCACCTTCACCCGCAGCTGAGAGCGAGCAAGCCTTGAAACACTCTTTCCAGCACTTAAGCCAGAATTATTCCACGGTTCAGCTGCTGGGTGAGACTAATGCCAGGTTCCCCAAGGAACGAATGCACCACCTGGCCAGTGAGCTCCACTTGTCTGGCTTGGTGCCTCGAAGGCTTCGTGTCCTGCCAGATCCTGCCAGTTAGTCCCGGCGTGTAATTTGTTGTTGTTGCTGCTGTTCTTGTTAATGACTCAGCCAACAGTGTTTTGAAAAAAGCTGCATCTCCCTTTTAAATTCAGGAAGGTTGTAAGAAAGGAGGAAAGGATGGGTGTATGGGAACTGCTCTGAGCTGTTTGCAATGTTGTCTCTCTAAATTACAGCTGGAATATAACTCTTGTGCTGTGCCCACGCCACTCTGCCACATGGAAAAAAGGTTTGGGAATATTCTGACAGACTCCTTTCTCCAACACTTAGAGTAGGATGTTTGCTTAAACATCTCTTCAAATTCAGGGCCCTGTCATGTGCTACTTATTATTAAAGGGTTTTCCTGGTCACAGGCACTAACTCAGCAGCTCAAGAGACCCCTTTTATACTCCGAGCTGCCTAGAAAAGGCCTCTGCTTTTATGGGGTAATTCTGAGGGATCCACAGAGGTGGCGTTTTTATCTTCTGTCTTCTCAGATGCTGAGTGCTTTGACGTCCCGAGTCACAGTCCCTTGCTATTGAATGGATTGTTTCCACAATAGTACTGCTGTGGAATGTGCAGTATGGGATACGCTGCAATGAGGCGGCGCATTAGGATCACAAATTAAGAGCTGCTCTCCATTGTGATGGGCACTACCAAGTCATAAAATACTCTGATACCATAAAGCCTTCCTTGTGAAGCCGTAGCGAGATGGGGCTCAAGACTGAACCCGTGCACAGAGTTCCATGCGCAGTTATATGTGGAAATGGTCCAGAAGCTGCCCACTAATTGAGTTGTTTTTGTTGCTGCAGTGCCTGGGATGTGTGGGGATGTGTGCTGGCAGGCTGTCAGCAGCTCTGCGTGCCGGCGGTGGCCTGGGCTGGTGGATGCCTCTCTGCTTCCTCGCATTCTCGCCGAGCATGGCGGTCCTTGTGTAGGTGATTCTCATTCTGTTCTGAGGACAGCTAAAGCTTCTCCCGCATTTCAAAGGCAGAGGCATTTGTCCCCTGGTCTGGAACAGATACTGTCATCCCAAAACACAGTGCTGGTTTTTTTTTTTCTAGTCCTCTGGTGGGGCGACCAGGGACATAACCTGGAGGTCACTTGGACTGGCAACCACACAAGCTTGTTTGTCTGGCCCTAGTCTGTGAGTCTGTGAGCATTTGTTTGCAGAGGCTTAACTGCTCTGGTGTGTAAGGGGCCTTACGTAAGGAAAGAAGTTTAAAGGGGTTTCATTTTAGGAAACATTTGGAACCATCTTCCCCAAGGTAGTTTTTCCTTAAATAGAATTTATTATTTTTTTCCTGAGCTGCAAACATGAGCCTTCACTACAGGCAAGTCTGAACAGGCATTTCAGCTACCTATAAATAAGCATCTGTATTATTTAGATCTAGCACAGGACAGTTAATTACCTCTCCAAGGCACTGAAGCCACTTAAAATATGTCCAAGGTATTTCCAACTCACCCCCCATCAGATTGCCTTACGATAGCTTTATTCATAGCATGCATTTAAATTTATGAGTAGATGCCTTCACATTTTTGGGGGGGGGGGNTGTGTTGGAAAGGAGCACATATGCTGGCATGGCAGGGCTGAGTAGGCACCAGGGCCTTCTAGAGATCCAGGATTTTTCATCTGCTCTAACTCTGTTATATGCTAGAATTATTATTTAAAAAATTTTTTAACCATCTTCAATGGGACAGAAACACTTTTTTCTGTTTTTACTGTGGTTTTACCCAAAAGCAGCACCATTTGCACAGAGAGGCAGTGTCTGTAATTGCTGAGAGTGTAAAATGCATATCAGGACATAGAAACTGCTAGTTATTCCCATGATAAGATTTTTTTTTCTTATATGATTAGAATTGAAGAACAGTAAGAATGACTTTCTGCTCCTGTGTTTAGTTTGGAAGGTATTTCTAATCTCAAATTTGCTAAATCTGACTTTTTGCAAAAGGACACAGGCTCCCATTTTAGAACTGCAGGGATTCCTGCTTTGCAAATGACTTGCTGATAAGAATGAAGACTATTTCTAGGGATAGATGACCAGGAAGTGAGGGGGCAATTGGTGTGGTCAGATCAGCTGGAGATTTTAAAAGACAGTTGTAGAAGGTGTTCTAGTGCTCTTGGAATATGGTATGGGTGGCCTGGAGATGAGGAAAATTAAGCCTCCTATCTTTTTAATTTGGAGTATAAGACTCAATACAACACTTAAATTTGGGGTTTTTTAAAAAGTTGATAAATAACATCGTAGTTTATTATTTTAGATTGATGAAAAAAGAATAGTAATTGTAAATTTAGTCCAGAGATCACCAGGAGACTTTTCTTGGTACTGAAAAGCATGAGAACAATGCAACATGCATCATTAAATGCACAATAAAATTAAGCCTAACAATGAGCCAGAGTTTAAGATTAAAAATAGCGTTTGCCTGAAGCTGAAAATAATCCTGAGCTGGAAAAATTAGTGACATTATAATAAAGCTATCTGGAAACTGAGCTTCTGAGAATACGTGATCCATGCAAAGGTATCTACGCAGAATGGACAACGCTCAGAGTGGCACAGAGGATTTGTGTTTCCAGTGTAGGTGTCTGTAAGGTATGCATCATCCAGCCTTTCAAATCTCAGGGGGAATTTGTTTTGAACTGCCTTTTCTTTGGCAACACAGTTGACCTTGAGTTAGGCCACTGATTCCCTTCATTGTCCATAAACAACCTACTAAAAGGCCAACTGCTTTTTTGGGTGGTTGGTTATTGGGGTTGGTTTTTTTTCCACTTTTGATTTGTCATGGAACGAATGTGAAACTCATGATGAAAATTAGTCGAATTAGTGTGGGTGTGTTATCAGTGTACATAAATTGCTGACTAAATGCTCAGCTAAATGCCAGCTAAATCTCATTGGTTTGTATTAACCTTTGTTCATAAAACTGTTCCAGGGGTTCTTAGATACCAAAGGGTGGAATTGTTTTCTGATTCATCTGGGATGGGTGGCTAACTGTTACAGCTCATTCTTTAAATAGAAGAAACAAACCACATCTTAGCTGCTCTCTGTTCTTTGAGGAGAGTGCATTAATTAATAATAAGGCAGTGAGGCCTTGCTGGTAGCCCTTTAGCAAACAGAACAGGAAAAAATTGGACAGGAGTAAGTACTAGTACAGGGGAATGGGAGGAATTGACTGTTGATGACCCAAGTGTTGATCATTTCGACTTGGGATGCAAGCAGATGAACACCTTGGGCTTCTGAAATGATGAGACAGCTGTTCTAAGCACAGACAGCTGCAATGTTTCACCCAATGGTGACCACCCTTTTACCTGTTGTGTCTGTGCTTTGGTGTGTAGCAGGGGTGCAGCTTTGAACTTGAGTGTGCTCACTGTTCTCCAAGCCAGTACACAAAGAAACTGATCTCACATAGCGTATGTATGGTCAGACTGGGGGTTACCGACCAAATGGGTGGACTACAAAGTTCGTGAAAAACTGGCTAGATCTTCAGATTCAAAGTGTTTTGAAGTATAGCAAGCAGCCTGTGACAAACAGCGTACCTCAGTGCTTGATTCTGGGGTTACTGCTCTTCAGTGTCTTCATCAGTGACCTAGAAGGTAAGGCAGAATGCACCCTTTTGCATCTTCACAGACGACATCAGGTTGGGAGAAACAGTCAGTGCATGGGAGGGAGAGTGGGGCTGCCATTTGGGGGGTCGCCAGCGCTCTGGAAGAATGGGCCAGCAGGGAGCTCACGCCGTTTGGTGAAGCCAAATACAGTCTGGCACATCGGATGGGAAAGCCAAGCAGCCTGGGAGCAGCCGGCCAGGTAGCACCTTGGCAGAAAAGAACTAGCAGGTCCTGATGGGAAGGTTGAGTCTGAGTCAGCAGTGTGCCCTTGTGACACTGAAACCATCCTGCAGAGTAGAGCAAGATGTACAGGATTTGCAAGGACGTAGCTGGAGGATCAAGGGAAGTGATTGCTCCCCTCTGTTCACCATCGAGAGTGACCTCAGGGATGGTTTCCAATTTTCTCCAGCTTTACCCCCACCTTCCTGTGCAACAATGATACTGACACATGAGCAACTGCAGCAGAGTACCGACTGGGGATCTGAAGCTGGTGACCTACATGGGAAAACTGAAGGAACCAGGTTTGTGTAGACCTGGTTAAGAGAAGGCCAAGAGCAGATATAATTGCTGGCTTCAGCTACCGGAATGGATCCTTGTTTTCTGTATAGCTCCCTTCCCTGACTCCTTGGTGCATAGTGAAAAGGTAGAGGGCGGCAGTTGCAAATTGCAGCAAGAGACATTCCAGCTAAATAGAAGGAAATGTTTTTTCTGAACTCTTGATAATATTGCCTGGAGAAGTTGTGCAATCTCTGGAGATTTTCAGGAGTTGATGGAAAAGGGCCCCGAGCAACTTGATCTGGTTTTGAAAGTATCCCTGCTTTGGGCAGGAGGTGGAAGTAGAGATTTCCTAAGGTCCCTTCCAGCTTGATTTATTCTGTGATTCTCTTTTAAGACTCAGGGGTTCTGATTGCAGCAGACTGCTGAATGTAGGTGCTCCTGCCCTTCAGCAATGCAGTCCATGTACTGCGGTCTGCAGTCTCTAGGCACAGGCAGGACTAATTTTGGGCTGGTTTCTTTTCATCCTTACTCGTATCTTAAGGGATGGTAAGGATATTGGTGGGCTGCTTGTAAAATAAAGCATTAGCCATAAGGTAGACTCCAACACCGAAGTGTTTCAGCATCCACATAAGCCATGATCTCCTTCTCCATCCCCCAAGCATTGCTCTGGCTTGTCAGGGCTCTTCCTTTTAAACTCTGTCCTCCTGATGGTGAATGAGCTGCCAAATGAGGGATGGTCAATGTGAGTTTTCATAGGTTTGATCTCTTGTCCTACATGTAAGTCCTGGCCAGAATTTTGCTTGTTCTGTCAGGCATGGGGCACTGAGTAACAGGGGTAGAACTGTGGAACGTCTAGTTAGATGTGGCAGTAGCATCGAACATGAGAACCTTGTCCTCTGAACACAGGTGATGAATAAGTAAGTAGAGCCCCTGATACTGCAAAGTATCCCTTATGCATTTTAACAAGAAGCAAATACTGTTGCCCTACTTCTAAATAAAACTTGCAGGTGTGAAAGCATGTGAATGTGAGTTAAAAGAAGAATAAATCTTCTCTTTTGACTTAACAACCTCTATCGATTTTAATCCTGCATATTTCTGGCTGTTTATTGCTTATTTGTATGTAAGTACAGATAGTCCTGAGGTCTGTTAGGGTGCCACTTTCAGTTTCTCTGCTTACCGTAATAAAATAACAGTAACAAACCCCCAAACATGGTGCAGATTCACTTGTGGCTGACATCCTAATTCCAGTGAGGCTACTGACTAGACGGTGTTGAATTAAAGGGTGTAAAAACCCCCTCTTGTCAAGATTTCTGTATCACCTTCCTTTAATCACTGTGATAAGAAAATTTTCTTGGTCTAGAGTCAAATCTCATCTATAGTAATTTCAGTGGTAATAAAATTTTAATGAAAAAAATTCTAATATAGTCCAATAGGCTGTGACAAAAATTGCTTTGCAGCAAAAAACAGAGTTACAAGGCATCATTTGGATTCTTCCAGTATCCTTGCCTATCAACTGTGCTTTATACTGAAAGCACAGGGAGGGCTGTAAAAGCCTTCAAGCCGTTTCAGATTTGTCCCTGCTAGCAGTTTTTTAAGCCTTGGTCTTTAGATATTTTGGTGATTTGTCTAAACAAGAGTTAGAATAGTTACACAGTTATTTTTTTAGTGGTACTATATTCATTTGTTCTCGTTTTCACTGTTCCCATCAGGGGCATCTGTACTTCAGGCAAATGAAGAAAACAAACAAAAAAAAACTGTCTTGAGGGTTCCTGCCTAGAGCATTGTAAGACCCCTAGGTTCTCTGTCTGGCTTTGCTACTGAACTGTGGCATGCAAATTAAGATTCACTAATTCCTTCCTTTCGATGTCCTGATTTTGTCTCTTGCCCAGTGGTTATCTCACCTGGTCAGATTTAAATCAGTACAGGGATGTTACCAGGTTGTTGTTTTTCAGATCTTAGCCCCAAAGTGTTTTACCCTCAGTAGAAGCCTGTAGGCATTATTGAAATAAAACCAAGAGCAGCCATACTTCTTGTTTTCTCCTAAAATAATGTTGTTGTTATTCTGGAAGTGTAGAGGATGTCAGCTGAATTGAACACTCATTTGAAGAAATTCTTAAGGACAGAACTTAAACGTTGTTTTTGTTTTGTTGGGGTTTTTCAGTCTGGGTACAGAATGCTTTTGACTTGAGCCACCAGAACAACTTAGCACAAGAGTGACTGATATAAGAGGGTTTTTTTTATGACACGGTAGTATAAAACAGGGCAAATCAAATGTGGAGAAGTTTGTTAAGCTTGGATATTTATTCTTGAGAAATTACTAATGAAGGTGGAAGAGATTACAGTTCAGGCATGAGTTGTAAGGTGGACAAGAGAAACATAGCGGTTTGCTAATGAAGTATGCTGGTGACACACATTTGGGAGGCATGCTCAGTGTCAAGTGGGGATTAGCATCTTGTACAGAGGAGTTCAGGGAAATCACAGAAATAGGTTGGAGTTCAGTTTTACCAAGTAAGAGACCTTTGTGTGCTTGGGGATTCAGATGAAGGATTTCCACTGTACAGTTAGGAATGTACCGGGGGGGGTCAGTGACAGCAGAGAAGAATGTTGACGCTTGCTTTGATGACAGGATGGTGGTGAGTAGGTCTCTGAAGTATGTGTTGCTTCAGCCTAGCAAAAGAGAAAAGGTATCTGTCAGGACACACATCTAAAGTTATATGACACTTGTGAAGGAAGAAGAGCCATTTTAACTAATGGAGGATGTTGTCACAAGCAAAAAAATTATTAACATCCCATTAATAAATTTAGCACAGTGGTTGGAAGAAAATGAATCCTTAGACCAGCCATCCAGTGGAACTTGTAAATGTTACCTCCGTTAAGCTGGAACTTGATCAGGTTTTGTAAGGAGTTGTGTGGTGTTACAGCCTGTGATTGCTGACAACCAGACGTGGAACACTGGAAAGTTGCACCCATTCCTTCCACCTGGGTATGCTATTTTTCTGCTCAGTGCCACACTTAAATTATTATAAAAAAGAACAGTAAAGTCTTTGCTTTAGAGATAGGTGAGGTGGTGGCTGCCTGAGAGGTGGTGGATGCCCCGTCCCTGGAGGTGTTCAAGGCCAGATTGGATGAGGCCCTGGGCAGCCTTGTGTAGATCCAGGCCTGAGGTTGGTGTCCCTGCCTGTGGCAGGGGGGTTGGAGCTCTGTGATCCTTGGGGTCCCTTCCAACCCATGCCATTCTATGATTCTATGATAGCATTAGTATATTTCTCTCCTTCTTGCGAAGGATGTAGTATCACAAAGACATTGGTAAATTAAATAAACTTCCATTTTAAAGGCTCCCATCGTGTTATGTGGGACACTGGCTGCTGCAGATGGGGATGGTCTCAGGACCCTGTGATAGCCCAGGAACAGTACGAAGCCAGTAACTGAGTATTGTTCACATCCTGGTGTGTCATGTCCCAGATGAGGAGTCCCTGAGCTGACAGTCAGGTGTGATGTGTCGTACAAAAAATCCTGACACAGATATTGTCACTTCTGTTCAGGCTGGAGAAGAACATCTGCAGATCTGACTTGTGCCTGTCACTGTTTATGCTGTGGGCTCGTGACTTCGGCATTTTCATGCGGGTGTTTGAAGAGAAAACTGGTTTTATGTCCCTGTTTTTCTGTGTCTTTGCAGATCATCAGCAGGACCCTGCCTCACTGAACAATTAGCAAAAGTTTGCACTGACATTAAAGAAAAAAGTGGACAGGAGGAGGAGGCACTGTTTAAACTCATCTTTTTTTTTTTAAAGGCTATTTTGCTTGCAATGCTGTACACTGAAAGTGGTCTTTTGCTTTCCTGTTTTAGCTCTTTGTAGCAGTCCTGAGCATCAGTAAGGGTTCTTTTATATATGGTGCTTACAGACCTGGGCTTTATTTTAGTGAAACTGAGACCAGTTTTTTGTTTTCTGATCACTTTCACAGCCATTACTCATTGTGAATTAAACTTTCAGCCATGCTGACTTCTTTGAGGGTTAAGAGTCCTTCTTGGAAAAAAATCAAGGATGTAAATATTATTCTGTCACTGACAGAATGTAAATATTTTTCTTTTCCTTGAGAAATTTTTTGGCAAGCAAATCACAGTTGCAACCAACCTGTATCAAAATTAGGAGCATTCAAAAAAAAATCTGTAGTAAATTTTTTAAAAGCAATGACTAAAATGGCCCAAAGTTATTTATTAGAAAGATCTGTTAAATGCCAGCCTCTGATGGTACTAAAGTCACTCTAAGCTTAACATACTTTCCTTCTAAAAGAAAAAGCATTTGATTAACCAACAAGATGCCAATAAAAATAGAATTATAGAAAAGTTAATTAGTGAGGCGATTTTAGTAGGTCCTATTTTGTTTCTTGGCAACTGAAAGCATATGACAGTCAAGTGTCTGCCAAATGTTTTATCTTCATGTTATCCATTTGTGATCTGTTGCCTGGTGCCTGAATTAAAAGCCAAGTCAGGGGAAAGCAATCGGTGTCAGCAAGTTCCCAAGCTACCTTGAGTGTGGAAAAGCAGATGGAAGGTTGGACATTACTGTAGCTTTGCAAACACTTAGCTTAGCCTACAGAAAGATGAAGTTGTTAAGTAAATCTTTAAATGAAGTGTAATGGGAGACTGCCATTTTAGTCCTAGAGACTATTTAAAGCTCAGTGTATCACAGCCAAAGTATCTGCATTTCTTGCAAGTGTACATTGAAATCCCACAAGACTTGACTCAGCCTCCTTCCTTCCTGCATGGATATGCTGGGGATCATGCAATTTACTCCTTCTCTTTACCTTTTGATAATGATTGTAAGGACAAGAATGCCTGGGCTTTCTCATCAGGGCTGTCACTGGCTCAGTGTGTGACCTCAGAAAATAACTTAGCCTTTCTATGGGTGGAACATTTAAAACTAGCTGCCTAAAATTAGAGATCTAAAAATAAACATTGTATTATTGCAGATGTAAAGTCTTGTTTCAGATTACTTTGTTGGAAAAATTTAGCTTCTATGTTTGTTTACCTGTAAAAGTGAGTGGTGTTGAGACACACAAAAAAGTATTCTAAAATCTTTGTGCAGAGAAAGCCTGTAGAGAGTGATTTTTAAAAAATATTTTATTTTATTTCAAACTTTTCCTTAGGATGTAAGAATTTTGGCCTCAACCTGATCAAATCAGCAGGCGACAGGCTTAAAAGCAAAGAAAGCTTTTTTGGAACTCCAGACTTCAAAGCAATGAAAAGGAAGGAGGTGTTCCAAAAGGAGTTAGAAAAAAGGCCAGGCTGGATGGGCCTTTGGGCAACCTGGGCTAGTGGAAGCGTTGCCCATGGCAGGGGCTTGGAACTGGATGGGCTTTGAGGTCCCTTCCAACCCAAACCAGTCTGGGATTCTGTGATTCTATAAAAATCCAGAAAACAGGTGCATTGGTAGCTGTTAAATGCTGATCTGGAGGCAGTCTCCAGCTAAAACACCGTTTTGCTGCAATGTCAGAGAGAATCTGGAAGGATTGCTCAATATTTGCCCTGTTTTATATGTTTTTTCCCTTGAGCACTTCCTCTTGACTACTAGCAGAGACATTGCAGGTTTTAGATCTTTATTTATGCCTTACCTAATTAAAATACTGTACAAGTTAATTAATGTTTTTAAAACATTGAGATCATCAAATGAAATGGATATGCAAGAATTTCAAATGATGTCTGAAGGGGGAGGGAAGGTCTTTATTTGACTACAGAGATTCAGTGTTCTGCTGTTGGCCCAAATCTCTCTCATAATCAATTTTTTATCTACAGCTGCTGCCCTGGATTCTAGAGATGTCTGGGTACTAGTAGCTCTGTATTAATACAGGCCTCCTTTTAAAACCGTGTGACAGTTTACAAAGTGCTCTGGGATACACTGGGATGAAAGGTGCATAAATACGTGTAAAATGCTATAATTAAGATGCAATTAGCAATGCACAAGAAAGGAGTGTTTGCCTGGCTACACTTTATATGTCTATAAAGTTTCATTTTCCGGAGCACAGAAGACATGGTGTAACACTTGTTCTAAGCAGTTACACTTGAAAATAATTGCTGTGCACAGGCTCTGAGGAAGTTATTTGAAATTTGTGTCTGCTGGGAGACAGAGGCATTGGCAGCGATGCAGCAATTTCACAGGACAGGGAAAAAATTCTGGAGGAGTCTCCACTAGAAGCTGTAAATGAGCTGAATTACCAGCGACCAGGAGTCTCAGCCTAGACTGGGAGGTGAGGGAAATTGGTGGCTGAAGTAACGAGGAAGAAAGAGTCTGCTTGTAATTTTCCTCCTGTGATCTCTTGGTTCTGCTGGTGCCACTTACAAACCAGCTCTGGTGAGAAGGCTGTGGCATCCACAGGAGCTCTGCAGGGGCCTTTTTGGTTATGTGGGACTTGGTGTGAGAAGAAATAAGGAGATAAGTTATGAAGGAACAGGGTAAGTTATTTCCTCGTGGCTTACCACGGTCTTATTTGGTCTCCTTTAAAGTCTCTGTCTTCTTTTTTTTTTTTTCCTGTGGTTTTGTTTTAAATAATTTTTCATAAACAGGTCTAATGCCTAGACCATTGGGTTGGGATTCACGAGACCCAGACTCAGTTTCCCAGCCAGGCATAGACTTTTGTGGTCGCAGACAGATTACTTAGTTTGCCCAGTGCTTTCCTCATCTGTAGTATGGAAAGATTGGCTCAACAGGGATAAAATCTGCCAGGCAGCTGGCTGAGCTGATATGGTTTAATGTTGTCATGGAAGAGCTGCTTTTAAAACTTGAAGGAGAAATTGTGATGCCTTGCATGTGTCCCACTAGACACAACAGGAGTGTGCTGCCCCATGAATCCATGGCTGGCTGAAGTGGCTGATAACATTCATGATTAACAGGTTTTCTGATAGTGGATAATTTATAGTTGTGGGTGTTTCTGTTTGGGTTACAAGAAGTCTGCAGGGGAAAAAATGGCATTAAAAGAGCATGAAAAGCACACAAATGAACTCTTAAATTGAAATGTTGGATTGTTGGTCTGTGTAATGGAGTCATGGAGAACACTCTTGTCTCTCTGTTTTTCTGGCACTAGTGTAGTTCTGCATATCCCGTGCAGCATGGAGATTGATTATTCTGAGTCACTTTGTAGGAATAACAATGGGCCTGAGAACTGTGTAGGATGGAATAAGCTAAATCCGATGAAATTGCTGGAGAACTAATAGCCAGCAAGTCTCTGCTGAGCTTTAATAGCCAACAAAAACATCTCTGCTGAGCACAACAGACTCTGCAGTGTTTCAAAGCCGTGTCACTTGGCGAGATTTGCGTGTTGTTTTTTTCATGGGAACAACATACAGTGTTTATGACAGCACACTGGTGGATTTCAAACTCTGGAGAGTTTCTGGAGGCTAGACCTCCAGCACTGGGAAACATGTACAGGAATTACTGAGACTCAGGACTAGTACTGTGTGTGAGAAGTGGTCACTTCTCACACGATGTGCTAAACTGCTGGGTATGGTGAGTGCTAAACTGGTGGGTATGGTCAGGTTTTCATCGTCAATGAAAATCAATATATAATCAATTTATTGCAGAGGTGATGTGTGTGTACATATGTAGCCGTTTATAAGACTTAATATGTGGATCCATTATGGTGTCCAATGCTATAGCTGCAAATAATGCATAGCTAGTGTGAGCGTGGTGGCTTTTACAGTATGTAGATATATATTGAGTCATTCTCATCTTCCTTCTTTTTCATCTCTTCACCTAAATGTAAACGATACAAATATTGTGAACTGGAGAATACTCCAGGACTTTCTCTTAATGAGGACAGAGGAACTGATTTCTGTACCCACAGAGGTCCTCCACCAGTTTTGGTTGTGACTAGGAGCAGAGCAAATAAATAAATGCTGTGGTCAAGGCTTCCTGGGAATGTAGTGCTTTCATTTTTTTTGTCTGTGTAACAGGAATAGTTGTATCTGCTTACCACAACAGAGGGCAAGTAATGGTAATTAAGGTGTGGAGTGCTTTGATTATTAAAAGGAAGAATGGGGGTGGAGAGAAAGCAGTGTTTCTGATGAGCTAATCATTTTCAGTCAGGCATGTTAAAGTCCAAATGGAGTGAACACCCTGTCCTGCACTCCACTTAATTTGGCAGCAAATAAAACGGATAAAGCTGGAGGAGGAAAATGCCAGTCTGAGAATAAAGGTAGAGACACCAGATTCTGTGCCTGTGTTTGTATTTGTCTGTGGGTCTCCATGAGAGTGTATTTTGAGCTGGCTGGCTCACAGGATGACAATTCATTGCAGGGGAAGAAGGAAGTCAAGAGTTCAGGAAATTTAGGATTTAATGTTTGAAGTAGGGAAATAAAAGTAGTTAGCCACAATTTGATTTGATTTAGCAGTTCCCACTCAGGAACTCCAAAGTTTTTGTGTTTCTGGAATCTTTTCATACATGTATAGATGAGAAATATTGGGGGAGCCTGTCATCTCAAGTGCAATCTGAGGGATTCTTGCTACAGCAGCATCTCTCAGCTTGTAAGGATGGACAGTCTGTTCTAGAGAGGGCTGCATGTTGCAAGCAGCCAGCTTCTGCACCTTGTGTTTGGCTGCTTTTAAATCCCCTTTCCTAGGACATGAGGGATATACAACTGCTCTGCCAGCATTCCCTCTCTCCTCCTTACAGGGACGCAGAACCTAAAGACATGACCAGTACTTGGGGTACAGGAGAAAGATGAGGAAGGAGAGCTTGTGCAGTTTGCATGGGTGGAAATTGAAGCAGGATAAGGAAGACAAGCTTAAAGGTTCAGTGGATGGATTTAAAGGACATGGAGAGGAACCAGGAAAGCAGGCAAATGGAAAGGAACTGAAAGTGTTTCTGGGAACGGTGTCACCAAGAGGATGTGACATGGAGGTAGAGCAAACTTGATGGGGGTTGAGGATGTTGGACACAAATCTATCAGAAAATAAATAAGCAAAAAATTCATTACTTCAGCTGTTCATGGAACAGTTTGTCTCTGGATATGTACAGCTGCATGGAAGGAAATGCCTGGAAGTCTACACTTGGTCAGCCTAATTGCCTCCATCCGGGTGGAGTGTTGTGGGAACCTAGGGAAGGTGCCTGGGCCTTTGGCTTTCCCTGCTTTAGGTGTCTGTGGAAGGTGGTAGCAGTGTTTCTTTGATCCCCATCTTCAACAGGATCTCAGTCTTTTGTTTAGGTGCAATATATCCATGGAAGAAAAACAGTGGAGTGGAAGTGAAACACGGAATGAAATGGAAAAGTCTCAGGACAAAATCAAGTCTGCTCGCAGTGTGCCTTTGAGACTGGTTAGGAACCTTTTGTTTGAAAAAGAAAGTTATCAATAAGATCAGCTGCTTTAGATGGTCAGTACAGATGGGCCATGCCACTGTTAGAAAGTCAACATGCCATGGCCCTGATGACTAATGGACTATCTAGAGGAAAATACTCACTCTTCCTTTAAGCTGTTTGGGAACACAGACACACCTATTTTGCTCCGGCCACTCCCTTAAGTACTGTTCAACCCAGGAAATACTAGGAGTAAAGCCATAGAGCAAGCCACCTCTGAAGGATCTGGGTTGTTCCTCCAGCTTGTCATCTGTGCTCTGCAAGACTGTAGCTTTTGAGGTCCTGGAACATTACTGCCTGAAAGGACAAATGGAACTAGAAATACATCAGAGCACCACAAACGGCAAAGGTTTGTCCTGGGCTATAGCTCTGCTATGTAGCTGTCTATTGATAAATGGCATAGGTTAAGCCATTCACAAGGCATTAGCTCTTGGATTTACAGAAGGAGAACAGGCTGAGGAAGTTCTGCTGGACTGAAGTAGGGAATTTTATTCTTACAGCGGTTTCTTTATTTTAGTTTGTTTTTCTTTACTGACTTAACAGTTCAACACCTTCCCAGTCAGGTGTATTTTATGAAGGGTGGACTTTGTTACATGGCGGAGCGGCGTGTGCGTGCATGCATGCCTTTCTCCCCTGGACTGGACCAGATTGTTTAATATGAGGAGCAGAATTTCTTGGTGGGGTTAACCAGGCTTGTCATCCAGCTCTGACTCCACATGTATTTTAGTGAGAGGTACTTCACCGCTCTGTTTGGCAGTTTCTGTCTTCCAGGTAGAGACAAGCACAGCTTGCAGCTGCTGTGGGGTGGGCTCTGTATGAAGAGGTTTGGGAGTTTTCCAATGGAAGGTGGCATAGAAGTTCAAAGCGGTGATAATGAATGCGTTAAGTGAAAAGCTGATCACTGATCTGTTTTAGGGTGCTATTGAGGGCAGCTTTCTTTGGCATTCAACCTGAGGAAACACTGTACAATCTGTAGCTTACTGAGCACACCTACAAGTCCTTGGCTGTCCTGCAAGCACATGTCACTTCTGTTTGCTTTAGTGCAGGATGTTGAGCAGCTGTTGCTGGTGAGCAATACTTTTCCCTTGTTCAGAGGTGCCGCAGGTATGACTCTGCAAGTACATAATGCCAGCGTGTAGCAACCTGCAAGGGGTTACTAGGCTCAAAGTGCTTTGCTTCTGGAAACCAAAAGCACATTCAGCACAGTTTGGGTGGTAAGTTACAACAAATGATACGAAGTGCTTACTCTCTGCATCCAAGAGGCATGCAAATCTTGGTTTGTTTAGTAACCATTGCTTTTTCTTTTCTACCATGGTCTTGGTCTTAGGAAAAGGCGGGGGAAGAGGCATAAGTATAAAAAAGCTATATTTAGCTTTCTGGGTAACCTAGGTGTGGGTGGTTGTTTTCCCTGTTATGTTTGGACAGATAAATAAACCCTTGGGTTACCCATTTGGCTTCAGGGCTTACAGCTAGAAGGAGTAAAGGCTTGGTTTTTTTCTTGCCCTTGTCTAATCCAATATTTGTCACTTAAAAAAATGTCTCACACAAATATAATCTATCTTTGTGGGTCTGGAGCTTAAAAAATGTGGAGGTAGATGCATTAAAGAATCATGTGCATCTCTTTATATAGAATATCACTTTACCTTAAAAAAAAAAATACCCAAACTCTCTACCAACCATTTATAATATCAAAAAATAATTTTCTGTAGCTAATTAGTCTTCATAGGCCAAACACTTAGCCTAATGTTGACCTAGATACAAGGTTTCTCTTGTTTCTCTCAATGTGTGCTGCATTAGGTGTGCAAAACTCCTTATTTTTCTCATGTCTCTTCTTTACCATTTTATTTGTAAAGTTCTATTTTGGATTTATGACATTAATCTAAATGAATCTCCATAGAAGTACTGTACAATAGCATTTGGTTAAGATCAGCTGTTCCTATACTGTTGTGATGTGGGAAACTACCCTATGATTATGTGAATTTGCTGATCAAATGAACGTTTGGCCAAGTCCCATGGGGATTCATTCCAGTGGGGCTGAACATCTGGTTCTCTGTTCCTGACCAGATATGCTGAGAATTGGGGAGTTCTTGCTGGTATCACTGCCTGCTTTGGCTAGTGCAGGTGACCTCCTGTGTGGCTTCAGAAATCCCTTCTCACTGTTGGGTCCTAGTGGATAAACTCCTGTCTATGGCACTGCGAAAGCACAGGAGAGAAGACTTACTTCTCCTTGGTACTCTGTAGGCATTTGCACTGTCTCTTCCCTAGCGTTAGGAGGAGGTTGAGAGTCTGGCCCTTTCAAAATCTAATAAATAGAGGGATACTTCTGGGGATAGTTGTTTGTCATTTCATTAAAGTGGGTGATGAAAACAGATGATTTTGTTTTCCTTTTGTTTTTATTCAGGTTCACGTGCTGGCTTTCACGTTCTGGGAAATTGATCTGCTGATTCTTTTTGTCAGCTGTCTGTTTTGAGTTGGAAGGCCTGAAATTCTGTTCATAATCCAGTAAGCAGCTGGAGAACTGAATTTTTTACTTCTTCAGAGTCAGTTGATTCTAGGAAAAGTACTGGGAGGGTTTGAATTGCAAAGCGAGTGTAAATGTGGGGGGAAAAAACCCTCAATAACCAAACAGTCAGAAAACCACTACAATATAATGCATTATCTTGTAATTCATTTGTACTTGAAAAGGAAGTAACTGGAGAAGCTGCCAGCTAGTTTCAGTCTGAAAATACGCACAAACATATGTTTATAACATAAGGTTCTCTACTGATCAATTTTGTAGTGGTCAGCACCTGTTTTAACTGATTCATCTGAAAAATACTGCTCAGTGCTGCTAGAAGCAGCTCATCAATCAAGTTTTGTTAGCGCAGCCTGACAGATTGGCTGGCTTACCCCCTTCCTTTAATTTTTGTTTTTGTTGTTTTGCTAGACTCAATTGCAGAGCTGTTCCATCATACCAAGGCAAAACTCCTACTAAAAAATTGAAGGTGTTCAGAGTGTTAGTACCAAAAGGAATGTTGAAGCTGAGCTGCCTGGAAAAGGGAGGTATTTTTGGTCACCGATTTGTGTCAGTGGTATCTCTGTATATTAAACAAGGACCACAGTGGCAATGTCAACACCAAAAACCAAAAAGAAAACAAAGCTTTGCTCTAGACTGAATATTTACACTTAAAACCCCCAATCAAAGCAGCCTCCCAGTATGCAGTGCCAGTAGTTGCTTCCACTCCCCATAAACAGTAGAACCAGACCTCCCATTGTGGAGTAACTGTCTAGATGCAACATTTAATGCATTTTAAGTACCAGGGAGTATAGAAACTCTGTGATGATGACTAAGCATGCAGCAGCAGATTCTTTCTTGAAGATGGCCAGGATGATCTTGACTTCACATTATAGTTTAGTTTCAGTTAACCCCCCACACTGGAGTTTAAAGTTCACCTGCTGGGAAGTTCACGACTTTTGTTAGTAGCCCACGACACACATGACCTTAAATGGCAACAGCAAATAACCTCAATGGATGGCATTTGATCAGGTAGTGACAGGGTAAGATCAAGAAATTCTTGGTGAAGAAATACCACTGTAAATCATTGTTGCAAATGTAATATGGTAAATATCAATCAAGCAGTTGACATGGTGGTTTTATATTCCTTGTAGCTATTCCATATGGCTCATTTGACATTCCGATAGTTCACAATATGACTGGAGCAATTTTTCCCAGTATTGTAATACCTTATTTCTTCTTTCTGTCCCAAAATGGTAGCTTTCTAGGTGCTGAATGCCCTCTGAATGCCCTCAAGACTCTTGATTTAGTAGGATGTTTGGGTAACTCTCTCAGGATTTGATAGGCACAGCTTCACAACGTTGTACATGTCTGGAAATATGTAAGATAAGACCTGTTGTGTGTTGAGCAGCACTGGTAAAGAACAAACCCAGCTGTACGTGTCATCAAGTCAAGGATATATTTATCTTGTTTAATGTCCTGTCATCTCTGAAAGTTTGGTGTGTTCCTCTGCTGCTTTTCCTGTTGGTGCCAGATTACAGAGCTTGTTTGAGTAAGATTCCCCTTCATTATCAAGAAAAAAAAGCAAAATGAGGCTAAGGGATACCCAAGAGGACCAAAACCTCAGTTTATCAAGTACCAGCAGTTATATGGTAGATTATATGTCATTTCCTGTCCTGAATAAATTGAACTAAATTCTGAGTCTGGCGTCTGGCCCATCAATCTATTTTCATATGTGTCCAGGACTCATTTTTGCTGATACAGAATGTGACCTGTGTGTGAGAATTGAGCTGCTCATAGAGTCATAATTTTGCTTAACTGACAGTTTCTTGACATGGCTCTCGATCACGTGTGTGTGTGTGTGTGTGCAACTGGCTTAACCAGGAGATAGTGCTGACCACAAGAGGAAGGGTTCAGCCGTGCTGTAGGGTTTATTTCATTACAAAACAAAGAATAGCCAACACAGCATATTTAAAGCTGGTTTTAGTAGGAATGTTGGCAGTGGATGAACAGATATGATGTCATTTCTGGCGTCCTGTGCCAGCGCCATACTTTCCACTTTATGGAGAGGTAACCTCCTATTCTTAGTTTTGATGGACATCCATCAAAAGGTTGTACTGGTTGCTGTTAGGTACTTAAATTAGTCCTTATGATATGCAGAAGGAATCTCTTTCAGGGCTTCAGTGAAGCTAGGACAGGGTACTAGGATTGCAACAGTTATTCTTTTAGAGTTATGCTGTGCTCCAAGAATGGATATGATGTTGGAGACCTTGAGAGTTTGATGCAGCAAGAGAAATCCCTAATTTTTATGATCATCAGTGCTGGTTTTACATCTACAGTAGAAGATCCACTATTAGTTAAGAGAATGTTAACCTAAGATGTTCAGGAAGTCCTGCAATGACCTAGGGAAGACTTCTAACATTACTCAAAGGCTGAACAAAGAATTGAGTTGTGTGTATTTCTGTAGTTGTGAGGACAGAGTATAATAATAACCGGTTTATTTTAATACATAACAAAAGGAATGGTGTTTTCTTTGATGTCATGCTTGTAACACATCACTCTAGAAAGGTACAAGAAATAAATACAAGGATTGAAGGAACACCGAGCTTTCAACTTTGATCTCTTTGCTCCCCAACTTACTTCTGTCTTAGTTACAATGAAGTTGACATCGGGAAGAGAATGTTACAAAGAGTTTCTCCTCTGGGCTGGAAGAAAAATGTCAAAAGTTCAGGAAAAGAAAAATAAAGAAAAACGTCTGATTAAAAGAATTACATTTATCTTGAAAGTCTTTGCTCACTTGAAGCTACCTTTGTGATTGTCTGGAAAAGCAAAATGAAAACGAAACACAACGGGGAGCTCTTTTAATGAACCATCTCAAGCTCTTGGGGCCTCTAGCTAGTATCATTTAGATGTGATTTTTAAATTTATTTCAGTTGTTCTTTATGTGGTTCTTTACAGGCTATTACAGGTTAAATGTTACATAGCAATGACCACAAGTAGAAGAAAATTTAAAATGTTCAATGTTTCTTTCACTGTACTTACTTGCTGCTCAAATAGCTGTTCAAATAAAAGATACCTACAGATTGCTGAGGAGTAGAAAACCCCCCAGTTCCCTACTGAATATCTGAAGGACTGCCAGCTCCTGCCAGGATCCTTTTTGCTAATTATTCCCTGGAGTGGCTTAGGCATCTCTTTAACTTCAGGCATAGTGTGCGGCCCCGCAGAAGTCGTGGGATTATTTATAAGCTTTGAGACAGACAAGCACTTGACTTGTTTTTGTTGAGTCAGTTGTTCAATCACACTGTCTTGGAGGTGCAGCAGTTTTTATATTTCATACAGCTCTCACTATATGCTACTTAAAAAAATCGCATCAGTTGTCAGCAATTACGGTTGGATTTTTTCCCTATGTGTAAGTAAAAAGGATTGGCTTGGCTGTAAGAATACATGGTGCAGTCTGCTTGACATTATAGATCAATAGATTAGCCTTGTGCTGCCAGGAAATAAAATGCTGAGCCACCTCATCTTGTAATAATGCAATAGATGGATCCATTAATGCATACACTGATATTTTGTGTCTGAAAATAGTCAGGGACAAAGATATTATTTTTTTCCATGACTAGTCTGAAACAAACATTGCAATTGATAAAGTAAATAGCCTTTGGTTGAATCATGCCTTTCGTCATAACCTGATAACTGTGCACTCTTCTACTCACAGCAGCCAGAGTAACGGTTGCTTGTTTGGGGCAGAATAGCTAAAAATGGGATTTTTCAGATCAGAGAAGTTGTACAGAATTAGTTACGTTTGCTTTATCTGGTAACATGATTCTCCAGGGGAAATGAGCGCTTCTAGTGTTAAATAAGGGCTGCAATCTATTGGAAAATCATTAAGAAATAATGGTAATGAAGTTGGAAGGTAATTAAGATCAAGGAGAAGCACTCAGCTATGCTTTACGTGACCTCTTTCTTTAATGCTGACCAGTTACTCCCTGGTGTTGTTGTCTGTGGCAATTCTATAGTTCCCATTATCACAGAATCTGAAAACTCCAGTCTTTCATGTACCTACTGTTACAACCCCCTTGTGAGGGGGGAAAGTGATACGGGACAACCCAATGAAAGAGATGAAGGGAATGGCTCAGGGATGAAGAGCAAGTCTGTGGGAGAGCAGAGGCTGCGTGTTTCTCAAATCCCAGGTTAGCAGTCCAGCCCTTCAGTCCTTCTTTCTTCCTATTAATCTTGCTATTTATTAATAATTTGAATACCTGATTAAAGAAGAAGACACTTTGGTAGCTGTGATGGTATTAAATGGATTTCAGGAAATAGTTTGGCTGATTATTTAACTATAGTAGAATAGGATCTCCATAGGCTGTTCTGGATATGGCAGTAACTCACCTGGCTGTTGGTGACATTCTTCACTAGGATTCTGTGGCTGCAGCATCATGCCTGCACCTCCTCTCATTAATAAGAAAATCAATCGGCTTTGCACATGCAGTGCAACAGGAATTGTATTTCATTTCTGGGAAGTGGTAGTGCACAGTGGGGCATGGAATGGAGACCTGGGTGGGAAAATGCCTTTGGGCATAGGTATTAGAAAGCATGGACACTGCAAGATGTGGTAAATGGAATTTGAGTTGGCTTGGTTTGGTTTTGGTTGGTTTAGTTAAAGGGCAGATATACCCAGAATTATTCACAGGATTAATTTTGCATGAAGATCAAATGATGGAAAGGGAGCGATGAGGCCACTTAGTTTGGTTCCTTTAGCAGATCGAGTTCTGAAGATGGGAATAATCAGCCTTCTGCCTCCAAAGACAATGTCCATTTGTATCACAGCTTGGGGATTTAGCTTTAACCATGGTAGAAGAAATATTTTAAAAAATTAATCTGGATAGCCTTTCGCAGAGATCAGTTTCCTGTAGGCTGTAGAAAAATATATTGAAAAATCTTGTGGTAGATTTTAAAAATGTTTCAGTAGCTAAGTTTGGGAATTAAAGGACAGTGAAAGGTGTTGGGTTTTTTCTCAAGTTTCACAGAACAATAATGTAGAAAGAATTAGCATTTTGTTTTATCTTAGTGAATTTGAAGTTCTGCAGATCTTTGATTGCTGCTTTTATATAAGCTTAATGGCTGCTTTTAAAAATCAATTTATTTATTTGCAGTGTTCTTAGTGGAAGTGGATTATCCAATATAGAAACTATGTAGTTATGAAAGTGATTTAAACCTGTCTTTCATTTACAGTGAACATGTATACCTAATGGTTGAAAGCAATGTTTTAAAGCTTCCAGAGGTAGTGGGCAGTACTTTGTTAACAGACATTATTGTGGGGTTTTTCCCCTATCATAATTTAAATATTTCCTTTGGTGATGGATTTTTGCTGTGTGCTATTTCAGCCCAGCTAACAGTTGCACGTGATGGTAAGTGGCTTGTGTCTCTTTCTCTTTTCTCCAAGAAAAAGATGAGTAGACATAATCTCAAGCACATTGTTTAGGTATTTTTGCTTGCTTAATTGTCATGGGCACTGCTCCACTGAAGGATAAACTTGGTGGATGCTGGGCTTTAGGGAAGTGAGTCAGATTGAATTTCTGACTGTACAGCAGAGGGAAAAGCATTCCCAAGAGCTTGTTGCACTGCCTGTCCAGCTCTGTAATGCACTGCAAAGCTGGTCTTTTGTTATCGAGGCTCATGTGCCATGGAAGTTATCACACATAGTTGATAACAGGAAGCTGAGCACAATGCTTGAATTCAGCTGAAAGATTTTGCAAATGTCATCAGTTGGGAAAGGAAATTGTCACCATGTGGTCTTAGTGAGACAGAAATGCAGTTGTGCTGTCTCTTGGTTTTTTCTTGGTTGCAAATTGTAACAGGAGAAGGAATACAGGGCAAAGCCATGTTTCATCTATGTTTTGGAAAGAACACCAAGAAGAAATCAATATATAAAATAAAATTTGCTTTCTTATTTCTGAATTAGTCTGATAAAATGGTGCATTCAAATCCTGCTGTTAATGAGAGATTCAATTTGCAGTGTGCCACCTTGGGAGATCCCCAGGTGGCTTTTCAGAGGGTTGATGTTTGATGCGGTGTAAGATGATGCAACTGTACCTTCATCCTATCCAGACTGGAAGTTGCTGCTGTCCTTTCACCTAGACATTCGCTGACTTCCTGAACTTGAGAGACTTTGTAATGGTTCTTCAATACTGTGTTTTGCATGGGTGTGCTGTGAAAGCAGGTGTGTGGATGGAGTTTGCTGGTTAGTTAAGTCTCAGTTATAATAGTAGTGGAGAAAAAAAATCTTGACTTGTCATCTTGCTTACAAGCCTGTATGGGAGACTCATGCCTAGTTGAGTTGCTCAGTTGAGTTATAACATGCATAATTTTACCTTTGATAACACTTTAGTAACCTCCCTTAACCCTTTTCACTCAGCCCCTCTTTTTTTTTCTTTGCCAGTATAGAGATGTCCTGTGGCTTTGGGGTCTTTACGTTCCTCCTGCCCTAGGCAGTAGTGTAGCTTACCTAATGGAACCTTGAATGGGTTGAAACCAGTAAACTAACTTGGTAGGGACCTGTGGACTGTAGGATTCATATCTATGTGGTAGATTTGAACATGTGATCATATCTACAATCCTTGGTAGCCTTTAGCACAATAAAAAATATCAGTGTGTCTCAGTTATTTTTAAAATATATGTTAATGGTTTTTAGGCAATAAATTGTTGAAGTAATATTAAATAATAACAACTAGACTTTTTTTTTTTCAGTTGTGAGTAAAATTTATGTCTAGGTGTACTAGCACAGATCTCATTTTGAAGTGTCTACTTAGCAGTAAGGGTGCTTACTTATACGGACATTGGTCATTGTATGATCTCTACAAAGTATGTTTCCATGGGTGGATATGATCTTAGTGAGGAAGCAACAAGTGTTAAGTCAATGGAGAACAAGCAAGTGTGGTGGACAAGGAGCATGCCTGTTTATGAGGAACACCTATTCTTCACTGGGATGGTCACCTGAGTCAAGAGTGTATAGTCAAAGCCATTGTGCAAGTATTTAGTCAAGTCGTGTGGTTTCTGGTGGATTTTCTTACTCTCTCTCCCATAGTGAGTCTGATAGTGCTCTGCCTTTCTCTTTGAAGAGCAGAACAGGGGCAGGTATGTGTGGCCACTGCAACTGGGCAGAAGCAGGACTGCTGCGTCAGTTCTTACATATTTTCTTCTTGGACAAGATAGCAAGGTTAGATGGGCTTCATGCTCCAGTCAGTGAGCTGAGAAAATACCTTCTTCCTCTTGCTCCTGACAGCCATGCTTTAGTTCTTCTGAAACACATTGTGAGAGAAAGCAGGAGAAAATATGATGATCATAGTACCTGAGCTCTTCTTTTGGTTTTAATCCCCAGAAGATATATAGTATTGAGAAGTGGTGCATGGTAAATATATAATAAACTAGTGGTGCTTATATACCTGTTACAACATGTATCAGTAGGGGTGGTAATTCTCTTTCTGGGTTTAAGCTGGGTGAATATTTTAAACATCTTACTGATCTGAGCATAATCCCAACAATATTTTCCCCTTGTGCAGCAACAGAATGGATTCCGCACCAATATGCAGAAGAACTTTTTCACAATGAGGGTGACAGAGCCCTGGGACAGGCTGCCCAGGCAGGTGGTGGAGCCTCCTTAGAGGGCTGGAGCACCTGCCCTGCAAAGAGAGGCTGAGGGAGCTGAGCTTGTTCAGCCTGGAGAAGAGAAGGCTGCGGAGGGACCTCATTGCAGCCTGCCAGTCCCTGAAGGGAGCTTATAAGCAGGAGGGGAACCAACTTTTTAAAAAGGATAGACAATGGCAGGACAAGGGGGAATGGATTAAAACCAGAGGAAGGAAGGTTTAGATTAGATATTAGGGGGAAGTTTTTTACAGGAAGAGTGGTGAGGTGCTGGAACAGGCTGCCCAGAGAAGTAGTGGATGCCCCGTCCCTGGAAGTGTTCAAGGCCAGGTTGGATGGGGCCCTGGGCAACCTTGTGTAGATCCAGGCTGGAGGTTGATGTCCCTGCCTGTGGCAGGGGGGTTGGAGCTCTATGATCCTTGGGATCCCTTCCAACCCAGACCATTCTATGATTCTATGATTCCTTCTCTGGAGATATTCAAGACCCGAATGGACGCCTATCTATGTAATATGTCCTAGGGAGCCTGCTTAGGCAGGGGGGTTGGACCCGATGTTCTCTTGAGGTCCCTTCCAACCCCTATGATTCTGTGATTCTGTGATTTTTGTTGCAATTTGAAAAGATTTTGTGTGAACTATTGGAATATAATAAGCTGAGGTACTTTTTAAGGACTGCAACACCATTACTTCAAAGCCACAAAGTAGCTTTGCACTAGCGGTTTTTAAAGCTCAGCAGATTTTATGTAGTGCCTGAATTATTAATGGAGATAAATTGGAAGAGGAAGCTCTGTTGTCTTATCAGCCTTGAGCAAGCAGTAGTTGGTTGACTTTGCAGGGAAAGGCGGCTCTTTCTGAAGCAATGAGTGAACAGGTCCTGGGTGAGGAACCCTACTATGAGAACAGCTTCTGTCAGTATGCCCAGAAGATGACTGCTTGTTTTGGACATTTAGGTAAAGAAATGAAAAATGTGCATGTGGATTTTTGGTCTCCATTGTCTGGATGAAATGTGGCATCAAGTTTACAGTAAATAGGTGAGGGGTTTGTACGTCAGCCTGCAGTCTTGAGTAAGTAAATTGTGAGTGTTGAAAGTGAAAAAGCTGCATGTAATGGAGTAATTTTACCACGAGTTGTGTGTGAACTTGAACATTAGAATGGTTTTTTTATTCTCCCTTGCTGTTTTAGGGGTTTTTTTATTGCTTGGATAAGTATATATCATGGTATAAATAGACATAGTGTTTGTTCATTTTTCATTTCTGTAAAGGTCTTTTCTTCCTCTTCTTTCTCTCACTCTCAATATCTTTGGGAATTCTTACATGGGAAAGAAAATAATCCTGTTGTCTTGGACAGATGGATTAAATGTTATTTGGGGCTATCTATCTGTGCAATAAATGTGTTACCCTCTGGAATGGTATGAGGGGAAAGGAAAATTTCATTTTGTTTTACCTTGTTTTCGGTGGTTTTAGTTTTGACTTTTCTTCACAGCAAGGTTTTGCTGAGCTAGTGTGAGTGAATTCAGTTTCTTGGGGTTTTGTTGCTTTCAACAGAAGAATGAAGTCACACTGAAATGCATTTGCAGGAAGTTTAATTCAGGGAGTAGAAGGATTTAAACCCCCTACACATTTCTGCCTTTTATTTAGCTGAAGGCCAGTTTAATCCTCAGTGTTGCTGAGTAGGATGGAGGGATATTTCTACTGTGATTTTAGCCCTTGGTGTCTAATGTTTTTGTGCAATTTATTTGTGGATTGTGGTAACTTTTGTTACTTGTGTTCTAGTAGCATTAGTTCAGAAGCCTCTATTCCTGGGTGTATATGAAACATGTATGTATTTTTATTATCTGAGCAGCCAGTTGGTTTGGTGAATTCAGAGGGGATTGAATAGGAAATGGTCTTGAGATGGCTGAAAATATTTATACATCAAGTTGGTAATGAGATAAAATATTCAAGGTAGCTGGTCTGACTCAGTCCTGTCTCTATTCCATCCCCTGTGAAAACTGTCAATCTGGAAAGTGCCCATACCTCAAGCTGTGCTCTGGGAAGGCTCAAGCCCCAGCACTGAATACATGGATTAGGCATAGTTTTCAATTGGCAGTGATTTTAAAATATTTTGCTGCTTGGCAGATACTGAAGAAATTTCCTCAACACGAGTTCTGGGTTGGGTGCCCTGGATTCCTGAGAGCGTGTTTCAAGAGACTTAAGGACAGGGTTGTGCCCCTGTGTTTCTGCCTTTTTCTTTTCACAAGAATATTAGGAATCAGTCTTTTCCACTTAACTGAGTGCTTGACTGAAGTGTGTAGGAAATCACCACTGTCTTGATTCTGGCAAAGGCTTGGAAACAGTGTGTACTATGAGGCTCTCTCAGGCCTTGTGCTTCACCTTGGACACAAGGATCTGACCCTTGGAGCCAACTGCTCCAAACAGACCCTTGTCTGACTCGGGAAGTCACTGTGATGCTTCCTGGTCTTGTTTTGCTGACTTCTGATCCCCCTATATTACATGTTAACAGGATGGAAGCTCTTCAAGACATACCCTGTACTTGAAAAACACTAACAGAAAGTCACATTGCTTTGCGTTATAAGCATCAACTGGTAGATGGTCTTTGAGATTGTAGTTACCAGACTAGAACAGCGATAGCCATGGCTGGAAAGGGGTGTCATTAGGGTAGTCTCTCTCAGAGGAAGCAGGACCTCACTTTTAATTAAACAGGATGCTTCTACAGTGACATGTTAGCATCACAAACTGCTAGTTTAACCTGAGCTGCTCCCATGGTCTCCTCCCAATTCCATGTGTCTTGGTGGTGGAAGGAGACTGAGTTGTACTTTTCCATTTGAAATAGCATTGGACCCTTCCACAGCAGTCACAGGCTGGCTGCTTCTGTAGTGGAGATACTGTGGAATAGGGATGCTGATCTCTACTCCCTCCCAAGCTAAAGCCAGAGTAGCTCTGCCTGCAGAAGTCATGCAGTTAGTCAAGTGCAGGAACAGATCCCTGCGTGGGTGAGGTGGGTTCAGCCTCTTGGACCTTTGCTCTACCCTTTCACCTTTACCACTTTGTTGCAACGTCAAACTGCAAGTTGCAGGAATTGATAGAGGCTTTGTACAGCTTAGATGGTGTTTGATCACGTGGGAGAAGACTGCAGTTCCCTCTGACTACTGCTACACGACAGAACATGCTACTTACTGGAGTAGCTGGTGTAAGGACTGTCAAGGTGAGACTAGCTGGAAGGTTGCAGCCAGCACGGCTGTGGCAGAAAGTGGGGAGCCAGTCTCCAACTCCACTGAAGAACAAGCTTTTCTTGGAGGATTTAGGAGGCCAAACTGCCACAAGTGTTGCAGCAGTTTAAAAAGTTACTGCAGAGCTCACCTTTCTGCTTTCCCAGGATTAACTTGTGCAGCAGAGCTAATCTCAGGGCAATGTGCGCTTCTGCCTCGCTTACCTCAAAGGGCAAAGTCTGCCTCAACATGGTCAGGCTGGGCAGTCGTCACTGCTCTTGTCAGATGTCACCATCCTTCACCCATTATCCAGCAACAGCTGATACTTTTACAGTGAGCTGAGAGATACTTGGGTTAGAGTGCAACCAGCCATCTCCCATAGGTAGAGGCTTTAGGCACAGAATGATGATCCACCTTCAGCTGAAATAGTAGAAGCTTCTGGAGTTTCAGAAGGTCTGTCTTTTCCACCAAGTAGCTGTGGTGTGCAGGTCAGTGGGTTGTGAAACCTGGGAGAGATTGAAAAATTGCTGCAAAGCTCCATTTCCTAGGGGGAACACATAGAACAGGGTTTGCTGAGATCTCGGATCTAAGAGAAGATACTCTAAAGCAGAACTCAAATTGCTATATTTATTGAGCCAGCTCCTCCTCAAACAAAGTAGTATCACCCCATTAAAATTAGTCCAGTGGTGCAGAATTATTCAGGCTTTCTCTCACTGGGTCCATGATTGATTACAAACCCCAGGAGAATGACTGTTTAAGGGGAACTGTTGATTACAGGCTTGTTTTCAAGACAACATGGAAGTTTGGAAAAATAAAATACAATTGACCTCATAGGAGGTATGTAAATAATAGATGATCAAAGTCTGAATTTGTGAGATGGTATTTTCTCTATAAAATTGTAAATAAAGCCGTCTTCAAAGCCCGTTCCCATCCATAGATGGTACTTGAACTCTGGGTTTTGAGGGAAGAATGAAATGACAGTTCCTCACTGTGCTCACTAAGTCTGTTGGTGAATTTTTTTCACCAGCTGAAAGCCAAAGCCATGCTGGGAGCAGTGCAAGTATTACACTGGGTCATTTTGCAGCTATGGCTAACCTCTCTCTGTTAAGGGGAAGTGAAAGCTAAAGAATCTGGAGTTGTCTCTGAGCAGGTCCTGGTCTAGGGTGTACCTGTAACTTTCTCTTACAGATGACGAATGGTGGTTTAGGTTTTTAGGGTTTTTTTTTTTAATCTTTTGCTTTGGAATTTCCTATGACTTTCCAGCACCCCACTGATGATTAACTTTGCTTTTACCCAGGGAGAAATATTCATTAGATGATTAGATTAGCAAGTCACTGAAATTGGATTAATGTAAATACTTCTTGTAAGTGAAGCAGGAAGGGTTGGCACAGTATCTGCAAAGCTTCTCCCGTCAGCTACACAGGAAAGTGGAAAGGAAGAGCACAGGCAAACCAATCCTTAATAGTGAGGGGAAAGCTTTAGTGCTTTTGTTTGGAATAGGCAGTGAAAGCTGCAGAAAGGATTTCTCCAAAGAAATCTGCTTATGAAATAGAGCTAGCCAGCCTTGTTACGTTCCTCAAAAAGGAGGAGCAATGTGCTCTACCTTCACTATAACCTTCTGGCCATAGCACACGTACAGACCTGCCATGGAATGGGGGCATGATAGATGAAATGCACAGATGTGCATTTATAGCCTATGATGATGATTCTTCCATAATAAGATTTTTGACACAGCAAGGTTTTTTGCTTTTAAGCTAATCCTCTTATATACCTCAGTTACGTTCTTTCTCTTGTCCTGAGTATTAATCTGATTTTCAGATACTCGTTATGGTTTGAATTCTGCACTCCCAGGGATGAGTTGCAACTGATTGCAGTAGTTTTAGATGGCAGTCACCTGATCAAGCATACTGTCGTAATCTCCTGAAGATAATCACTAAAAATATATCTTCCTTAATCTCCTTTGCTGGATGAGAGAAAAAGAGAAGGATTGGTAAGGGCAGTGTGCCGTGAGTAGTAGGCTGACTACATCCACTACGAGTTGCTTTCCCTAGCTGCTCCTGAATAGAAATGCCATCTTTCCCCATCTTAAACAGCTTTGGGAAGCTGTGTGGATCAAGGAAAAATGAAGAATTAGTGCTGGAAAAGGTGAAATTCCGAAATTCAGTCAAAAGGATGTCGATTATTGAGGATGGAGATATTGCAGAGGTCTTGTATCTCATTCCTAAGCAGAGCTTGCTGAAGCAACTGCCCTACTTGAATCCGGATGACTACTACTTATGTGAGCAGTTATTTGACACAGCTGAGGATCTGGGTAAGTGAGGACTGGCATCAGATCTTCATTTTTGGTTGGAGAACAGCCTAACTGGTTTATAATTAGCTTATTTTTTTGTATAGCAGCAAGTTGCTTTATGACAGCAAGTGTGCTCAGGTGGAGAGAGAAGGGAAAGAAGAATAAAAAGACAAATTAGATTCTGAATAGTTAACAGAGGTGCAGTGTTCTCTGTGCTGTCCTGGGGCAAAGCAGGTCTTAATCTGGAGAAGTACCCAAGCTAGAAAAATACCTTTTGAAAGCACAACATCCTGTGGTAGTGTGTTCCAGAGCTTGCCTATGTGTTTTACGAAATTATATGCCCTTCTGTTTGTTTTAAACCCATTGCCAAGGAACTTCATTTCAAACCACCTCATTTTTTTAATCAGAAGAGGTGATTAAAAGTCGTTTTGTGTTCACCACCTTCTTGTCACTTGTGAATTTATTAGGCTTAAGTTGTATCTTTTATCGGGGTACCTCCTCTTCCAGGATAAGCGGTCATCGTTTATTTAGATGCTCTTTGTGCAGGAGCCTGTCCATTCCTTTGATTATTATTTTTACTTTTAAAAAAAATTCTACTATTGCCCTTGAAAAATTGGGGAACAGAACTGTATATAAAGTGTAGCATAAGGTGGGTGTATAGAGAGAGTCATAACGATGCTCTTTCTTGCTCTTGGTAGTTCCTGACGTTTGGTTTGTGTTTTTAATTAATACTGTACAGTGGTTTATTCCTCCACAGAGCTATCAGTGGTGGGAGGACTTATATCTGGATTTTTTTCTTGAACCTCTGATATATAAAAAGTTGGCTATAAATGTTAATCTGAAGCTTTCAGATAAATTTCAAAGATACTTTCTTCTAGGACTTGCGGTATGGACCTCAAGCTTGATAACCCAAAGTGCTGATGTGCTGGAATTTTGCCTGTACTTAGCAGTTGAAGAAAAACTTCTATGTGCTTGTCACTGCTCAGCTCTTCAAAATGTTAATACTGAATGACTGTAAATATTAAGCAGGTGTTCTCAAAGATCTGTTTTCAAGTTTGTCATTTCATCAGATCCAGACAACACTTTTTCTTCTGTCAGATAGCTTTTTGATAGTCAGCTCTTTACCCAATGAACTTCACACTGTAAGAGTAATACTGGCCAAAACCCGTACGCTGTTTCGGATCATTACTACTTCTGAGTAATGAACTATTTTAAAACTAAAATTTAAATTAAGGTGTTGCTAAAACTTGAGGCCAATGTATACCATGGCTTTGAACCAGACAAAGCAGCTGTCATTCTGCCTTGCCAGCCCCTGCAGTGTTTCACACTGTCTACAGACAATTTAGGCATTTTTATAAACCACAGTTTAGGATAGAAAATTAATTGAACTGAACAGTCACCAGCTGCAGGACTCAAAAGAAACTCTTTGCTATTGGCACAGGCTGGGAGCCACCTTGGTGCACAGGTGCAATTTTCTTCAAGCTAGTACAAGGCATAAATCAATCCAGAAATATGCAGTTCTGCAGTTCTTCACTCATTTGTAAGCCATCCCTAAGATACTGGGACAGGTTCTGATCAGCATTATGTCACAATAGGAAATGCAAATAACCACTAGGGCTTCTTTTTTTTCCTTTCATCCTAGAAGTTGAGTGTTACCCAGTGCCATTTGCCATGCTAGCTGAAAGGTTGCAAGGTGTCCTGTGCTTCAGCTTTAACTAAATTACAGCAATTGGAATCGGTGTCTCACCTACTCAGAACAAAAATTGTGGAGTGATTATTGCAAATGGTCTGGTTGTAAAGGCTGCACGTGACTTTTAAGAGGCAAAATGCATGAGTCTGTCTCGTAGGCCATGTGCCTGCTTGGGGATTAGGTGCCTCAAGTACTACAAGATTTAGCAGCTTATATACCCTCCTGAAAGACAGTTTGCTGTCTGTATTTGGTCTTAAAAAGAGAGATTAGAAATTACCACATATGAGGTATTTGGAGACTCCATGAATATTTTCCTTGCTGCTCATAAGTGGAATAAGGAGAGGTCCATATTTCAGGCTTTTGGAAGGTCAGGAGTTACCAAGAAGTGCAGAGCAATTTGCTATTCAGGAAATGACTCCTCTGAGTCTTGCCAGTTGAACCTGTGACTTGCTTTTACTTGACACCAATATACTGAAATTCATTCCCCTTATGA
The DNA here is from genome assembly GCA_013400835.1 of Zapornia atra. Taxonomy (NCBI): domain Eukaryota; kingdom Metazoa; phylum Chordata; class Aves; order Gruiformes; family Rallidae; genus Zapornia; species Zapornia atra. The sequence goes on from VZTU01010768.1 coordinate 103,075, forward strand.
AGGGTGGAATTTAAAGTTGTGGAAGTTAAACTTGTCTCATCATTTTAAATGGTGGCATGATACTCATGGTTAAAAGTACTCTAAAAATTGAAGAAAATTTTAAAAAGAGCCCCAAATTTTGAAAGAGGCTTTGAATCACTGAAAGGACCCTCATCCTGTATTTCCCTTGTGTTCATTTGGCCAAAGAGAGATGAGCCACCTTCCCTCCTGTTTCTAGGGGAGGTGGTAGGGGACTGCTTCCCAGGGGATGGACTGCCAGCTGTGTAGTTTGCTGCAACAAAATCTGTCTTAGCCTAGAGGGCCTGGTTCAGCATGTGGCTTTGATTCTCTGGAGGCCAGACTCATGCAGAGGATTCTGTGGAAAAAATGTCCAGTATTCAGGACTAGCAGAAGTTTCAAGTTATTTGCAAAAGAGCAGTGGAATTTTAAGGAGAAAATTGGCTAGAAACTATGTGATATTGCTTCTTGTATGAGGTACTGTCAGCTCTCGCTTGTACAGATGACACCATATGCACCCCTCCATACTGATTACTCTTTGGATGTGACAGTGACATGTACCTGAGGGAAAGGAGGTATGTGCTGTATTATCTAACCAGCCTCCTGTATGAGTTTAGTAACTGGTTATGCAACAGTCTTACTATAAAGCAGTGCTTCAGAGTGTGGCTGCTTGGGTTGGGTCACTCAGATGGAAAGGAAGACTGAAGGAACCTGAGAGGATGAGAAAGGCATGGGGGGGGGGTGGATCAAATGAGCATGCAGGCAGCTCAGTGGTGAGTCAGGCAGCAGAATGGACTGGTGCAGGAAAAGCTATGAAGCACTGAGACTCGTTTTACTCTTTGCTGGGTAAAAAACTGGCTGGATGGCCAGGCCTAAAGAGTTGTGGTGAATAGAGTTAAATCCAGTTGGCTGCTGGTTGTGAGTGGTGTTCCCCAGGGCTCATCATTGGGGCTGTTTCTGTTTACTATCGGTGATCTGGACAGAGGGATCAAACACACCCTCTGTAAGTTTGCAGACATCAGGTGGGATGGGAGTGTGTGTAGGAAGGCTCTACTCGGGTCACAACAACCCCACACAGTGCTACAGCCTTGGGATGAGTGGCTGGAAAGCTGCCTGGTAGAAAAGGACTTGGAGGGTATTGGTCGACAGCCAGCTGAATATGAGCCAGCAGTGTGTCCAGGTGGCCAAGATGGTAAACAGCTTCTTGGCTTGTATCAGGAATAGCATGGCTAGCAGGATTAGGACAGTGATTGTTCCCCATACTCAGCACTGGTGAGGCTGCACCTCAAGTGCTGGGTTCAGGTTTGGGCCCCTCACTACAAGAAGAACACTGAGGTGCTGAAGTGTGTCCAGAGAAGGGCAATGAAGTGTTTAAGTGTCTGGAGCACAAGTCTGATGAGGAGTCGCTGAGGGAACCGAAATTCCCTGCCTGGGTTAGGCTCTAATAATCTTTGCTTCGGTAAATATGCACCGTTAGCTTGAACTTTTTTAAAAATTAACTATAAAAGGAAAAGTTAATCAATTAGATCCAGTTCTTCACCCTCTGCCTTTTTGCAGTATCTCTGCTCCAGTTTAATCACTGCCACATTTTTACTTAAAATATTCCAATATTTAATGTCTTCTGAACCCTTGGCTTCTTGTTTCAGGTTTCCCCTTGCTGTGGGACAAGCTGTTGCCAGTATTCGAGATCAATCCAGGCTAATTTGCTTAGTAGTACATCAGTGGTTTAGCATTAATCTGCATTAATGTAGCATGGGTTAGAGCTGCTGAATTCACCTCTGCAGGGTTCACTGCTCCCTCTCTGCCTAAATTCTTTGTTATCCAATAAACAAGAACCGAACTGCAGTTCCAGTTCTTACTAGAAGCTAGCAAGAAAGATGAGCTAATCAACTGTAAGTAGAAAGAAATAATGAAAATCCTGTGTTTTCCTCTGTGGCTATAAACATAGGCAATAGCACAGCATGAAGATTGTTAAGGAGAATTGAAAGAAAGATCTCACTTGCTCTGTAACTCCATCATACAGAGGGGTGCAGCAGCTCCGACTGGAAGGAGCCGATTGTGGCTACCGGCCCCCAGGGTTGTTTACAGGGAGTCCTGCTTTTGTTCTGTATCTGATTGAAGCTTCCGCTCCTGTGCAGTTGTGTAACCTTGGTATTTTAATCAAATAACTGAGGGAGAAGCAGTCCTGCCCTGAGCAGGGTTGGAGCAGGACAGCAGATGTGGCTTGCCCACTTCCAGTGGCAGGACAGCGGCCCCTCTTCCTGCAGTCTCGGGGGAACTCGGAGCCACCACAGCCTCTTGCTGTCAGGAAAGATACAGGTAAATAGAATGGTTTCAAGCTGAAGAAGTTCTAGCCTTTCTGCTGCTGGGCAAAATACTGGTGACACTGGGATGGGCGAAAGAGAAGCAGAAATTGCTATTTCTTCTCCTCTGAAAACCATTCTTTGGGCCTGCTCTGTTTATCCAAAAGGTGAAATGGTCAGAAAAATTCAGAGCAGAGAGAAGGGCGTAGGCTGTCCTCACTCACTCTAACTTTGAGACATGGAGGAAGCCGAAGAGAAGAGTCAAGCTGATACATGGCCTTTTTCCCTTGCTTCATCCACTCCCATACACCCCACAAGTACTGGTTGAGGAGAGGGTGGATACTGGTTGCTCTTAGCTCCTTCTCCTTTGTGCCTGAGAGGTGGGGATATCACTCAGTACACTTCTGTAGACAGCCACGTTAAGAGTAGCTTGCAGTTTGAGGGAAAGATAGGTATGTGGTAGACCTGTGTGGGATTTTCCTTCAGTAACAAGGGCAAAGAGTTAATGGGAGGAGGAGGGAAGAAAGGGAAGTGGGAATGTTCTTCACCCAGGTGGTGCAGACATGGGGAGCTAACAGGGTAATAAGACAGTGTTAGAATGGGAGGTTGTGAATATGTTTTTTGCATTATCATGCTTTTGAATTTTTAGTTATTTTCCTTTAAAGAACAGGTCTTCATGGTGGGATGCAGAAACACTCTGGTACCAGGGAATGTTTGTCACTGGTTTGTTACTATGTGAACTAGGTGATGGAGTAGTTTTCAATGTAAAATACAGAAGCATTAAACTGCAACAAGCAAAAATGCAAACCAAATTAGCTTATCAGTAAACATAAGTACTTGGGAGATTCAATGTGGTTTGTTTATTTATTTTTTTTTTTTAGTTGGCAAACTCTCCTTTAAAATATGTGACTTTCCTTTGGAGCAGAGACAATAACCCATCCGGTTTGGTGTAAACTAACTGTGAGCAAATCTTACAGAGCAGCACCAGCAAACCAGCTTTTGTAGGTATCTTTGGAAAATCCCGTTGCTGCAGAAGTTGGGATCAGTTGTGCATGCTGTGTTATGAACATCCACTTCTTGTATGTCTACTTAATATTTTTATGATGATATTACTGTTGGAAAAGACCTTTAAGATCACTGAGTCCAACCGTTAACCTGGCACTGCCAAGTTCACCACTAAAACATGTCTCTAAGCACCACATCTGCTTATCTTTTAAACTCCTCCAGGGGTGTTGGCTCCACCACTTCCCTGGCCAGCCTGTTCCAGTCCTTGACAACCCTTTTGATGAAAAAATTTTCCTAATGTTCTCTGGGCTTGCGCCAGCACCTCAATGTCTTTCTTGTAGCGAGGGACCCAAAACTGAACATAGCAATCAAGGTACAGCATCACCAGTGCTGAGTACAAGGGATGATCACTGCCCTACTCCTGTTGGCCACATGATTTAAGATACAAATTGATGCTGATACATTTGGTTAGTCTAGTTTAAATGTAACGGTGGTGTATATCCAGCACCCATATGATGGGTTGCCTCATGCTTTTCTGTATGTTGCATTGCTGAGGCATAGGCCTAAGGTTAATGCTTAGTGAGATACTTTGTCACATCTCTCTAGACTGCAAAACAAAGAACTTGTTTCTTTGCCCTGCAAATTATGTGACTGGTGAGAAGCTGCTTCGATCTGCTGTTCTGTGGACCTCATGGGGCAGCTCTTCAGACTAGTGAGCTTTTACTGCTTTCCCACTGATTTCAGTGTACCAGAAAGTCCCAAGACACACCATGTCTGCAGAGGTAATCCAATTCTGAAGTGGATTATCAATATCAAATCTTCTTAACCTTAAACATGCATGGTAAAGCATGACACTTGCATATACACTTTGCTGTTGGGGATTCCTGCCTTCATGCAAGTTGTTCACGTTTTTCAGCAGTAATTGTGGTTACTGTCAGTAATGGCTACTGACAGAACACTCATATTTTTATCACTGTTGGTGATCATGATTTGGCTAGATAAATTCAATTTACAGCAGGTGAATAGTGACGATTTTATATGGTGGGTTTTTTTAACCGTGGAGTTTAAATCGCTGTCACTGTAGTGTATTACTGTATCTCAGTTCAGCACCCAGTGTGTGTGCACGGTGTAGAAGTTCAGACAGGTGTTAAGAAAGAGTGATCTCCTTTCGAAGGATTAGCAATAACATAAGCTCTTTGGAAGCCAGTTATATCAATAATGTAATGTGTGATCAGACGTAAATGTTTGTACATACCGATGCTCAGATTAACCATCAGTGCGTATTTTCAGGGCCACTGCAGGGAAGTCCACTGCTAAAGATGATCTGGGGGTTTCAGGTGCTTTTTACATGAGCATGTGTGTTACAGGCTTCTTAATGTTCAGAGCAAAGCCAGGTGCTCTTGTTTCCTTACTTGGTTTTGCAGTAAATTAGACATTACTCTTACGGCTTTATCTGTATTTTGCAGAGTATCACTTTTATGTAGAAGAGCAGCCTACTAAGAGAATCTTGCTTGTGAGACTCTCAGAAAAACAATTATCTTGTTTTAGGATCTAGAGACCTCTTAATAGATCAAAACCTGAGAAAAGTTTTGTTCCTGAGGAGTGTAATTTGAGAGAATACTAAATGGTTGTATTAAAAAAACCACTAAACCCCCAAATCTCACAATTCAGCAAAATACATAGCATATTCACTCTGATCTAAGTGATGTATTTGCTATTTTTTTATTTCACTTGCTCTGAAAGAATGGTGACACATGATTGTAAACACCAGTATTACAGACTGATTGTATTCAAAGTAGTGTGACACAGGCTACAAAGCAAAGCCCAGTGTAGCGGAAAAGCTGTGGTAGGACACAGGCCATTGGGCAATATTTGCTTGAGGATCAGTCTTAGTAGGATAATGGGATTATTCCAAGATGTAGGATTGCAGGACCATAGTATGTCACAGAATCACAGAATTGTAGGGGTTGGAAGGGACCTCAAGAGATCGAGTCCAACCCCCCAATATGTCCTAAGGAAGAACTGTATTTCTCTCTGGTTGATCTGTGCACGCTCCTCTAGACTGTTTAAAAGCTGTGTTAGGACAACATGGGGTGTCTGAGGTGCTGAGGTCAGTCTGCGGGCCCCTCATGGCTCTCTAACGTTCTGCAGGTTCCACGCAGGGCCATGTGGTGAGCAGATGGGGTTAAGGAGGGGTTGGAGCCTAGGACCATTGAGCATGCTGCAGCATGAAGTCACTACAGAGCAAAAACTCTGGGAAAGTCTATAGGATGACTGCCATAAAGGAACTTCCCCTGCGGTTTGCCTGAAGACTTGGGCAGACTGCTAGATTTGCTGAAGGGTGCTCTGAAAACCTGGAGAGACAAAAGAGCAACACGTGCAAGAGCAGCCTTACTAAACACCTTACATCTTTCTTCAGGAGCCTAACCCTCAGCTATTCATACCTAGTAGAGGGAACAGTTTTGTCAGGTAGGGGCTAAATTCTGCTCAGCAGTGTGTCTGGGTGAAGCTGAAACATCAGCAACTTGTTGATGAAGCACCAACATCATCAACTTTGCCCGAGTCGGCTGCCTGCCGCCTTTGATGCTACAATCCTGAAGGAGCACTGCTGCTTGAGTTGGTTTCAAAGGATGGAAAATGTGTCAGTTGTCTAAGTGGCTGAGAGAAGAGGTGTCAGATGGCTGGAGCAGGCTCTGTTCAGGAGAAACAGCAGCCAGGAAATACGTAGTCATATAGCTTTTGGGAATGCTAAACCTGGAAGCTGTAGGCTTCCCTGTCAGGGCGCTGCAACCACTGCTGGGTCACAGGTCCTCTGCAAGGAATCCCAGTGTTTGCATTATTGGTTCTCCTCTGAGAGTTCAGTCAGGGTAACAACTAGAGCAGGTCATGAGTGAGCAGCTTTTCCTTCCCAGAGATGGGGGCATTTTGTAAAATGCCATAATCAAGACTCTGTAGAAGTGATGGCTCTTCATTGACCTAGGTTGTACAGTGGTCAAGCTGTGGAAGCTTGTGGCAGGTTTTCTTGTCAAAACTGTGCCAGGCTTTTTGCTGGAAGCAAGGACATGAAACAGAGGGTGTTTTCCTGGATGTTCTTTAATAGAACTTTCCCTTTCTGCTTTCTAGCAGACTGTTTCCTTCACTGGTTAATGAACAAGAGGTATCACTCAGTTTTGAAGAAATTGCATAAAAATTGTGCTCTGGTACTTCTAAACTGTGATCTCATCTGTGGAGAATGAGAGCAAGATAAAAATACGAAACCCAGCTTTTAAAATGAGAATAATGAATCTTAAATCATGGCTAAACTGCTCAGCATCTTGCACATAATTTTTCAACATTATCAAGGTACAAGCAGCAGCAAAACAAACTGGTTTAACTCTTTCTTTTTGTGAAGTGATCTCAGTATGGCACTCATGCCTCTTGCTGAATGCACAGCGTATTTCTCATCAGAAAATAACAGCAACGTAAGCATGTTGTTTAGCTAGAGTATACTCATTGTGACTCTTCCACCCACATTATGTTTGTGAGATTCTCTATTTAAATTGTACAGTGTGAAAGGTTATTTAAAGAAAAAAGGTTATTTTGCTTTCCTTCAAAGTATATACCTCCAAGCAACAACAGATACCAGGGATTTGATTCTAGAATCACTATCTGTTCCTCTTTCATCTCCAGTTTAGGATATCTGAGTAGATTCTGAATTGTATAGCAGGGTAAATTTTAGTCTCCAGGCTTAAAACACTGAGGTTAAAACCAAAACCCATCCTGTTGTATAAAGAATTTCTTTACAGTACCAATGTCTGCTCTTTGTATCTCATTACTCAGGAGTAAATTACATTTGACTCCTAAATCTCCGGTATAATTTACTGCAGCCTGTATTTTTACCTTGAGTTTTATGTGCACGCTGTAGTCTAACATTGTGGCTTTCCACAGCTGAAAGATGTGAGGAAAGGCTTCTCTCCAGCTCAGAGGGAGATGAGATATGGCAGTGCTAATCTCTAGCACATGCAAAAAATGGAGGTAATGGACTCTGAGAACAGAAAGTCCAGATAGCGGCAGGCAGCTTCTGTGTCAGCAGCTGCTGGAGCACAAAATGAATGGTAATCACAGAAAACCTTTTGTGGGTGTCTGAGGATCACAGGAAGGGGTTAACAGTATCCATGCCTGTGTACCCACAGACTCTGCTCTGCACATGGGATCAAATATTTATGAATGGAGGTCAGATGTAGCCTTTCAGGAGGCTGTCCCCCAACCGTTTACAAAATACCATTTGAAAAAGAACACAGCCAGGCTGAGTTACAACCTGACATCTCCAATGTGTCAGAAACGTGACATGATGGATTATGCCTCAGTGTCAGTGGGGTTCAGCCTGGCTCCCCAGTTGATCCTCAGATGCTATTAATAGTAACCCACTGAGTCATAGAAGCAAGAATGCCAGACTGCCTGGGCTGGGCTTCTCTTACATGTTAGGCTGCTAACAATAGAAAGCCAGCCCAGATTTGTTAGAATAGAATAACTATTTCTTTTTTCCATGCATATGCCTGGATCTCTTGTCTCTTTCCCTCTCTCTCTCTTATTTATTTATTGAACAATGTCACTGAATAACAGTGATCTTTTGGGTGAGGCAGACTGGCTTGTTTCATTTTTTTCTGTTCTCCTGGGTGGCATTTGTGCAAAACATTGAGAATTTATTTACTGCAAATATTTTTAATGCTGTGTGCATGCTCTGATTTTTTTCCAGCAGGTATCAGCCATCTGCTGCTCTGTCTGGCTGATGCCTACAGCTTGTTTCTTTACATTAATTTCTCTCTCCCTACATATAGTAGCACTGAGAAGGAATTCCTTTGTGGAGGTGTGAGCTCCAGTTGAGGTCTGGTTTTCAAAAAGTAGGGGTTCCTCTGACTCTGGGCTGAACGTAGCTTCTGCTTTAGGGTGCAGTATAAGTGTAATTGCACCTCCATCGTGCAACCTAAAGCACATTTTGCACTGAGTTGTGGTCAAGTTGAAGCTATAGCCCAATGAATCTGCCTGTAGTCTATCCAAAAATATATTTGACCCAGCTCTCTACTACTGAGGTCACCTCTGTCTTTGGCAAGTCAATTCATTTCCCTTTGGCATTTTCTCCACCTCTAAACCACAAACACTAAAATTTCCTGGCCAAGCAAAGGCATCATGAGGTGGGTTTAGTATTGATAGCTAGCTAAAATGAGGAATTAAGTCATTTATAAATAAGGAAAAAGTGGTATATAGTAGTAGTGATAGAGGTTCCCCAAAATCTTAATGCTGGCATTAAATATGTAATAAAAATTATATGTGTTAAGGATTTTTTTAATGGGAATTTAGGCTTTTGATTAATCATATTTCCAAGCTTTTCTTCATCACTGTGAATAAAAGCATGCTAAGAAAAGCAAAGCTTGCTTTCTCACCTGATTCTGACCAGCGTTTTTTTACACAAAACAAATATTCAGAATCTTACTATGAGATGGTGAGACATGGCAATATTGCCAAGTGTTGGTTTGGTTTTTGACATCAGCTTTTCTCAGGTAGAGTTTAGTGCCTAGAAAAGCATCAAGTGGAAGGTCAGTTTGATGCCCAGGTTCAACACGGGTGCTTGGTCTCGCGGGAGCGAAATTGATGTGTAAGTGCTGCTGTTTCAGTGCACTTCTCTCTCCTCAGTTCCATGAGTACTTATGGCTATCATCTCTAAAGGAGTAACATATGAGGAGTGGTAGTTTAGAGCTATTTGGTATGTCAGAATACAGCGCTGACCTTGACTCACAACGAAAAATTAGCCTGCGGCACTCTCTGCCCGTGCTTCCAAACCCAGGTGCTCACCCAATGGTGAGAGTTCCTATTTTTATTGTTTTAATTGTTATTTCAAGATAGTAAATACAGTTGGTATTCCCAGTTTGCACAGATTACATGTTATTCTCTTCTGTACTATGGTCAGAAGGCGATGAAGGACTGTTAGCATGTTTGTGGTCCAGTAATTGGCGTTTGGTAGCAGCTTTAAAGTAAAAGCAGGAGTGGATAGACAGTGCTCAGCAGAGAAAAGCCACTGTGCCACAGCCCACCTCAGGACTTGCCAGTGTTCATCCTGTGTTTCCTCTTGATCCCAGCTCAGTTTGGGTAAATAAAATAATCAGAAACTCTGCAGTACCCCCTCAGCTCGAACAGCTCTCCTGCTCTCTCTCACATCTCACTTGCAGGCTTCTGCCAGTCACTTGGGAGCAGATTCCGTTGCCAGCTCCCTTCTGCGAGGGCAGAGGAATGAAGGGCTGTGTCAGGGGCTGGAAATGAGGGACGGACTGATTCGGCATTTGTTCCACAGCAGCAGCTGGAGCTGGTTGTTTCAGCACAAGGGGCAGAGCCCACGGGCAGGGTAAGGAGCTGCCATTAGGAAAAGCCCACAGTGGAAGAAGAAAAGAGGCACGAGAAGAAAAGACTCACTGACAAGCAGTCCGACTTGATGAGATCTTGTGGGAAATCTGACAGAGGATCATAATTACATCTGGAATAAGCTGGTTTTGGGTTTTGGTTGGGTTTTTTTTTTTCTTGTTTGGGTTGTGGGTTGTTTTTTATTTAACCCCACCTCAACCAAACACTGCTGGAAGAGAGATTGTGCTTAAATTAATTCAACTAATTCTTTCTGCTTCCACTACAAAGAAAACTTGTTTGCCATGGTGAAAGAAAAAGGTAATTATACTTATTGATAGACTGGATCTGAAACGACCTAATGTGCCAGCAATAACCACCTGAGGTTTAAACCTTCAAATTTAAAATGAAATGCGCTTTGATTGACAGGTGATGTGCCAAAACCTGCAGTGGATTGCACTGATTGTATACCTGTTTTAATTTTAAGAAGGGTGGAATCTGGAACACACCTGATTCAGAGCACAACTGGGTTCCTTCTCTGTGTACATGTGTTGTTTTTCCCATGTGATTTAACCTAAGTTTGCTGTTGATTGTTTTTTACCTGTATTTGCTACAGTTCAAAGAGCTTTGACCACTGAAGCACTTAGCCTAAAATTTTAAAGGTAAAAGTTGATATATTCACCACATCTTGACAAGAACATATTTTATCTTTTAATGAAAAAAGAAAGAATGATATGAGATTTTGCATGATGTTTATATTTTGCATCAGTAGATTAGGTATCAGTTTCAATTACATATAAATAGCACTTGAAACCTCCTACTAATCAAAGAATTTAGAAATGGTTGTGGGATCTTTCCTTGCAGTAATAGTGATCTGTATCATTTATTGTGTTATGAAGATGTGAAATCTGTCTGGATTTGTATGAGGTGGATTGGATGTGGTTTTGGAGCATTGCATCTTCTCAGATAGATTCAGATTTAGGCTGTGTTCTTAAGAGGAGGATCAGTGTTCTTTACTTTTTTAAGGTCTCCCTCAAAAATGGTGTGTGAGATAAAGTAGGGAAGAGACAGAAGTAAGAAGTAATGCTGAGCAGGTTTTCAGCTCTGAACACCCACATTGTTTTGTTTTAATGCTGTAAATGAAATGAATTGCATGAATTTAGCTTCATATATGTTTAGATTGAAGAGAGCAGGACAAATGCCTTGATAGCCTGCCGTAGTGCATCGGTTGTATCACAAGTCATAACCATTATGCAGTCTACTGATAATTTTTGCTGATGAAAAGCACTGGCCCAGCATAAATAGTATTGGCTACTTAGCAGATTTGAGATCCATTACTTCAGGCTTACAGGATCATTTTTATAATGTCATAGTGGTGAACTGCTGACCAGCTACCAGTATCAGTAAGCCATACCAGGGATGATTTAAGTAGCAGTTTTACCCTAAATCCTTGAAACTGCAAGTTTTCAGGTCATTTAAATCAACTATGCCATTCATCTTTTCAGAAAAGTGCATTATCATTCAGCTTATCATAACTGTTGCTTGTTTTCTAAGATACATTTTGTAATTGTGCTGTTGATTTTCTTGATATGTACATAAAATATGTGTAGCCTTTTTAGCTGTGATTCGGTTTTGATCCTTTGATGCTTGTCTGCTTTTCAGCCAACTGATGCTGGACTCCCTGTGTTTCATGGGGCAGTATGTTAGGAGTACTCTGGAAATACAGTTTGAGCATGTTACACCATGAAAGGTGTCATAAACATGGAAGAAAATTAAAAGAAAACCGTAATTTCTATGAAAATTGTGAGGGGGAAAGTGTCCTGGACACTTTGGACACTGCCCAAATTATGAGGGAGAAAGTGTCCTGGAATAGTGGGAAAATTTGACAATAAATGGGTGAAAACGTGCAGAAGACTTGTGTTTAAATCGTTTCCATTTCCCTTCCCCACCAAGTTTAATGTATTATTTACAATGGCTGTTGATATTGATGCTTGATATAATGATATAATTCTTTTCCCTTCACACAGGTAATAGACTAAATAACTAAAAGCCACCTTTAATTTTGCTGTACAGTTACTGATGTTTCGTATCTTGTGGCTGCAGAGTGAGAACAGATACTACCACGTTTTTAGTGGTTTGCTTTCCTACCTTTTTTACTTCCAAATAACTTATCCAACAAAGGTTTTTTTTATTACTGTTTTGTCTATTTTTTTTCTTTTTCCCTACTTCAATCCAAAGCTGAGGAGTTACTGCTACAAGTACAACTGCAGAGAGCAGTACGCTTGCAGAACGCAGGCCAGGGATAGACAGCTGGTACCCTCCCTTCCAGCCACTGCCTGCCTTGCTGTTGGAACAAGCTGAACATGCATTCAGCCCAGTGTCAGTTCATAAAGATGGTAACTAGGCACTGGAGGGGCTGGTTTCCACTAGGAAAAATGCAATTCCAATTCACTGAAGTGCAAAAGAGTTAGTAACAGTTTTTTAACAAATTAGCATGCTTCATTATGCTCATATTGTCCAATGATTTCAGTGTCTGCCTGGTCAGTTCATACACACAAAAAAATCCTGAGGCCAGGGTGTTTTCTGCTGACACCAACTGGCGCTTCCTAAATTGCGTCTGACTGATACAACATTTCCATGTCTCTGACTGTGTACTTATCTATTTCCAATTATGAGCCCTTGTTATCTAGTTACTCAGCTAAATTGTTATCACTGTATTGCATCCAAGGGCAACTGTGTCTCTTTATATCCTTTCTCAGAAGAAAGTTTACCTATGCCTATACATGTCTTGTTATTCGTTTTCTCCTGCAATTTAAAGCCCATATTGAATTATCTGCAATTTTAGTTTTTCTGTGTTGAGGTTGATGTGTGAGTTGTGAGCCTGCTAGCTGTGTTGCTGGACAAGTGTTGTAGCTTTATTTTTACCTCTGTGAGTTCACATCAGCTGAGGATTTAGCCCTTTCTTGATAAGACCATCCTAGCGTTCACCTGCTAGCCTGTGAAATTATATTTGGGAATCAGCTTTGTACCTGATGAGATCTTAGTGTGGAACATACATGGGTACCTATGAAAGTGGATTAGTATCTATCCATGCCAAACTTCTCTGTGCTTGGAAGGATAACAGGAGAAAAGGAAAAGGGTTGAAGATGTTTTAGATTAAGAAAGCAGATACAGAGACTTCATGGTTTCTGTTCCTCACATCCTGATTCTGTTGAAGGGTAGGTGCTAGCACCTACTGGGTACCAATCTGCAGTAAGATAGACCATGTTTCCATGTTCTCACAGCTGCCTCTGATTCTGTTGGTGCTGGCTTTCCCTGTTAGCAACACAAAAGCTGCAGTTCACAAAATGTTAGCAGCATTTCCTGTATAATTTGTGCTATGGTCTTATTTCAGTCTTGCAGAGAGATTTAGTTCTCTGATGTTTTTTCTTCATGCTTCTGATAAAGCAGGAGGCTGATACCTTTGCGGTTATGACCAAGTTTTTTATGCCTGCAGTAGCTCCAGTCCTGGCTTCTCTTCCATTCACATGTCCCAAGAGCCATACGAGTCCCCAGAGCAGCTTCTAGTCTTTTTCTTTTGATGGGACAGCTTTAGTCCTTGAAGAGGGTGCACAATGTTACCTGCGTGCTCATTTCAAGGTGTTCTCTACCTGGAACGGTCTCTCCAGTGCTCTGTGTACTTGCAGCCTTAACATTTATTCCCAGTGTGACTCAAGGAAATGTTGAATAATGGGATTTGGGTCATGGTTGTTAATGAAACATAGTCTTGATCTGAACTCATGACTTTGGAACTTTTAACCCCAGGTGACCTGGGAAAGTCTCCAAGTTTGTTGGTTTTGGAGCACATGAGGAGATTATGCAATCACACGTTGGCAAGGAGAGGGCTGGGCAGCTCTCTTTTATTTTTGCTTTGGTTTACTTTGTTTTAAATTTAGTTCTGTTTGTCTGTTTGCTTTTAGAGCTGGGCATTTGGGTTTTTATTGAATTAATTCAATGTATTACCTTGTACAAACCACAGAAAAGGCATTTTATACATCTGCAGAGTAGTAAATGTGAAACAAAAATATAATCTTGTAGTTGAAGTGCTAAACTGTAGAAGAGTTCTGTGTTAGAGACTCTTAAGGTGACCTTGGGGAAGTAATTTGATCTCTCTTTGTGTTAATCTGTAAAATGAGGATAAGAACATTCCTCTTGTCTGCCTTGATTATTTGAATTAAAGGTCTTTGGAGCAGAGAGTTTCTTTTACTTAGTTTCACTGCTTGGAGTTTAACTACTCTACAAAAAGAATAATCCAGTGATACATGAACATCTTGTAAACATCCTATTACCTTTTAAAGAAAAAACAACTGTAAAGGAATTATGTTTTTATTGGCAAATTTATGGTGTTGCTTGTTCTGTGCTTTTCTAAGTAGATTTTTAATATTAGGTTTCAAATTGCAGTTCTAGTGTGCAGAATTGAGGCAGAGACAAGCCAAACTAACCAGGGAGGTGCCAGCTCAGGAGCTGCACGTTTGCTGGAGATTTATTTTGTTCTTTTTTTAAATAGCACCAAGTTCACAGGAGGGTATGAATATTGGTATCCAAAGGGTCAGGCAGGCACAGTGTGCAGTCCTGCCATGCCTGATGGCTTCCCCTGTTTCCCAGGGGTGAAATTCCATACATTCCTTGCAGCCCAGCTGCATGTAGGAAACAGCTCTCTGAAGAGACCATGGCAGCTATTTTATATTGAGAAACAAGAGAGCTTTTGCTGTTGATCTCACTGGAGGAGAAGGCTTGGTGGTTTTAGTCACTTAGTGTGAGCCCACAGAGTTCATGGGTTCAGAGAGCGGTAGAGGCAGTTAAGTGGTTCCTCCTTCTGAAATGGTTAGTCTTGTGGGCAAAAAAAAAGCCAGCTCTGAGTAGAGGAGATTCAGTCCATTTAATTTATTGGCAATTAATAAACTTTTAGTTACTGATTCTGGTATTGAAAATGAGAGCAAGCACACGATCAGATAAACACCCCTCAGCTTCTCTCTGCACACTCCTCCCTCCCCATGCTGGTCTCCAGTTATACTGGGTGCTGCTGATGAGGTGAGGATGGCACGGGAGCCTGGGGTCAGAGCACTGTTATTCCTTTCATTTTTGTTGCTCCTTATTTCTGGCTCAGTTTTTTCACCATGGGTTCCTCTGCTGGCTGCAGTCCTTTCAGAGCCAGACCTCCTCTGGAGTCTCCTCTCTGTCCCTGCTTGGTGCAGCTCGTTTGCCTTAGTGTTTCTCCTGCCCTAGCATCATTTTTGGTTCTGGCTTGCCTGTGCTTTGGTGCTTTGGTTTCTGTCACACCCTGACACTGCCTCCCAGATCTCCTCATTTTCTCACCATCCACGCTGCTCTGGCATCTTTCTTCTGTCTCCTGCTGAGATGTTTGAATGTTTCTGCCCCTTTTTACATGCATGTTTTTGTAGAGGTGCTGTGTGCACCTCTGTTCTGGTTTTATGTGCAGTGAGGTCCGTTCTGTCCATCGCTCAGCTGGACTGTGGCCAGCACAGTGCAGTCCATGACCACCTCCTACACAAGTCCCCACTGCAGCACCCTCACACCCAAAGCCCTACTCCTTGTGTTGAATACAAGTGAGTAGCCCACAAATTATATGGGTGGTTTTCTTGGATGAGAATTCAAAAGGCGAGGCTTTTAAAGATAGAATCTTGTCATAGTGGAACTGTGCATGTTTAAAATACATTAAAGCTAGGGCAAAGAAATATTTTTCCAGGGGGTAGGTAGCTTGGTAGGAAAGAACTTGCAAGTTTGGACAGTAATTTGGCCTGCTACTGAAGGAGAGTAAGTTCTTTTTGTGGAAAAATGAATGCATACCCAGGGAAAAGACCGAGTTCCACTAATCAAAATGTACTGTGCCCTTTGGGTGGGAGAAGCCAGAGAACAGGATTTCGTTGTTTCTGGGGGCAATCCATAACTAATTTGAAAAGGATTATTTATAACCAAGTTGGTTTTCCACCTAGAGAACAGTCAGTATCCCCAAAAGGATGATTAATCCTTGCCTTCGTTGAGCCTGGATAGCTTTCAGGCTCCCTAGGGATCTGGCTGAGGAGAACACTTAGGCATTGTGTTAAGCCTATCCTGCTCAGCAGAGTATCTTGTTGAGTCTAATTGAATCACTGGGATTTAAAGCGAAGTGAGTGCTTCAGTGTTGTCTCAAAGTTGGACTCCATTTTTTGGAGGCTTTAGGCTGAAAAAAATTGTCAAAGCCCTACATTTTATTAATGGTGATCACTTTGTGTTGTGTGTCAGCTGCATTGTTGTGTAGGAGCCAACGAGGAGAGAAATAACACTGGCATTTCCATGGGCTTATCACAAAGTGCTGTAAACCCAGAAATGGTAGATGCCTTGTGATGCTGGGTTGTGTGTGTGTTACCTGTTACTATATTCCATGCGGACAGGAAAGCTGAGGAATCTGCTCAAAGCTGCAAAGTGAGGAGCACGTGCTGAAATAAGGGTCACACCAGCTGCTCAGGAGTGAAATGCTGTTGGGTTTTATGCTGTATGAGCACCTAATGGACAAGGTTCTATAAACAGTGTCAACAGGATAGCTCCCTAATTCCCAGTGCTGTTAGCACCAGTTCGTATCACAGATGGTAGTGTCATCTCTGTGGCAGTATTGTGGGACTTGTGTTAGTTGAGGGTGCTGGTACGGATGCAGGATCTTAAAATGGTGGCAAGTTAAAGAAGTGAGCCAAACAGAAATGCAGCAGCACAGCAAGGGTCATCTGCTGGGTCAAGTAAAAGCTAGTAGGTGGCTTGTTTGTTCAAAGAGGCAGTTGTATTTTTTTTTTCCTCCAAAGGCACCTCAAAGCAGCATTTGGTGGGTTTGAGAGTGTCTACTTGCTATCCAGCATGTGAGGTGCTAGCCAGAGGAACAGGCTACAGTCAAGACACTGTAGCATCACTCAGTGCTTTCTCCAGGTAGCCCATTTGCCATGTAGTGTTAAATATCAGGCTTTCAGGGGATGCCATTATTTATTGGAATAATATACCTCAAGGAAGTGACCTCTGCACTGCAAGTGTCTGAATGTCCTAGGTGCCAACATGGGCAGTTAAACACAGAGCAGGGCCTCTGCAATGTCTGGTTTATCAGCTCTGTACTCAGCAAACTATTCTGGGAGTCAGGAGCCACGAGAAGCAGCACATTGCTCATGAATGTGTTTGTCTAGTTTTAGTTTGAGGCTGTGTAGTTCAGCCTTAGCAATTCCAGAAGGGAGAGTGGTACCGAGTGATGGGCATTTACAGCATCCTTGATTGAAGGAGAGCTTCTAAATGTGGGGGCCAGAGCTTCCATGGTTTAAAAATGATGGCTGAGGACAGGTTCTGCAAAATTCTTGTACAAAACCCCTGGGGAGATTGCTGGTGCTACCTGAGGGGAGATTTTGCTAGAGATTCTGTTTTGAAAGATCTTTATGACAGGCCTATTTCTCTGCAGGCTTTCCTTTATTTTTCATGCATGCATCAAACTGCAGCAACAATACATTGTTTTGAAGATACCAAAAGGTATCTGGGATACTACTGTCTTAAGTAGGTCAGTGGTCCTCCTCAGATAATCTCAGGGTAAGCAGCAGGAGAATTGGTTTTTAAAATTAGTGGTTTTATATTGACTTCACTCAAAAGGGAATTTAATTCCTTTTACTGTATGGAATACTTTTGCCAGCCTCAGAACAAGGAAGCGTAGGGGAACTCTAACTGGAGTTTGTTGCTGCTGACTGAAATCCCCACGTGGGTTGCTGCTAAGGTAGCTAAGAGGCCTGTTTGACATTTGAGTGCTATTATGGGTAACACCACTCATTGTAAGCCAGAATTGCCATGCTGTCTGGAAAAAGCAATTGCTTTTTCTGCTAACTTCAGCAGCTTTTTTTCATGCAGCCTTGAGGATCTTTGAGGATTTGGAGTGAATAATTTGACACTTCTGTTTATTCATTGTTTTGAGTAAGATATTGATACGGACCTCAAGTGATGTGTGTGAGATTGTTGCACAGAGCTCTCTTAGGATATTCAATTTCTAATTAACTTCTCCTATATATTAGGAAAAAAAACCCAACCCAAAATAGTCTTCTGAAATACTGACTGGATCTTCTCTTGTATGGCAGGTGTGTTGAAGGCATAACTCAAACAACATTAATTTACCACTTACAAGGCTGATAAACAGTATCTGCATGTTACAGACTTGTAGATATTAGGTGTAAGAAACATACTCTTAGCATGATCCTCCAACCCTTCAATAAGGGGTTCAGAAGGGTGAATTGATTATCTTGAAATACTGTCCCTTAGCATGTAAATGCAGAGAGCTTTTATGGTTGTGATGAAGATGAGATGCTCTCAGAACATTAGTAAGACTGTCTGGGTTCACTATCTTTTTGTCACCCAATTTATATTACGATCTGTTTAGTGAAAAATCACTCTGTGCTAGTACAGAAATATGGCAGACTCAATTAACTTTATGATCCTTCCCTGTGGTTTGCTAACCACTGATCAGTAATCCATCTGTTAACAATCACGTTGAGTA
Source organism: Zapornia atra (assembly GCA_013400835.1). Lineage (NCBI taxonomy): Eukaryota > Metazoa > Chordata > Aves > Gruiformes > Rallidae > Zapornia > Zapornia atra. The sequence continues at coordinate 121,294 of VZTU01010768.1, forward strand.
ATGCAGTTTATGATTCAAAGACTGGCTTAGCTTAGTTAACATTTGTTTCAACATCGTCTGTTTTGCAGCACATCTTAGCTTGCTGCATACTTCATTGCAAGATTAGTGCCTTTCTGTTACTAAAAATAGTCTTAAAACTGCCTATTGCTTTTCCTATTTGAGATTAAGATATCTCCTGATGATATTCACTTAACAAGTGGTTCATGACTCTTCTTTGAAAGGATTATAATTTTTCTTAAACAGTAATTGTCATATGAGATACATCATGTAACAAATGCCAGTGGAATGATTTTGTCAAGTCATTTTGTTTTGGCAGTACAGATGATGCTATAGAACGTGCTTTTATTCACCACCCAAGTGACCAAAGGCAAATGTGCCTGGATGGACATGGTCAAAGCTGTTGCTGCTCAGCAAATGAAGGATAGTACTGCTATGGTTTTAGAGAGACAAGCTCTAAATTGGCATCAAGAATACTGCTACAGTTTAACTGGATTGTAGAGCTGACCTAGCAGTAAGGTGTGTTTGTACCTGACAGCCTGAGAGGGTGCTTCAGGTTTGAAGCAAGAGGAGAATATCCCGAGGTGCCTCAGTAGCTGGGCACTAGTGTGTACTGAAAAACAGTAAGATTTATGCTTTGTCACTGAGAAACTGTGAAAACTGTACACTAAAGCTATAGAATATCAGAATCCATGGTGTAATCCTCACTGAGTCCAGATAAGGTTATTATCCTTAAGTAAATGCAACCAGATTTCTTAATCTCTCAATCCCTATCAAAAGCATAATAAACTGGATCTATCAAGCACATTTCTGTTAATCACAGAACCCTCACAGATTTGCTCTAGCACACAGAGTTTCTGTGTATGTTTATGTGATCGCTTCTTGGATAGCATCAAGCAGGTCCTACTAAATATTTCCCTTAATACTGAACATGTGCTTAAATCATCCTAGGGCAGAGGCCTTAGGCCCTCATATCACAGGCTGTTCTGTGGGGAATTAATTGTGGTATCAAAGCTCTGGATAACATATGAGGGATGGGAGAAGGATAGAAAACAGCAGGCAAAATACAGGTAAAGCAAGCACGTTTGCAGTTTCACAGTAAAACTATGTGATAAGTTTTGTTTCCCCTGCTATATTTTAAATCTCATCAATTTGTAGCCTTTTGACATATTTGACACATACATATGTATGTGACACAAAGCCTTTTATTTTTGTTTGTAAATAACATAGGAGTCTTCTCAGTTTGATTTCAAGTTACAGTTATTAATAGTTTGGGTTATTACCTAACACTCCTCTTTCTAAATTTTTGTATTTTCATTTCTTAGCTGCATCAGGTCTATTCATGTGTTAACACATGTTTACAAATATTTAGGAAAGTATTTACATACCAGTTTTCTTATTTAAAATAGTATATGTTTCACCTTTTCTTTCCAAAAATTGATTTCTAGTATTGAAATCTTTGCATCCTATTTTCATGCAAATTATTTTTGATATCTTCACTTGTATTTCCTGAACTGGTTTTGTATGAAGTATCATCCTAATTTAACCAGTTAAACATCTTAATGTCTTTATTGCTTGTTTTTTCTTTTAAATAATCTATTTCTCAAGGCAGCGATCCAACCCATGCCTAAAGCTAAAGCTTTCATCCTACCAACACCTCATAAAAAGGAGTGTGGGTTAACACAGGGGAGAGCTGCTGGTGCCTGGCCAGTATGAATGCATTGGCGGGCTAGTACGCTCTCACATGTGTGGGTACCATGTATCACCATGGTTAGGGCACAAACAAATACTGTCCTACAGTGTTCTGATTGCTGCTGGGATCCTGTTTGCATCTGCTGTTCTCAGCAGCAGGCTAATTATGAAGGGAAAATAACAATACTTCTATGGAAAATATCAGGAACCAGGTAGAAAGTATGGCAAAGAACTGAAAGTTGATATTTTTTCCTGCCTTGTTTAAAAATAGCTGCACTGGTTATATGTAGACAGGGAAAATACTTTTAAGGCAAATTGGCATGCTGTGGGAGTAATTCAGATAAATTTACAGGAAGAGAGAGTTTTTAAGTGATTCTTCAGATAGGATTTGAGTGGCAGTAGCACAAGCAAGCTACAGCCTAGGTTTTGCCTTAGGCTTTTGCATGCATGTGTAGGCATGCAGCTCACTAGTATCTCTTCGTGGGAGAGCCTCCTCCCAGGATACCCTGGAATTCCCAAAGATACCTGTCTGATACCAGTGTCTAGTGAGCACAGTAACCTCCTTTATCTGTCCCTGACAGCTGGGAGGTTTGATTTCAGTCTCAGTCACTGTTTGGTCACCTTAGCTGATAGGATTCTTATAGATTTGAGATTCAAGAACTGAGACTGAAGATAAGCAAAATGACTCTGCGTTTTTCATCCCTTCTTTCTAACAGGTGTTTCAGTAACTGCTCAAGGCTCCACTGTGCTGGGCTTTTGCGACAGGGGAATGCCTCAGAGAGTGTGCAGGCTATAGACAGACAGGCTTTACAAACCTGAGGTTACAGACATTCACCTCCACCAGAAACACAAAGGATGGGAGAAAATTACTACTACTTCTGCCTTTACAAAGAGAGCATGGAGAAGAAGTGATAAGACAGATCTGATTCTTGAACTTGGTTCTTTGCTGTCTCACTAGTGCCTTTCACCCCAGAACAGCTTTTTTCACAGCTTGTCAGCCTGTGCACAGTCCCTCTGTCCTGTCCCAAGCAAACAGACGTCCAGCTGGAGTTACAGGACAGCCACCTGACAGCATCAGAGGGAATTTTTTTAAAAACCTGGAAGTTTTGAACTTCAAATCCTGTAAATTAATTTTTAAAATGGTCTCCAAATCTGTATCAGCTGTTACACAGAGAGAAGGTAGAGCGCTGCTGCCATTAGGAAGATTTGGTTGTCTTTAGTGCCTTGGCAATCTCTAGCACAGTCATCTTACCTTCATTCCCAGAAGCAGAAAGGAGTGAGGAAATTTAAAGCCACTAGCAAAAAAATATGCAACAGTTTCATACCATTATTTTTGTCTTTCTTTTTCCTCCTTATTTGTTCAGTTTTCAGCCAAAAAACCCACCCCAACCAATTGCAAGTTAGCATTTCAGATCATGCTGTCTGTGCTAGGCCACCCTTGAAGATATAAAGGACACAGCTGTAAAATCCTGAGAGTCCCCTTGATTATGCTGCTATGGGCACAGCATGTCCTCAGTGCTATGCAAAATTGCCCAGAGGTTGTGGAGCTGGAAGTCAAAGAAATTGTATTTCCCAGCATGAAATTTGAAGTTACACCTGCTACGACATTGTTAGAGTTGACTGAGCAGAACTCCAAGTCTGCTTGTGAAGGTGGGCATGCCAATGCTGTAACTAGAAAAATTCACATTTAAAAGAACAATAGCCCATATCCTTGTCCAGTTTAAATTTAGAGGAAGCTGCTTTTTTACTTTCATTTCAAGCAGAGCTGAAGCCAGCCTGTTTTGCTGTGACCTCTGCTTTGCAGCAGATGCATAGCAAGGCGTTTCCCAGAAGCTTCTTTCTGACTTCCAATAAGAAGCCAAAGTATTCTGTGGCTTGCAGCAGAGACGTGGAGTCTCGCCAGCAAGAATCTGCAGCTGAGAGTCACTTAGCCTGAGTCTTTGGTTTCCTGTTCTGTATTCAGGGAGAGAGTCATCAATAAGGGATGCTGCAGTATTTATTTTCCTTGTTTTCTTTTACTCAACATCTATTACTATGCAGATAGTTGCTGTAATTTCCTTTTCAGAAGGGTTTGTTATGAGTACTGAGGTCCTTGTTCTGGTTGATGCAGCAAAACTAATTACTATTAGACCCTTGTACACTGCTCTATGTGGACAGTTTTAGACTTTGCACAGCAAATGAATTCCTTCACTTTGCTCAGAATGTGCCTTAGGTTTCTCATAGGAACACTGGGTTGTTGTGTTTTTTCCTATCTCTCTTCCATTTTAGCTGGTTCTTTTTCTTTGCAGATCTGGGAGTATTTTGAGATGTTTTCATAAAATGCAGTAATGAGTACTCTCAAGCTGATAGACTTTATTTGAATTTACATCAATAAAGTGTTGTTGCAAAATGTAATGAAGTCAACATTGCATCATTCACCAGGGAGCATAAGGAATGACAAAAATCACGGTGATGTGTCTATGGAGAGATGTTAGCACAAAGCAATACTCCAATGACAAAAGCTGTATTCATCACAGAAGAAGGTGCTATTGATTATTTTTTTTCTTTTCTTTCCTTTCCCCTGAAATTAAACAATGCTGTCCAGACTTCCCAGTTGTTCCAGGAAGTATAGATGCTACTCTGGGTAAATTGGATATTTAATAAGACGTTGATTTGTCTTATTGGAAACCCAAGTGAGCTTAAGAAAGCATTAATCATTCATTAATTATTCATTTAAGCTGGTCTTGTAAGCAAGAGTGAAAGTCTCAACCTGTCTTGTCCTGAAAAGGTGTATATCTCATGTTACACACCTTTACATGGCTCACCTTAACACATCTCATCTGTGTTCATTAATAAAGAACAAAAAATTGGCTCCAGGCAGTGCCCAGCAGCACTGGACCTTAAAACTATTATAAAGCAACCTGACACTTTGGAAAAGTTTAATTGATGATGTCTTGTAATTGGGCTCTTTAAAACTGCAAAGGCTGTGACAATTTAGAGGTCTATTGGTACTGTAGCTTCCATAGCTAATCTTGAGAAGTGCTGAAGCAACATAAATAAGAATAAATTTTCAAAGCAATTGCTGCCCATGTTTGATCTGTATGCCTGCTTTGAGCATCCCTTTGTTCAAGCATAGACACTGCACTAGTTTAGTGCCAGTTTAAAACCGAGTTCACTGAGTAGCTGAGGTGCTCTCGATGGAACAGTGTTTGAAACTAGAGCAGTTGCGTTAGTAGGTGCCTGCACCTCACTGGTGTGAGCTGGGCTGATACCTTGTGTTTTCTCTTGCACAAAATGATCCACGCACCTTGTTATACTGGTGTCTTGTTATACTGGGCTGAACTGATACACAACCACATTTTGACTTAATCTCACATGATTTGTAAGTAGAGAAGTGTAAGTTCACAACGTTGTAGTGTAACTGGTAAATACCTGACCTGTGTCTATATTCTGCCTCTCATGCAGTTAGTGTGTGCCTTGTGCTATGAAGACAATTGTGAGCCCCAGCACTGAGCCACAAATGTGTTGCTCTGGTAGCACCTCTCCCTCAGAAAGTTGATAATTTATGTTCTTTAAATCTGGATGATAGTTGTGGTGTTAAAACATTTGGATTTGAAACTCCAGTAAAGGCAACACAACTCCTCAAGGAATGCTGCTTCCAGAAATATGGCAGCTGTGGTATATGTGACCGCAGGGACTGACTGGCTGCTTAGGTGACTCTCTCCATCCCAGCATCTGGGAATCTTGTCCTCTGTATTTATTCCCACAGTAGGGTAGGGCTCACAGTTCACCTGGCTTAGTCAGGGACACTCAAGACAGAGAAACTGCAGCATACAGGTAAGATGATTTTAAGCTGATAGATTACAGGCTCAGAGGCTTAGCTGAGGTTCACTGTCTGACTTCAGTCATCCTGAGTTAAGGTCATGCCATCCAAAGAGCCCAGATACCTCTTGTGGAGCAGGGATTGGAACCTGGGCTATCCAGATCCTAAATTAATATCCTGTTGCTAATTATACTGTCTGGAGCCTGTTATTGTGTTAGCAATGATACAGACTTGCCTTATTGCACCATTGCTGCTTGTGCACCGATGCCTTCTGGCGTGCAGGTGATGTGGGGAGGCAGAGACCGAAATACTTCCTGTCTCAAGATGTGTGGTGCCTGTAAGGAGATCAGCCTAGTCCTAACTCAGGGTTCTCAGTCCCAAACCACTTCACAATTCATATGTCCAGTAAACTGGCTGGATGTCAGTCAGAAGCATTTAAATAAATCTGCTGATCAAGATTTTTCTCTTTATTGCCTGTTCTACCTTCACTGGGGACTATAAAGGGTCACCTCTGCCACTGAGAAGCCTTGTGTGTGTTACATACATCCAAAGGAAAACGCTTGCAAGCAGTTCCTTACAGGAGAACAACGAAAGTCAATGACTCAATCTTGACCTACAATGCCAAATTGAGGCCAGTAAGACAAGCACCTTAATTAGCTTCACTTAAGACATCAGTCTGTAAATAGCAACTAGCAGTATCTGTATTCATTTAAACGGCTGTAAGTCAGAACTGGAAAGAAGTTGTGTCATTGGACCAGTCCTGAAAGCATTGATTTACTCTCTAGTAAAGAGCAGAAACTTGTCTTTCAGATCAATACCAGAAGGCCTGGATGCTGGCATAAAGAATTTGTTAGTGTCCTCCACATGTGACTTTGAGAGAGCAGAATGTTGCAGGTACAGATTTCACACTGCAACATTTAAGTCCTAGGAATATTTGCCCACATCCTTGATCCAGTTCCTCCTTTGAGCAACTTTAAAATGTCTGTTACCTTTTCTTCAGTTGGCATCAGGCCCATCTCAGGCTGCCTGGATCTGAGAAGGAATTTTCCTCCTAATAATTTAATTTGTCTCTATGTTTGTCTCTTGTTTTCTTTCTTTCTTTCTTTCTCGTGGTGTAAACTATGTGTTTCCTTGGTTACAAGTTAATAGTTAATAGTCTTGTTTGGAAGGGTAATAACTTGACTCCAGAAGTAGTATTGCACTGCAGAATGTTAGATGTGGTTTGCTCAGGGCAAGGCGTTTACCGGCCTGTTATTTAAATGGAGCTGCTAATTGAAATACCGATTGGCATTGCCAGCTGTGTTCTGTTCACTGGTATGAGCTGAGTAACTGCCCAAGGGAAATAGTTGAAGTGAGGCTACCAGAGATGTTCAGAATTTCGAGCTTGAGTAGAAGACTGCAGCAGTTCTCTTTGAAGACTGGGGTGCTGGGGGTGGTGGTGGGGGAGAGCACTGTGGACGTGTGCATGGGTGAAAGAACAAAATAGCAGTTTGGCTAGACTTAGAGAAGAAGGTATTCCTTGGAATATTTATCCTTTATTCTTGGTGCTGTTACTCCTGCAATTACATACTAGGCTTTTATATTATTAATCTTGTATGTGTATAATACAGAATGAAAGCAGCATTTCTGCACTAAGGGTTTTATAAGGGAGACTAATATAGGAGGACTGCATGAAGCAATGGGTCTTTTGCTCTAGAAATTCATTGAGCAAAGGGAGGAAACTGGCGCAGCAAATGTGAGCACAGTATTTGGTATGCTGCAGCAGAAGCAGTAACCTGGAAAAAGCATAATCCTGGCTAGGGAGATGTTGGGAATCGGTTGGGAAAGGAAAAGAGCTCCAGAAAACACAGACTTAAAATAATGAAGCTGATTTCCAGTGACAGTGCTGTAGGTGTATCAGCAGTCAGTCCTTTACAGGCCAGGAAAAGCAGGACAGGAATGGTATGAAGGCAGAAGCGTGGGCAGTGTGGTACGTTTTCTCAGAAGCCTTCTGATGAGCATCGCTACTCTGAGAACAATATTACAAAGAAGACAACTTTCTACTGCTAGAACGGGATGTGGGAGGGAGATGTGAAGGAACACCATTTTGTTTGGGAACATTCTGGGTAATATTTTCCACTTCAGACAGCATAGTTGAGACTCACTCTTGCTCTAGCTCACACCCGTGCGTTTCTGTTGTGGCCCCAAGCTGCCACAGACACAACAGAAGAGAGAGTTAAACATTTCTATGGAAGCCAAATGTGGAGCCATAAAAGTTTTATTACAACGATGAAATACACAATAAAGCTGACACAAGGCTTTCCCATTCCATCCAAGTTCTGCTTAGCACTGTGGGATAGTTACCAGCACCAGGAATTTTATCTCCCTGACTGTATTGTGGATGCTGTGGTCATTTCTCTCCACTTATAATTCAAATTTGCATAAAGAGAGTAATTTCTTCTGGAATTAATGGGACTAAAACCAAATAATGTTGGCTTCTTTTCTCCATAGATGTGCTTTGCCTGTGCTAGGTACGTGCTGTAGAGAAATGGGCATGTTTGTAGTTGATTTGCATGCAGAGTCAGCTCTGCCTGGTTCATCTGGTTTCCCAAAACATCATTTGGAATCACTTTCCTTTCATTCTTTCTCCTTGGATTATATTCTTTCTTGGATTAAAATAGCCCAGTTCTTGTTGCCTTGCGTGCTCGTTGAATGGTTTGTACACACTCCTGTTCTTGGAAAGAAAAGCTGGAACACTTTGTGGTGCTGAAACTGTGCAGGGAGTTCTTCCTCATCTTTCCATGGCAGCCTCAGTGGAAAGAGGTGGTCGTCAATGTGAATGGTTTAAACTAACAGCTGGATGAGCCTAAGATGTGAACAGATACATTTGTATTGTGATGAAAAGTGTCTGACAAGACAGATTTACGTGCAGGAGAAAATATTTTTTGTTTGCATTCAAATCATTTGGTTGTTGCTTTTTTTCTTTTGCAGTGGCCCATCCTCAGGAGCCTCACCACCCCTCTGAAAAGCCAGTCATCCACTGCCATAAATGTGGGGAGCCATGTAAAGGTGAAGTACTCCGTGTTCAGGCCAGACACTTTCACATCAAATGCTTCACCTGCAAAGGTAAGACCTTGATACTCATCAGTTGAAATGAGAAATGAGTCAATTAGTGCAGATGTACCTTGAACCAGTGGTGAGAGGTCACGCTTCCTGCGATGGGCTAATGACAGGATATTCTTGTTGCTCAGTAGCTGAAGGTCTTGTGGTTGGGGAGGGTAAAGGATGGGGAGTGAAGTGGCTGGATCACCATGTACAGGCACCAAGGTGATCGGTGCCACACAGGACCCATTCAGCACATGAACATCTGTAATTTAATTGTATTGCACGAGACATCTCATTTTATTGGGGTAAATTTGCCACCAATAGAAGACTCAAAATAGCACATTCTCTTCTAAATCACAGCACAGTAGGGGTTGGAAGGGACCTCTGGAGATCATCTAGTCCAACCCCACTGACAGAGCAGGATCACCTAGAGCAGGTCCTCTTACAGTGCCTCTCTCTCTTTGGGCTGCCATTCTTTGTCCCTTCCCCTATGTGGGCTGCCATTCTCCATGTTTCTCCCTTCATTTGAGCCTGTGACTTGTAGTCTCACAGAGCCCCTGCTCTGCTGCCCAGAGCAAGGACCTGAGGACTCTCAGCAGCTCCAGCTCCTGCAATTGAGCCCTCTGTGACCACAACAAGGACTCACTGTGGGTTGTTTATTTTTACAAAAAGAGGTTTAATGAAGCATTAAATAATTGTAAACTGCTGTGTGTGAAATCATCACCTTTGAAGATGGGTATTCTGGAGCAGGAGGCCGTTTGGACTCCTTCATACAGTTTCTGTTTAATGCACAACAAGATAGAGTTGGCTGAATTAAGAAACCGCAGTATGTGGGATGAAAGGTGAGAAGATGGAGAAATACATAGGCCCATATAAACCAAAGGAAGGATTGCTCCTGTACAACCAGCATTTGCCACAACATAGCATAGGGTGGATGCAATGAAACGGCTTCAGGCTTGAGGTGAATGTGGTGGAGCTGCTGGTGAACATGGAGAAAGGTGCAGGAGTAAATCAGAGTAACCGAGTAACTAAAACAGAGTAGTGGAATCTATACTACAGAGTTTTTCACTTCCTTTGAACCAAAGTTATCTCTTCTGAAAGTCCATAACTAGCATGTATACCACAGATCTGCCTCAAGTCCAGTCCCTGAGTTTCAGCTATATTTTTCATGTTCCAGATGCAGGTGGAATAGTATAGTCGTGTGATTGGTGCATCTCTGTTCTTCTGCTTCCTAAGTAGATGGGATACAGCAGAAAGTAAAGACGCCAGTTTTACTGTTACTAAAGGCTTCTTTAAAAAGTCACTTCAGTTATTTGCATGCTGAAAAAATTAATGACTAAATTGAAGAAATTCTGTGTTTTCTACCTCTGGTTACCTGCCTTTTAGTTAAATATAGCTAGCTACAGTTAGCTCAAAACCCACTTAACCTTCTCTTGGATATTGATGTCTTTCATCTGTGTCAAGCTGGAATGTTATCAGCCCATCATGGAAGGCAGAGAGGAGTGCTATCTGCACTATTGCTGAAACGCTGAGGCAATGCCTATGTCCCTCCGTATTGGTGTTGCTGTATTTCAAGCAGTACTCTATGTTATATAATCTCTAAAGAATTCCAAACCAGCAACAACTTGTTTCTATTACTGTTTCTGCTTGTAATGAGTAGTGGTCTCAATTTACAGAAGACACCGGATGAAGGTATTTCCAGCAGCAGGCCAGCTGAGACCCTTTGAGTCATGGAGGAGAACAGGCATGGCAGCAAATAATGTACCTAGCACCTCCTGATAAAGCAAGGGGAGAGATAGAACAGAGCACTGGAATCGTTTTCCTGTTGAACACACCAATCTTGTTATTTTGGGAGGGGATCCAATTTCTTCTTTCACTTGTTATTTAGTTATTCACTATTACACTGCTTTTGTCCTGTGACTGTTCTATTGCAGGGCTGGGTTTAGCAGGATACTACTTTTTTCCTTTTTCTTTTTTTTTTCCTTCTCTCCCCTTAAGCAATATCTAAACTCATTGCAGCTTCTGTTCATGGAGATACTTCCAAGCTGATGACAGTTTAATGTTCTGTAATATTGATCTCATGACCACTTGCATGAAGATCACCAGAGAAGGGATAGCTATAGAAAAATCTCAGATAGAAATGAAACTTTTTTTTTATCATTAGCTTGTTAAGGAAACTTTGAGGTTGTGGAAGGTGAGTGGCTGTATGTGTTCATTTATTGGTTAGGAGAAGGGAGTGACAGTGTGGCGTCTGTCTCTCTAGTATTTGCACATCCCAGTTTGAACTGAGGGCACCAGTGCTGAATCTTAGAGACTTTTCTCTTGCTGCTCATTCAGTGTGTGCCTTGTTAGTTGAGTTTGTCAGCAAGTGAGCTTTGTCTTCTTGTGCTCATTTGTCTTTCACTGAGAGGAAGGAAAGGAGGGTGCCTGAGAGGTTGCTCCAGGTCTTGAATCTTATACCTGAGCTGCAGAGCTCAGTTATTGCTGGCCTCTCATATTTTAGTGAATACACTTTTTGTTTAAACCAGATAGTTATTTACTTATATTGCATGTTGTCTGACCATATGGTTCATACAAGTGGGACACAGATGTTCAAGTAGGCATTTTTTCTTTCTAAGTAAAATGGGTTTTTAATTTGACATGACTGTGTCTCTACAGGAGGTGGAGTTAGATCCCCTCAGCTTATATAGTTTGTTAGCCAGAGGAAACAGCTCCTGATACTGGAACCAGAACATATTAAAAAACAAGCCACCTGTAGATGCAGCTTTCTCCTTTCTGTATACTAAGGTTTGCTCTTGAGACTTCACCTCCTGCTTCTACAGTGTGAAAGACTTTAATGAGTACATGCATGTCTGACTGCTGTCATACCTGGTGAAAATGTTGAACTTTTACCCATAGGCTTAGTCTGATAGTCTAGCAAGGTGTGCAGAAAATCCATTTCCTCATAAAGCTGTCACACTAATTGTATACTAGCAGGGTTTCACCACAAACCTGTTCTTACTTTGCTCTGTATGGGATTCCTTTGGGTTTGTTTTCTTTTGTGGGTTTTTTTTGTTGCCATCCGTGCTCTCAACTATGTGTTTATGTCATACTGTTAAGTGTATTTTATAGGATCGTAATCCCTCTTCCCTAGTTTATCTCAGAGACATCTGGGCACTGTGTGCTTGCATGGCTGGCCTGTCAGAGGTGGCTGCTGTGCTGCAGGACCCGGTGACTTAAGCCTCCATGCTGCATCAGCCAGCGCAGGATGTGCTCATGTGTCATGTTCCGTGATCGGAAAGTCACCTTCCCCTGTAGCTTGGTGCTCCATCTGTCTCTGGAATCTTTCTGGGAGCAGAGTAACTGCTTCCTGACAAAGGTGGCAAGGAAAACCTCCACCGACTGGCATGTTCCCAAACCCTGTGATAAGATGCGGTTGGCTTTTCCTCCCGGCCTGTTGAGAACCACACGTATGCAGCTGGTTTGTCCTATCTGCCTGGCGGGGCTGGCTGGTTCTATTTGTGGCACCAGATAAGAGGGGATAGAAAAACAAAGAGCTGAAAATGGTGTGGCCTGTCCCCCAGAAGGTGAGCTCTGCCAGCAGCCCGATAGGCAAGGAATCTCAGGCAGTCAGCAGCTGACTGGGAGCTGGAGTTAAGCGGGAATGATGGGCAGTGGAGGGAAAAGACACGTTCAGGAGCACAGCTCCAGGAGCACTATTCAGCGCAGCTGGCCTTGGCTGTTTGATAACAAAGTCACCTTGCTCAGGAAGGTCATTGTTGGGTGTTACAAATGCGAATTTAGTTGGATTCAGCTGTAATAAATAAGTCCTAATTTCTATTTTACTAGGAACACACTACTCTTACCCCCAAATTGCCTATGGTTACCATGAGCAGAAGGCTGAGAGGGAGGGTTTGATGAAGAGGTTGGGTGGAGAATAGACTCAGCTGGAGACCTCAAGGGTTTACTTTTTGTCTTTAATAAGAATTAACAATAAGAATTAATTAGTGTCTTATCACGAAGTTAAAAGTTTTTCTTAAGCATTTATGCACATGAATAACTTCTCTGGAGAAACTAAGGCTGTTCACAGCAATGTCTGTTACGTATGTAAATGTGTGTGGGATCAGGCCCTGAATTACAGTGTGCATGACCAGAGATTTTAATACCTCAATTCAAATTGTGATCTGATACAAATGATAATTTTCCATCATTGTCAGTTGATTACAGTTCATTTTGCCCTACTGCATGTACTAGGAGAGGAAATGCTGAGGCTAGCAAAATGGCTATAAGATGACTTTATTCTTAAGCCTGTGATTCATCATCGTCTGGGTTAGAGGGAAATGCTGGTTTCAATACAGCGTGCTGCTTAAAAGAACAAGCTTTAAGGTTTCATAGTAATAATGTAAAAGTTTGCATAGTTTGATTTTGATACATGTAAAGATTGGTTGCGTTATCTTAACAAGGTCATGTGGTATTTGTGGTAGGAGTGGTTCAAATAAGAGCTGGCGTTCCCATTCTTCATGCTGAGTATAACTTGGAAAGCATAGTTAGCTTCCATGGATCAGCCTAACCTGAAAAACCAAACCAAAGCAAAATCTCATAAATAAGCAATCCTGCCATGAGAATATGGATGGTGTCCTAAAGTTTTCTAGTCCTATGTGGCATAAATGTCTGTAGTTGGATTAGGCTATGCCAGGTGGAAGTGTTTCACTGTGTACGCATGTTTTACACACTATGGCAGTATCAGATATCAAAAGGCAATTACCAGCTAATATTCTTGCTAATTATAAGGCAAAGATGAGTCTTGGCATGCAGGAAACATTCCCCAAAGCCAGAATATCCCATGGAGAAGAAACTTTTAGCTTCTATTAAAACATCAGTATAAATCACCATAATGCAGTTTCTTAATTATGGAACAAATGTGCTAACTTTTCCTCTTTTGAGTTAGATGTCTTTCAAGCTCATTTAGGAAAGCCCACATCAGGATGTACTTCCAGGATCCTTTGTGGTGTGTTTCGGTTCCAGGTCTGTTTCTTTTCTGTGATGACTTTTGCAAGGCTGTAGCTCAATGAGCTTGAGGAGGAAGGGGGAGGGTTCCTATGTTTACATTGTGGGATGCTCTGTAATCTTTGACTTTGAACTGGATCGTCCTCCCTTGAAGGACTGGGAAGAAGTTAGGGTCATGTAAGCAGACACTGTATCAACAGGCTGGAATGTGCTTTAAATCATTAGTTCTTTGACCTTTGATCTGTCATCAGATTCCTTCAGGGGCAGCAGGAGGAGGCTGCAAACTGGCTGCTGGGTTGTTAGTGCTATTAATAGTTCAGTGTCAGTGGATGGAAAGTTTAAATATAAGGACATTTTTGTAGTAGGTGTCCAATGCACTGTTTGAAAAGCTTTCTCTATTTCTACATATACTTCTGAAATGGAGACTGACTTATGAACACAGTAACATAACTGGTGGCTAAAATGTGCTTCTTCCTGAGCACTGGGAAATTATATGAGGTCCCTTGAAGCTCTGAATCACAGAACCAAAGAGCCTTCTTTATGGAAAAGCTCTCTAGGCTTGTAATTCTCTTTCAGTACACCATGGTTCTGCTTGCCAGCTTGTGAACTCCCCTTTTCAGCTTGACTGTTAAAACAGCCTTTAACATTATTAAGTCTTTTGATTTTTCTCAAGAGTGTTAGTATTTTCAGTATTTTCATTATGAGCCTGAGAGTCTCAGCTTTCATTTAAAGAAAGGGCATTTCTAGCCACTAAAATATAAAACATTGGAAAATACAAACCTGAAATGCTCTAACAGAAGAACACAAATAAAAAGGACATAAAAGTTACAATATCTTTGTTTGGATGGTCAGGATTTGGGGAATCTCACTCTAGATCTTGAAGGGTTAAAATTCTGTGTCCTTTATCCATGTTAGAACATCCCTTGGAAAGGAATGAGGAGAAGTTGAGATTTTAAGCATTAAAATGAAAGAGGAGTACTTGTTGCTGAAGAGATTAGTACACAAATCAAGTGAAGAAGAAAAAAGGGGGCATGATGTTGCCTGTGTGTACAGGGAGAACTAATGGGGGACAGCAAGAACATAGCTGAGGACAGCAGATCAGGTTTGAACAGTTTAGAAAATCCAGAGGGCAATGGGATTGTGCTGTTCCTGGGAGGCTAGTGGAGGTTAAAATTTCTGTTTCAAGCCTGTTTCAGGGGTGCTGCAGATTCTAAATGACCTTTAACCCCTTGGCAGAGAAAGCCACGAGTCATTCTTCTCACTGGTGGAACATGGTCTCCTTAAGAATTCCTGAGCATCCCTTGCTCCATGCTGGGGCCGTAGCTGAGGTGATTCGTTGGGCTTTGACAGTAGAGCTCAAACTATACCCATAGTTCTATCTCATGCAGTTCTCCCATCTTCTGACCCTTTCGTGCCCTTCTACTTGTTTTCAATAGCCATGTCCTATTTTCCTTGGGTCTTTTTTTCCAAATTATGTTTTCCATTTTCATATAAACCACTGAATTTTTAATTTTTTGCTCTACATATTCACAGGGAAAAAACTCTCAAGAAGTTTCATCCCATTCTGAAGTGGATCCTTGTTTTGTTCTTGGGGTTTTAATGCTATTAATGGCAATTTGTTGACACTGATCTTAGTTTACTTTGGCCTGAGCTCTCTTTCAGTGACCAAACATTTGACAGGAAATTAATTTAATTGCATGACTTGGCTGATCTTGAGGAACACTGACAGGTGCCATGTCAGATTTTAACAAGCTACTGGATCCCTTTGAAAGTAGAGGGCCAGCAGGATGCTTTACAGGTGCTCAAGGAGTGGAGCAGAACATCCTTACAAGAAAATGGAAAGTTTCTGGCATTTGCTGTCTATGTATCCTTCATTTGCTTGGCTTGGATGTTGTTTGTTTCTGTTCTATTCTTACATCCTTGGTTTGCTTATTTATATTCTTTTAAGGGAGATCTCTCCTCTTGATAGATGCAGCCAAACTCTCCCAGGTTAAACTTTGACTTTTTTTCCACTGGTTACATTTGCTTCAAGGTTCATTTCTCACAGACCCATAAATGACTTTGATCTCCACCTCGTGCTTAGTTTAATGTGAAAGGTGTTTTAAATGGTTGAATGATTCTTGCCATTGTTTCCATCCTGGTGCATGAGACATTGATATTTTAGTTGGGAAGCTGTCACATTGCTACATTATATGTAGCTGTTGCTTGCTTGCTGTTGAGCTTAGACACTAGATGTTAGAAAGACTGAAATATATACAAATCAGGTGTGCACAGGGAAGTTTCCCTGTGCAGTATTATTTGTATCTCCTGCATTAAGGAGAAAACCAAAGAAAGTTGACCTCATAGGGCTAAAGGCAATGTCATGGCATTGTTTGGGAAGTTAACTTAAAACTCTGAGCTCACCTGAAAAACAGTCATCACTAGTGGTTTCAGTTGAGTGAATGCTTCCATTCATTGGAACAGGGTGCCCAGAGAAGCTGTGGCTGCCCCCTCCCTGGCAGTGTTCAAGGCTGGGTTGGATGGGCTTCGGACACCCTGGGCTACTGGAGGGTGTCCCTGCCCATGGCAGAGGGTTGAGACTAGGTGGGATTCCAACCCAAAGCAGTCTGTGAATCTTTATTTAAGTGCTTACATGTTTCACTCTGGTACCCCCCAGAGAACTACTTGTGTCACAATGACAGTGGCACTCCCTCCTCGGGCAGCCAGGATGTTTGAAATGGAGGCTCAGGGTTTTTAAAGGGAAGAGAAGAAGGGCTTGGCTGGAGGCTAGGGGGTGCTTCTCATGGGGATCACTGAGCAGTTGAAGGGAAGAGGGGAGAAATGCATTCTCATCTTTTGCTCAGAAGGTGTTTTAGCTGCTAAACCTTTCTTCTTGCTGGTGACTAGATAATGAAGTGGATCTTAGCATCACCTGTATATTTATAGAAGCTCTTTTAACTTCTCAGAATTGTTTCTAAAGTCCATCTGTTGAAATAAGAGTTTCCAGAACCACTGGGAATGCTGAACATGGTTCCAAACAGCTTGGATCAAAAGGCATCTCTCATCAGTGTATGGAAGAACAAAAAAAAACCTCCAGTAATGGGAGCATGACAAAAAGTTACCAGGATCTGTTAGAGCTTTCTGGCAGAAATCTGCCTGCGATTTCTAATGGTGCTTTGTAATCTTTCTGCAGTGGTAGTGCCACAGCATGGCTTTGGAGATTTACTGTTCTCTTGGTGTCGGTCTTCTGGTGATACTTTGATGTACATTCATTCTTTAAAGGACTTAAGGAACCGGAGGTTATGCCATCAAGAAACGTGTTGATAAGAAGAAGAAAACAAAGGCTGAGAAAGACTTAGTTCATTTGAAATGTGGAAACTTTAAACTCTGATAAGAACATGAACCTTGCTTTCATCAATTCAGGATTTGTTAAGCTCTCTCTTAGGCAAAAAAAAAAAAAAAAAGCACAGATTTTTCCTGAGTATTTGTTTAGATGTAGATGATAAACTGAAACATTGCCAAATTCCTTTCTATCTTCAAACAAGACATCCATTATATCCTAAGAAATAAATATTGTATGAATATTTCCTGGCTTGAGAACAGCACCATTATTCCATGAAGCTTAGAAATAAGAGAGAGAAATATAACCCCGACAGGAAATGGAATTAGCACCTTATTTAATGCCTGGTGACAAAGCAGTTCGTTAGACTTTTCTTAATGAATAGCATTCACTTCATGCAAACTGAGAGCTGATGCTCATAGTGTCTGCTTGTGTAGCTTTGTTCCTTCAGTGTTGAAACAATTTTTACTTACGGCCTGGTTTATTCAGATCTCACAATAACCCTATGGAAATCCTACATAATGCTCAGTAGGATCAAATCCTCCTTCCATTCACTTTGAAAAAATCTGATCTCTTCATTTTTTTTATCATATCCATTAAATTGTGGGAGTGAGTCAGCCTAAGAATGATCTGAGTCCCTTGGAGATCACAGGCAATTGGGTTGCTCTTGAGCAGCTACGTTCTGTTATAATAGCCCAGGCCTGCATTCACAGCCCTGTAAGCTTTGAGAGCTGACAGCAGCACTGACAATATCCCCAGTCTTCCTCTGCTCCAGGGATGCCAAATATTAGCTCCAGAGAGTAATTCAAGAGAGAAAAAGCTTGTAGGCGTGTGTTTTCCATGCTGTGTGAGGTAGAATTGTATTCCAGTTTATTCCATTCACAAGAGGTGGGACGGTCAGTTTAGAAGATGAAATCCTTTGATATTAGGACTCAGAAAAAGTCTGAGTTCCTCCAGGAGCCCGTGAAGATAATGGCTTTCTTTTTATTTATTTAAAGAAAAATGCTGACTTGTTTTTGTCTCAATGCTTGTGGTGCCTCGGAATAGAAATGGTCCCCAGTGGGTCATGTTTCAGAAGGGAGGTTCTTGTCTTGTGAAATGGAATTTCTTCCACTGTATCAAGCAGGAAGGGTCTTGAGGAAATGTTATTCTCCTGCAGAACTATTTCCATGTGATGGATGTTTATAGAATACCTCTCTCTTTTTTGCCTTCTCAAACATGATTTGTGCATCCACTAATTTGTGCGTCTATTGGCTCCACTAATTAATTCTTCTGAATTTATTTTTCCCATCAGCATAGAAAAAAGAAGAGAACATAATTTGATGTTTCCTATTAACTGTCATCATGTTGGTATTCGTTTTTCTTCAATGACATAACATTCATATCACAGCAATTGCCTAGATCACACTATTGGGATTTACTGTATGTAGTGATCACAGCTGGTTTTGCTGTGTCTGCTCTTTCTGGTATGAATGATGCTGGGCAGATGGTCTTGCTTTTTAATAAAAACAGTCAAAATTGGTCCATCTTTCCTGTGGCATTTCTACACTGGTCATAAATACGTGTGTTAAGGAAATATGTTTAAGCTTAAGGGGATTTACTGTCAGAACTGTGACTTCTGCACAGTTGCATAAAGGGGGGAAAAAAGAAGCTATTTTTAAATCCCTTCCTTGCTTGCACACCACACTGTACACCCAGTGTGTATACAGTCGTGTTCATCCTTTGTGATTTGATCTCTGACTCAAAGTGAAAGCAGCCTGCTGGAACAGCATTTTTCCACCCATGGATGTTAACAGTCTGGGTGACCCTTTTTCGCCCATGTAGCTTAAAGCTGTGATTAGTGATGGGAACACATGTGCTAAATTGTCTGCAAAAATCCGTTGTAATGTGGGGTTGCCAGGACTTGTCTTTAATTCTTGCGGATTTGTGTGTGCTTCCTGCTGTGAGTATGACAAAGATGATGAATCTGCTGGTGGTTCACATCAGAAGCAGCCCGGCCTGTGCCTGAATTTCTGACTTGCCAGTATGAGAGAATTTAACTCATTCTGAGTTATTGGCAAAAAGAATAAGCCATTGGGTAGAAAGGAGACTTCACAAAGAAAAGGGCAATAGGTGGGGCTTCTTTTTAATAATAGTAGTTCCTGTGTGTAAAAGACTTGCCAAATAATTTTATCCACCATTTTCATCTCCAGGCTTGAATGGTTTTGGACTCACAAGAGAGATAGAGCTTAATAATTGTCAATGCACAGACCCTTTAAATCAAAGTTTTTTGCAAGCAATGTTGTGCCACAGACCTCTGCATGATAGATTGAAACATGATTTTCAGAAGAATCACAGAATCACAGAATCACAGAATTATCAAGGTTGGAAAAGACCTAAAAGATCATCCAGTCCAATCATTCACCTATTACTACTAGCTCCCACTAAACCATGTCCCTCAATACAACATCTAGTCTTTCCTTGAACACCCCCAGGGTTGGTGACTCCACCACCTCCCTGGGCAGTGCATTCCAGTGCCTGACTACCCTTTCCGAGAAGTAGTGCCTGCCTGAATCTCCCCTGGCGCAGCTTGACACCATTCCCTCTAGTTCTGTCACTGTCTACACGGGAGAAGAGGCCGGCCCCCAGTTCACTACAACCTCCCTTCAGGAAGTTATAGAGAGCTATAAGGTCTCCCCTGAGCCTCCTCTTCTCCAGGCTGAACAATCCCAGCTCCCTCAGCCGCTCCTCGTAAGGCCTGTGTTCCAGAAGCTAGAAGAGATGTTGCATTGACAGTTACTTTTAATCATCCTACCTTATTAGCCCCATTTCCTAGGTGGGTAAAGAGAGCCGTAAAGACTAAACAAGTGTTTCAAAAGGCAACTCTTTGGTAGAGTTGGGGGCCACAGTGAAGGTTTGGAGTTCCCATATGCAGCTTCTGAGGCAGATCAAGCAGCATGCTGGTTGCCTTCAGCCTGAAGCTGAAATATTTACTGACTTGGATGTTAAAGCTACAAGTGAAAGTATAAACTAAAGGGAGTTAGCACCAAACAGGCACTCCACGACTCTTCATGAAATTTAGCACCTACTGAAGCATCTAGTATTGACCAGTTGGTGACAATACTCCAGTTCTTACACTCTAATCACAGGATATAAGTCTGGATACTGAAGTAATGCCTAACAACTTTTATGCATTAAGGTAGAATTCTCAGTTATTCCATGATATAATTGTAAGGATCCACCAAAGGTAACTTAGGAAAGCAAACCTATGGTAAGTAGACTTAGATTTTGCCTCTGGATGTCCAGTGGAAAATATCCAGATGGTCCTCAACTCAGGAAGGGTCTAATGTCAAGTGGGGGTATGGTATAGAGGGCATAATTATTATTTTTTTAATGGAGTTCAGTAGAAAAAACAAGAAGACTAAGACAGTTGGGTTTTTTTTTCTGGAGATATACCTGAAAACCAGTGTAGAGCATTTTGCAGCATTATAATCGAGCCTAAACGAGTTCTCTTTAATTCTCCTAAGTCACCAGTAATTAAGTTTTGGCTGCTTGTGGGTTTAATGCCACCAGAAATAGAATTTGTTTGCACATGAAATATTAACGCTCTTCTCTGCAGAAATGTGAAACCAGAATAACGCTGGTACTGATACTGCTTTAATTCTACACTGCACTTTAGTGCATTCTGTTTATTGTTATCCTATTAATTATTGTTAGTGACACTCATTGGACCTCTGGGGCTTGGCAACAAGCAAACAGAGAATTTGCACTCCCTGCTCCAAACACCTCGCAATTTTAATTTTCAAAGCAAGCAGCTAACAAGATATTAGCCTGTTACAATGGGGGAGAGAACGAATGTTGAATTTGTGGTAGAGAGACAAACTGAACCCAGTTCCCCTGATAATCTTTCTGTATTTCATATTTTAATTTTTCAATGACTCTGCAGCTGTGGAGATATTATTTTTCCTTAATAATCAGGATTGTTGATATTTGATATTTCTAATATTTGATCTGAATGCACTTGAATGTTATGAAGAGGGATGAGGTTGTATTGCTTGCAGAGTGAGAGTTAAACTGCTATCCTATACTGCTGCAATGAGTAGTTTCTCTTACTGAATTACACAGATACAGCAGTATACAGAGGAACAGTAGGAGTGGCTGAAACCAAAATGCCTGGGAGCTGCCTCTTTATATATATGTGTTTATGAATTCATCTAGCAGCTCCTGCTTATGCTGTCTCACTGAGGTGAATAAATAAAGAGGAGTTTTTAAAGCTCTCATGAGCTTTGGTTTTGGCACTACTGTGGGATGTTAAATAAGTAGGTTCAGGTCCTTTGTTCA
Source organism: Zapornia atra (assembly GCA_013400835.1). Lineage (NCBI taxonomy): Eukaryota > Metazoa > Chordata > Aves > Gruiformes > Rallidae > Zapornia > Zapornia atra. The sequence goes on from VZTU01010768.1 coordinate 142,494, forward strand.
ACCCAAGCTAAAGCAGAATTGTGAAATTTGGTCTCCCATCTCCCATGGCACTTTATCTTCCAGGAGTTTGCTGTTCTGCAGTGGATTGCTTTCTGTCTCCTGTGCTGACCAGCAATGTCAGTGTAGCACTATGAATATTTATACATGAAAAGAGGGATCTAGTTTTGATATGTTTTGGTTTGGATGAGTAAGCATTTAGCAGTGAAAAATTGCCAAGGCAATCCTTGATTGATCCTTCACCCTTTTACTGATACAGTTATTTTTCCCAATAGAGTTGTACAAGGCCACAACTCTATATTCAATTATTATAGTTGTTTATCTAATCCATGAAGTACAGGGAGTATAGTACATGAAAATATAATGCCAGACCAATGCAGATTAGGCACTCAATAGTAGTTCTTGGGACACTAGATCATTCTGAGTAAAGGTGGGGAATGCTCTTTATTCCTATTTGCTTTATTCACTGTTCAATATACAGTTGTATATCATGCTTATGTCATGAAGAGGTGAGTAGATTTTTGATGTTTGATTGTCTCTTCACTACAGCTTGCTCCCAGTATTTATGCCTAAATTAATACTGTAAAATCAACCTGGAGTTCTCAAAGATCATACTTTTTAAAGCAAAATGAAAAGCAAAATGAAAAATATGAATGCAGTGATGGTGGAGCAACTCAGTGTTACCTGGTGACTGGAGGAGATACTCTAAACAAGACAATATTTCTAAAATACTCATTGGTTCAGAAAGACACAGCACCTTGAAAGCTTCTTAAAATACATGCTTGAGGAAAAATGTATGCTAGTGTGTAAAACAGTAAAATTTATTTCCCCTATTTGTGGAATTATATCTTTCTTCTGCTCACCTCCATTCCCAGAAGTGAAAGCAAGATTGCATTGGTACAAATAGCTGATACCTCTAATTATCCAGTTAATCGTGTTAATTGAGTTCTTGGCAAGAACCAAGTACATGAAAGTTATGATTGTGTAGATTCCTCCAAGGAAAGTCTTTATTACAAGCTCTCTTGTAGCTAGAGAATACCAACCATCTCCTGCAATGCTGAGGCATATTGTGACAGGAGGAGAAAGCAAAAATCGCATAGAAGGGAGCAAGACCACCAGGGTCATCTCATCTGTCAGCTGCACAGACTGTTGCTGACATCCTTAGTAAGCATATTTTTCAAATCTGTATGTGTTTTTTTTTTTGTCTTCCAGTGTGTGGCTGTGACTTGGCCCAAGGAGGCTTTTTCATCAAGAATGGGGAGTATCTCTGCACCTTGGATTACCAGCGTATGTATGGGACCCGCTGCAACGGCTGCGGGGAGTTTGTGGAAGGTGAAGTGGTGACAGCTCTGGGGAAAACTTACCATCCGAGCTGCTTTGCCTGTACTGTTTGCAAGTAAGTCATCTCTTTCAGCTACTGTGACGTGAACCCAATACAAGGAAAACAGGGAGAAAGTTATTACAAGCCTCAAGATGTGTTTCTCTTTGGGAAGCATTTGTTTGGAAAAGATCTGCTGCCAAGTGTGACTTTGAGGGGCTTCAAAATTCTACTCATTTATTGGGGGATGTGACTTCTCTGTTACACATACTTCCCTGCTCTCAGAGAGTTATCCTCACATACAAAAGAACTAAATATCAGGCTTACAGGTTTAGATAATGGATGTGGGTTGAGTTGAGCTGCCCAGCTGGATGGGAGAAATGAGGTAGGGCAAAATTCCAGACACTACCACAGAGAAGTCAGTTGGGCTTTAACAACAGTTAAACACTTGAAAACATGCTGGATATTCATTTTCACGTTCTGTAAGAACACACAGGTTTGAGACAACTGTGGTGTTCCTCTTCTTCCCAAATACTATTTCTTGTCCCCAGTAAGAGAACCAATCTTCAGTTCTACTGGGATAAAAAGAAGTTAGCTAAAGCTGTGTGGGTAGGACAAAGGGTGCCATTATTAACTTGTATTTTTGTTTAAACTCTCAGTAAGATATTAATTCAGAATTTAAGAGGCTACTGGGCAAATTTTCCACCTGATCTCATAGCCTGCTAATTTAAGCAGTTCCATACTTGAAAATCTTAGCTGTGCTTTACAGCCTTAAGTCTCCATGCTCCCTCCTACCTGGCCGTAGGCACTGAGGGTGCGCTAGAATTTTGGCTAGAAATAAGGCATGTACCTTATTGCTGTGGTGATCAGTGTCATACTTTGGATACATTAGGGGGGGAATAAAGCTTCTGTAGGTTTTTACAGTAGTAACACATTTTTATAGTAGTAAAAGTAATCTTCAGGACACCAAGTGAAAGTAAAGTGATACGGTGCCATCATGGTTCTGCAGAAAGCCAACGCTGTTGTGTGTATACCTACTGGGTACTAAGCTGGAATTAAGATGGCCATTGGCTTCTTCATCTCTGCAGTTATAAGGCCTGCAAGTAAAACAGAACTTTTCTTACGTAAATTTCAGTGTAATGCCTGAGGGGCAGATAAGAAGCATCAGACAGAGATGTAGGCAGATTTCATAGAGGGAGGACCCAAAAGACACAGGCTGCTCCTTTGTGGTCTTGGAGGAAAATAGTGCAGTGGAGTTCTCCACAAGTCGTAATCTGGCAGCAGCCAAATTGTTTGAAACTTAATGCAGGAGGATAACATGGACAAGAAAGGCAACAATCTACATTCTGAGATAGTACCTTGTTGGAGATCCTGTCATATGATGAGTGTGGGTATTAGTGTGGTGGGCTTGCCAGATGCTTCCCTAATCTTTCATAGCTGTCTCTGATGAGTAGTTTAAGTCCTTTTTCCTGTAGCCTGGTACATTTTTCAAGACATTTTTTATTAAAAGTATTTTGATCATTTTTCCATTTAAATAGTGTGTGAATTTACTGCGTGCTGGTAATCATATGATGTGTATGTTTTATATTTATTTCCCAAGGACAATGTGAAAGTAGATGATACAGTATGAGAAATTACATCAATTTTCTGCACATTGGCTTGCATTAATCCTTTTATGTTGAATGAACAAAAGATGAGTCATTAGGCTAGATTCATGAGATGCAATATTGCTGCTGATTTATTTATGGCCCACTTAGGAATGGCAGTAGAAATGCTTTAAACATTGTGTTTTGAGGAAACAAGCAGATGTTCATTTGTTAGGCAGTTCTGGAGTGAGGTGTGTTTTAGGGGTGTCTGTACTCGGCAGCTAAAGCTCCTTGCTCAAGATGTGGAGTTGCATAACCTCATTTTAATGAAATGCTCATACAAAATTTTGTTCATCCTCTGTTTTATACACCAAATAAGACTTAATGGCAACAGCAGCTTCTGACTGACACACATTCTCAACGTTTTGGTGGGTCCAGCAAATAGTGTCAAACTTCCCCAGTGCATTTAGCCTTTATGTCTCTCCTAACACCATCTGCACAGGTAGCAAGTACAGTGGTGGTTCTGTAATGTATACACCTATTTTAAAGCTCTGGGAGAATGAATATAGATTGACATTTCATTTTTGTTAAAACTGCTACAACGACTGTAATAAAGTCCATAATTAGGAGGACTAGCTCCACATTCCTTTGCTAGCCTTGACCAGTTCTGGTTCTTCCTTTGAGTTCTCTTCTGTCCCATTTGCTATCTACAACATCACACTGAGACCATCGTAAACGTAGCTGTTGTGTCTAAGTGGATTTCACTGTTCTCTACTCTTGAGATAAAGTACGTTTGATACATTTGATAACTTTTAAAAACCAAAATGCAAGGCAAGCCTAACCTCTGTCCTGCTTGCCTCCACAGATTGGATTTTCTCCAGTGCCTGGACTTGCCAAGGCCACATTGCAGAAACTATTTGGCCTGTGTTCTGTAAAATATTGATTGCTCTGGGGGCAGGCAGCAAACTCCAAGCATTGGGAACAGAGGAAAATTTCAGGCATGACCTCTGCTAAAATACATCTTTCTCTTTAACTCGCCAGGCGTCCATTTCCACCAGGCGACCGAGTTACCTTTAATGGAAGGGACTGTCTCTGTCAGCTCTGTGCTCAGCCAATGTCCTCCAGCCCGAAGGAGCTGTCTGCCTCAAGCAGTAAGTATGGCACCTTCTTTCTGAAGCCTCTCCCTTTCCTGGGCTCATCAACCTTTGGTTGAAACTAACTTAAAACTTACCTTTTGTTTTGTGTTCTTTTTTCTTCAACTTTTTTTTTTTTTTCTTCATGAAAAGTATCTGGTGCTACAGGTGGGAAGAGGCATACATTTCAACATGAATAAATTACTTTTCCCCAGTGAATTGATTTTTTAAAAGGGCTGATTTTCTTTTGTAGGTACTGGAAAAGTATGTACTTGTATGTATGAGGTTACAGAAGGGTTTTTTTTTCCTGTATAATTGCACAGGTTTAAATATTCAAAAGAGGACAAAGTCAGAGGAAATTAATTTTCTTCTACTATTTGACACTCTAATTTAATTAAATTATCCTTTAAAAGGAGCACTGCCAGGATTATGCCTCCAGTAGACTGATACCACAATGAAACTGTGACCAGAACCTCAAGAAACCATTATGAAAAAGAGAGAAGGCAAATTAAGGGGAAAGAGAGAGCATGAAGAAAGTTTGTGAGGGAAATTAAGTTGGTTTGCTGTTGGGTTTTAATGCTTTTAAAATGTAATTTCTAAATTACAGATACCAATCTCTGCCTCTGGCAGTTATTTTTTTAAATCTTTGGGGATTTCTGATTCTTCTCTGACTGCTACATTGTACTCAGCACTCTTAATCTGTAATGAATTAACCAGTATAGTTTTATAATTCCAAATGGCCACAGATTTCCTTTTGACACTGGGTAGTTTTTCACCAATGTTGGTTTCCTTCAGAGAGATGCTGTGTGTTTTGTACTGGTACTTGGCTTTAAGATCCTAGGATTATAAAGTACAATGTAAAGGCAAAGTTGGATAATTGTGCTCAGCAGATGAATCAAGTGAATCTTCTGTTATCTGATTTGCCTCAGAACATGCAATCAGACACTTAGCAAAATGGAAAATGAGAGCACTTTTTTTTATCATGGTATTCTGTCTGTTAAGTGATACTCTTCCACTATAACTATAGATTTGCAGCTGACACTGCACAGGATGAATTTAGGAACCTGAAAAAAAAGCCATAAAAAACTTACAAACCAATGTAGAAATGGTCCTACTGAGATACAGGAATGATTTGGAATTTGTATTTGTTTGAATTACTGGTATTTAGGAGGTGTAATGGGCAAGGAACTGCAAGGCATAGGAACCTTGGGTAGCACTGAGGTTGTTTTTCTAAGGATGTCACAGCACTGGTTCCTGAACGGCTGGTGTTCAATGACAGAACTATCTGGATCACACTACATCTGTTTCTCAAAAAGCAGTGTACTGGTCCAGGGTGGCCACTTCCCTCCCAGGTCCCAAAATGCCCCTTGCAAATGATAGGTTGAAGTTGTCTGATAGTTAGTGAGCAAAAGAGCTGGAAAGCCACGTTCTGTAACCATAGTCTCTTCTTGAATTGGTTCTTGGGTTCCACACTGAAGCCATACCTAGGAAGGATTATAAAACAGTTTTCCCTGCTATTTGTGATGAGATTTTTTTGTTTGTTTGTTTAATCAAGAGTGCATCTTGCAGGGCAAACTGTCTCACCAGTACATGCAGCAAGAAAGCTCCTGCTCTTGGTGGTGTAGAGTTCACTACTTCAAAACTTGCATGTACCTGTCACTGTGTATCTTGTTCTTTTATGGGCAAAGACTTGTAGGTATAGATATACTATAGAGTTTCTGGTCATTTTAGAGCAAAACTCTCCAAAACTGACAAAAGTGAGGCCAGCATGTGTTTATAACTTCAGAAAAACTCAATTAAAAGAATACTAATGGAGTGTCCTCTGTCTTCAAAGAAATGCCAGCTGCTGCTTTAGCTTTATGCAAAAGTTGACTCAGACATGGAGAAATCTTTCTTGCTGGCACTGAAGAGTAAATTTTAATTAGTGTAAGCTGTTCCAGATTGCTTCGTCTCTCCTGCTGGCTGAATCAGACACATCATTTTTTTCTAGTGCTTTGCCCTTTTTGGAAAGGATGCATTTTCTTAATACAAGTTATTTTACAAAGGAATCTTATTCATACTATGCATCTATTTTCTATTCTATATTGCTGTCAGTTTGCCCTGATTACTTCCAAACAGATTACTAGAGGAGGCTTTCCATAAAACAAAGCAAGCTGGAGGTGAGGATATTCAATAGACTGAAAGTGTGTCAAGTTTGATTGGCTTATGTAATGTCAAAGGAAGCCTTCTACCCACTAGCACGTCTGCACAGCTCTTGACATGTGGTTTTCTGAAGCCTGTTACTTCACATAAGTGAAAGGCTTATTGACTGCCTTTCCTGGCTGATTTCAAGGAAAATCTACCTCTAAATAACAGGAGGTAGTATCTTGAATAACAGGAAGCTGAATATTGTTACTCTCTGCTATATACACACCAGTGAAAATCAGAAGGAAAAATACAGAATAATTAATTTGCCTTTTTTGTTTAATAGTGCCATGGGGCCAACTAATACTTATATTAATAATGATCCCAGGTACTTATTTCTATTAATAATATATTTCTTTCACTGCACATATATTATCTGGAATAATTATAGCTATTTTCTTGAAGAACCATTTCAGTGACTCCTCTTTATTCTGATATCCTAACAGTCTTTTGCAGTATACAGATGCATACAGTACCCATAATTCATCATTTAGTCAGTTCTATTCCTGAGACACTGCTAGATAGACACGGTGTGCTAGTTTGGGGATTTTCATTCATTAGTTCCATTCAGCAGGAAATCTAATACCAAATACCTGTAAATAGCTTTGCAGACAAATTAAGTGGGTGGTTCTTTCTTGTTACTGTTTTATTTTCATCTAGCAGGTTGATGAATGAGATGTGATCCATAAAGCAAAGTGACTGGGACAGATGTAGAGTAGTACAGAAGCAGGGGACAACTAGACAACGCTGATGAAAGGTGTAATGTTGATGGCTTGGATAGTTCAGGGGTTTGAGATTCTGCCAAAGATGGGATTTTCTTCTCCTGATAAAGGAGCTGTATAAGTGGTGTATCCCAGTATTTACTATTTATGTTTTAAATGGTGTCCAGGCATTATTTCCAACATATATTAAGTTCTACTTTTTATTGTGTTCAAATTCCATCCTAACACATCTGTGTTTCCTATGGTTCATATTACCTTTGCAGAGAAGCAGCTGTGCAAGCATCTACTCCTATATTATTAGGAATTCTAGGCAAGCCTGCAACTTGTGTGCTTGGTGCCCTACTTCATCCCTCCATTTTACCTTCTTTTAATTAAAATCTCTGGTGTTATATCTGTGTTCTGCATATGACAGCCTCATTTGACTGTCCCTCAGCATGTTGTATTGCATATTCTGTGGACTGTTTTTGAAGGCCACCTTTAAAAATCTGTAAATTATGGGGTTTTTCTTAATTGCATGCTGCAATTTAGAGTGAAAAAGAGTCAAAGCCAAAGTCAAACTTTTGCAGTGGTGGTGTTGGTGTTAGTTTGTCTTCTTTGGGGATTCATGTTTTACTATGCTGCCAGAGGAGTGACTGTCTAGTGGAATTCTGAGTGCAGCATTCTGGGGTTTTTTCATACATGTTTTATGTATCAGTGTAGGTACATTAATTTCAAGGATCGGTTCTCTACCAGCAAAATGAAAAAATAATGCTGCCCTAGTATGTTATGGTTATGAGCAAACTGAAGATGGCAGGTGCTCAATGATGCTGTCCTAAGTGGCTCTACTACTGCCTGAGTCTTACCTATTGATGCTGATGCCATAAAATTTAGAAAATTTGTGTGGATCTACGTTGTGTAAGGAAAAGTGTCTTTGAACACAGTTTAATGCTTTTCCTTCAGGCATTCTACTTCACAATTTCCACAATAAAGCACTTCAGTAATAAGAATGTTATGGTTTTTTCTCTGAAATTGAGCCCTTTCTGTGTTGGTTCCTTGTCTGGGTGCTGGTAAAGAACTTTTAGTGATTTCTGATTACCATTTTGCTGAAAGATTGGACAATTTTAGTGAGGTGCATGAACTAATTAAGAAATGGCTGTTCAAATTAAAGGTGAGTTTTTCTAGGTGGATAGGAAAAAACTCCCTATCTGAAAGAAACTGAACTGTTATATTCACCTAGCAAGAGGTTGGTGGGTTTTTTTTTAATTTGAAGAATTCATCTTCTAAAATGGTGGTGGAGATTTTAATAGTTTCCTCTTCAGTGGAATAGATAATAGGATATAGATAGTAGAATATAGAGTCCTGTATATGCTGAGCTATCCAGTGATGATACTGTTTGGAAGGAAGCACAGAAAAGATACTTCAACTCCCCCTTTTTAGTAACAGTCTCTTCTGGGAGTTAAGAGCATCAGAGTGTAGCCAGGGCCTGGACCAGAGTTTCCAAACCAGCCAGTATTACACGTGCATGAATAATCTTTGGTGCAGCTGTTCCCCAACCAGCCGGCCTCCACGTGGAGATTTCACAATACTGTTTTGTGTGTTTGTCCTTGTCTGTTTTGCACATTATGTTCTGGTTCAAAGAGTGTAAGTTCCATGGGACAAATGCAGTATAGACTCTAATGGAGCTGGATCCTGGCTTGCAACTGGGGATCTTGGCTCTATTGTGATAGAAATAATAAGCTTAATGCTTAATGAACTTGTGGGGGAAAGATATCTTTGTTAATTATTCAATGGTCTTATCTCTTGAAATAAGATGCAGTAAAGCTCCCTGTAAATAGCTGAAACTCCAGGTTTTCTGGTAATGCTGAAATATAGCACAGCCAACATACCTATTGCAGAAAAAGGTGGGCAGGAAAAAATAAATGGGAATCATCCTTTGCCTCACTGCTTGGAAAATCAGAGGGAAGTGGGGTTGTTTTGAATCAGTGAAGCATTAGAATGAAGAAGCAGCAAAATTGCTTTGCAGTCCTCGTACTCAAGTTTTATCTTTGGGATATAGCTGTCTTTTCATTAGATGTAGGTGATTGTTGCCAGTGTTCAGAAGCAGTGTCTGTGCTGATTTATAGGCATCCGTTAGAAGTTAGCTGAGTGAATGAAATGGATGCAAAACTCCTTTTAATTGTAGTTCTTGTGTAAGGTCTGCAGCTAGGATTTGTGACTATTTAACTGCATTTGATTCATTCTTTATTACTGTGTTCTTTAGCCTTGCCTGAGCTGTCTGAAAACTCCCAAGTCCATGGGGAAGACTTTAAAAGTGAAAGGAAAGAGTTGGCTGGCTGTTCGTAAGCAAGTTATCTGCAGTGATTTTTGGCTTCAAAGGGTATTAAGCAACATCCAACACATGATTTTGAGCTCATTCTTAGCAAATAGCCCACAATTTCACACTGTGTGTCAAAGCTACATTGTGTATGTTGGTACTGTACAAATACTTGGCACAGATGTGGATAGTTCTTAGTGTAAAACACTGAGCCCAGTTTTTCCTCAAGGGATACACCCAATATCCATAAGCTTCAGTGAAGGCACCGGGGAACTTAGATGGGCTCAGCAGTTCTGGTTTTGAACATGGATTTGTAAAATGCAGTTTTAAAAATCTGGTGTGAGATTTTGAACCTGAAGAGTTTAGGGCTTTTTGTGTGCACTCAAAAGTAACACACAAATTTCCTTGTTTCGTAATTCCTGGTCTATCTATTAAAGATACAGCAACAGTCTCACATTTCTGTCACTCAAGCCTACATACCTATGGTTAGGTACTGGAGTCTCTGTTTAGGAATTTGGGCATCTCACAGAAGGGGTTCCTGTAGTCCTGTATCTCTCTTTGTCATTTGCTGTAGAATCAAGACATGTCACAGACATTGTTGTGGATTGATTTCAAGCACTGTGATTTACATCACTGGTTTTAATCATGGTTTACCTAACAACCCAGGAAACCTCGATGAGAATAATTGATTGTAACCTTTGTTTACATTTAGATATTTAATTATAAAATGCTAATTGATAAGCATAAGGATACTTCATATCTGTACATATTTACTTAAACTAACATAGCTCTGCATAAATTCCTCACATTCTTTAACACCTGTATTTTTCCCTAATGACAATTTTTGTTCATGATTTATGTTAAGCTCTATTTGAATGGAAGCTGAAATTCAATTGGAATGCATAAAATAGCATTGTGGATTTTTTTTTAGTATCAGACACTACCTGAAATCTGCTAGACACATGAAAAAAAGTCAGTGTATTAAAATTCATTTAATTCTGGGACTGCTGATTTTTCAAGGAGCTGTAGCATATAAAAATCCTTCCTTTGTATCACCATGTCCTTTAAAGATTTTAAAAGTGGCAGGTCTTACCATACCTGAATTTGTTCATAGATACCAAAAGGAGAGCATGTTTCCTCTCTGTGTTTTCAGATCCCATTTGGGTTTTTAACTTAATTAAAAGTTAAAATTTTCACTTTAAATTAAATCCTTGATTTTTAAATAACAGTATTTTGGTTCTCCTTAGTTTAAATTTGAGTGTAACAATTTTGCAGGGCAACTACATTTATGACTTAATATATTGAGCATATGGTGGGTCCAGAATTTCACCCTGTCCCCCTTTATAAGAATAAAGTGAGCAGATCAACATGCATGTAATGATACAGATGTCAAAGAAGATTTGCAGACCCAGCACAGTTCCTTTCTGGCAAAAGCCATTAGACTGTGCCTAAGAATATGCAGCTCATCCTTTGATAGAGGCTTCCAATGACACAGGCCCTTTTTATGATTACTCCAAGAAGATTTATTCCTTTGAAGAATGTTTGCAATTTTTGAGGCATTTTCATCATTGGAATTGCTTTCTTGGATTAATTTTAAGGTCCTTGCTTATGTTTCATAACAATGGCTAAGTTACTCACCCTCCACTTACTCAGCTATTTCTTATTTTCATTGCTGTGTTGGAATAAATTGCTTTACATCCTTCTCTGGAAGTGTATAAAGCACTGTTTGGACTAACTTTTGGGTGCCAGAAAGCAGCAAATGTATTGAGAATCCAGTTATGATAGGGCAGGAAGTTTCTGATTTATGAGTTTTCTCATAAAATTTCTCATCTCCTTAACTTTTACCTGAGGAGTACTGGTCAAAAGGTAATTCCAAAGAAAGTGCTGGGGGAAGTACAAGGAATTGCTCAGTGAGTGGGTGTTCCATGAGGAGGCATCATTAGCTTGGAAAATAACAGCAATGGAGGATCTCCAGAGATGATTGTATAAGGGCATTGTCATGTTCAGAAAGCCTACCAGGTAGTAAGTCAGGAGTCAGAGGTCACTTAACAAGAATGTGAAAAGAGATTTAGTTGTTACCTCGGTCTGCCATGAGTTATCAGGCCATAAAAACCTTCCAAAAAGTTGCTCTGTGTTTGATCCCTGTTGTTGGAGGTTGTACCTTGTCTGAATTACTTGTTTTCCAAGAATAGTAATTGAAAATTACCCAAAATAGTCTGCAGATGAAGAGACACATTGTGCTATCTGTCAGCTGGGTATTAAACAGTGAGGCTCGTTTGCTAACTGAGCAATTCACTTGGAGTACTGTGAGTTGGAATGGTGAATTTGAATTCAGCTGGAACTTTCTGAGTACTGAAGTGTGGTAAAAGCAGGTAACAGGGTGAAGACTAGTTCAGCTTAGATATACCTACTGTCAGAGTAGTTTTACAGCTGGAACTCTGGGGGTGCCAGAAAAAATATAAATCTGTATCTTTCTTTTACAGAACAATTAAAAACTCTGCTCTTAGGTGGTTGGTCTCTGTCTTCTTCCTCCTCTTTCTGTCACCCTTTAGTCTTCAATTCAGACACCTGTATGAAAGATTGGGTTGAAGAATGGACTGAGGTTGATAGTACAGAAAAAGGCTAACTTGGTGCTATCTTGCTTGCAGGAACAGTTTGCAGGGGTAAGAGGTTAAAAAGTCAATTGGTTTGGACTCCTTTGGGAAGGAGGTGTAGAAAGATGTGGAATGAGGAGAAATTCTGTTTCCTTTTCCCGTGTAGAAGACTGACAGAAATGCTTAGATCAATATAAAAACTCCTTGGATAAAATAATATTGTGTTAACAAATTAGAGTTAGGGAAGAGCATCCGTCTTTCCAAATCACTTTAAATGACATCACATGATGAAAGAGCTATTCACAGGAATAATGCATCCAAGATATACATTAACCCATCAACATTAGGCAGTCACAGGTGCTTAACAGGGACTTGTGTTGTACACAAAGAATGCCAGTTCATGCCATTGTGGTTTCTTTCCATATTTAATCAACAAAAATAATTTTATTTTCTTTATTCATTTTAAAAATACCAATTTGACCCAACTTGCCATTTAGAATAACCTGGCAGAGCTATACTCCACTTCCCATGGGAAATTTATTTCCCTCCATTGTATGTGCCCAGCCTCTTATTGTTAGATTTTAGGAGCACAGGGCTGCCCACACGGGTTTGTTTTGCCTGTAGCAAAAGGGCAACAGTGCATTTTGTTCTGACAAACACTTCCCATCCTCGCATTGGCAAAGAGGAAGGGTCTGGCAGCAGACTGCATTGCAAAATTGAGTTACATACTCAGACCTAAATCCTGGATGTAAAATATCGTATGTTCTTTTCTGACTCCCAGAACTCATCACTGCCATGATCAAATGGTTAGGCTTTAAAAGCTTCTTAAAGCATTTATCATACTGTAAACAGACAAAGCAGGTTTGTATTTTTAGCTTTGACAGAAGTACCCTGATGATCTGGAAAAACCTGTATGATTTCATCAAAATGCTAATTTTAAAACAAAGCTTTAAAAGGCATTGCCTGATGCGTGGTTAAAGGGTGACTGAGGGGAAACTCTGATCTTCATAACTATAAGAAATTATAATTGCACATCCCTCGAATTGCCACAGAAGAATTATTGGATGTAAGGTTTTTTTTTCAAAGGGGCTTATTTATTTGGACTTAGACATTTCTTGACCTTGGCTTCAGTGGCAATATTTCCCTCTCTCTTCACTTCCAAATTACTGTTCTTGTAGCTTGCTCTTTAGCAATGTTTGACATAGCTGTGTAAGTCCAATGAAACTTTTTTGTTTCTTAAAAAAACCCAAATCCCTCTCATTCTGCCCTGTTTTGCCTGTTTTGGAGCAGATGCCTGCTGGTGCTGTCTTTATAAACCTAATGTTTCTGTGTGTTATAGGAAGGGGAACAGTAACAAAACTCCTAAAGGTTGTGGCAGCTTCAGATTTTATCTAGACATGTGCTACTAATGACCATTGGGATTGAAAGGAACTTTTTGGTGACTTAATTATGCATCATTAAGTCAGACTGCAATTAGCTCTGTCCACAGAGCTAACCCTGCACGAAGCAGAGTCGGTATGCTCATGTAAACTCTCCCTGCCCGTGACTTTGCATAACCATGTTCATTAGGACAAAAGCAGGTAGCAATGATTTTTTCCTTTCCTAAGTTGTATGGGGTGAGCAGAGAATATTAAAAATGTAATTGCTAGTGCATTTTCAAAGTGATCCACGTGGGAGTGGGTTAAGCTGTATGCAGTGTGCTGAGGGTTAATACAGCTGTATCAGCTCGAGCCCACCGCCTGCGCTGTGATCAGAGCTCTGCTATTGGCTGCGAGCAGGGGAGGGAGGCAGAGGAAGAAAATCCACCACTTAATTTAGGCAGTGACGAATGGGTTGCTGTGCAGGATGTTTCACTCCTGGATCTCTCGGGTGGTGCAGACGCTAAAAAAGGAAACATGTTTTCTCATCACATCTTTACAAGCAAGGTGTCATGGGTGGCAGCTCACCCTGGCCTACATCATATAGTGAGGCTGCTTAAGGTGCTTAGGGAGTGGAGGTCTTAATCATATAGAACATTATAGCCCCATGCTACTTTTCCGTGTCCTGTCCCCCTACTTTTCCACGTTTTTGGGCTGTCTGACTCCATATCACAGCCCTTTTGTCCAGGTATTGGCATTTGCCTTTGTATCTGGACAGATCGGATATGATACCCTTCTGGGCTCTTTCATGCCAGAGCTGTAGCTTAAATATGTTAGGGAATATCTTTGGATTGAGCAGGTCTAGCCAGAGTATGTGAAAGACACAACAGGTATGTTTAAGCATCTCTGGCAAAGAATCATATAAGAAGCTTTTGTTTGGCTAAAAGATGGTGCTGTCAGCTAATGCTGTTATCAGAGAGAGTGAATTAAATTTCTGTACACAATGTCTGAGCAAGTGTAGAGGCTGCAGCTGCTGGCGTCACAGGCAGCCCATAGAGGTTACATTGTGTTTCTCTCTGAGACCACTATACATCAAGTGGTCTCAGAGAGAATATTTTTTTCCCCCACTTATGATGGATTTTGGGGAAATACGTTGTTTTCCTGACATTTCTGGATAACCTTGCAATGATCAGGTCCTTATTGAAGTCATGCTGCAGTGCTTTTATTCAGAAATGGCTGTCATAGAGCTGAAGATTCTGGGCATGGACACAACTCATATGAATGTGTTACTTCCCATTTCTTATGCGAATCAGTGTCATGGAATGTCTAGTCTTCAAGTCTTCCTTCAGCTCAGACATAATTCCACATAGTGTTTTTTGTGGTATACTTTTCTTTAGATCATAAATGCATATAGGAACTGTACTCCTCACTCTGCATTTTAAGCAGTACACTGCACTTTCCTCCTCCTCCTCCTCTTTGTTACACTGGCACAGCTGAATATGTGGATGCAAAAGGATTGGGAGTAGGGAAGAATCTGGGTTATATGACAAAAAGAAAGCTCAAGGTCAGGAAGTGCAGTCTGTTAGACTCAGGTATGAAGCCATAGAGAACCATGGTGGGAACCATTGCGTAAAATTTTGGTACTGGTTTTCAGATTTTTTTTTAGTTCTAGTATATGGTTGTGGACCTCTAGTCTTACCTCCCGGCCCTTTTATTTGCAGCTTGTGCTGGCTATAGGTTAGGCGTGTGCAGATTGTGCTTAGTGTGATACTGAGAGCCTGCCTGCATATGCTGTGTGCTGATGAGATTCAGCCAAAGGCTTTAATGTGCCTCATGCAGGCCTGAGATCATAAATGGCTTTTATTTGTAGAAATTGGATGAACAAATGATCTTTTCTTAGCCCAGCCCAGCCTTATTTACTTTCTATTTTAAGAGATAATGATAATTGCTAGCTTTTCATATATATATCCAACTGTTCTGCCAGAGTTAAAATCAGGTTTAGTTAAAAGCTATCTCAGCCTAATGTGACAGTACTGTGCTATTAGTCTACTTTGATTCTAGACATGCAACAAATCTGTGATATTAGCAGAATGAACATAGTGATGTTAATTTACTCTTGCAAACACTTCAAGGAACCCAGAAAGAGTAAGTAAATGTCATTGTCACTACAGAATAATAAAAGCATGTTATCAAACCCTTCTATCACACAAGCACAATAGTAAGTGTGGCAACACCACCTTTAGCTTAAAAGAAGCAATAAAACAGGTAGAGATACTTCATCAACCCCTAACTCCTCCACGTAACTGGTTTTGGCACCAGTAAAGGTACTGAACCAGGTAGACCACTTGCAGAAGGCATTTTTTCTGTCCTGATTGCTTCAGAAATTTAGTTAAGTGTTTAAAAAAAAATCTCTTTCTTGGTTCTGTATCTGAGGAATTCCAGCTTCATGGAAACCTAAAGCATGGAAAATACAGATTTTTTGAGGGATTAATGTACCACAAAGGTATCGGTTTCGCAGGACTGCAGGTCAGGAATGGGGAAGCTGGAACACTGGGAGAAGCAGTAGCACTAGGAAGCTGAGAAATGGGTACTGTTTAAAGCTGCAGTTCTGCACCCTCTGAGGCTGGAGGAAAGCTCCCATTTGTCAACACAGTTAGAAGCCAAATTTCATGGTTTCAGGCTGGAAGGGACCTTGAGATGATGTAGTATCCTCCCAAAACCAAAGGCAAGATCAGTGTACCAAAGCCATCCTGACAGATGTTTGCTTGCTGCCTCCTCAGCCTCATGCTGGAAATTCCAGAGTGTCCCTCAGTGACCTGTTCCAGCCTTTGCTGTCGTTACAGAGTGGCATGGAGCCTTCAGCTGGCACGGAAGAGCAGAGGGATCCGTTACATGCTGTCAGTCCTTGTCATTTCATGATTTCAATTTGTAACGTTTGTCCTCTAGAGCAAAGTCCTGGTATTAGGACATCACAGGGTTGCTTTTCAAGTCCAAGTTGTGTCAACAGTTTGTGACTTGCATTTTATCACAAGATACCATGGTGCTTAGTCCATTTTTTAAAAGAATTTTGAGAATGCTGACAGAAGGAGGGATGTGCTTTGATTTGTGACCTGTATAGCACGAAGTCAGGCCCTTCAGTGTCAAAAAGAGTGACTCTCCTCTAATTATCAGTTGTGATAATAAAATTGGACTCACCCTTTTGCAAGGTGTGGTGTTACCTGGGCTGTAACCCCCTGAGGAGATTAAGGTTTTCAGGCTGTACCTGTTCAGTCAGCTTGAGTAGTGCAGCCAGGCTTATTTTTTTTCCCCCTGGTCCCTGGGCCATAACTGCTCAGATTGCTTTGCTCATGCTGGTCTGGGTTTGCTGCTATTTGTTGTTTTGGGTGTGTGGAGAGAATGTTACATACGCAAGAGGAACACTGACTCTGGGGATAGTAAAATACGGAAAATCCTTTGTTCCAGGCTGTCTCCTCTGTGGCTTCCCTCAGCTGATGGGCATTCCCCTTCTGCTTCGTTGGTCTTCCAGGCCTTCCCTCCCCTCTGTCCCCTGAGGCTGGGCACAGAAGCTGCAGCACAACCCTTGCAGTTCAGTGCTGTCTGCCACAGCAGTCTCTTCAGATCTTACCATGTGCTGAACTGCCCCTTACTAGGAAAGCTCTTTGAGTATTTTATGTTTGAACAGAGAGGAATGGGAGCTTCGGGCTGAACCAAAGATTTCTGATGTGACATAAGACATTGTGGCATCCTCTGGGACAGAGGGCATTCAATGCTCCTGGCTTCAGGTTTGCAGTCTGCCATTAAACTAGTCTTTCAGAATCACAGTGAAAAGTGAGTGTCGACTACTAAGGTAATACCAAAATCCCTGAGCAAGTGTCCTTACACTCTTTAGAGACCATGAGAACTACAGTTCCTCCCACCTGCAAGCGGAAGGCAGTATGCCCAGCCCTGCAGCTTGACTGCACCCTGGCCTTGGGCCCTCCCTGAGGAAAGGCCTGTCCCTGGCTCAGATGTGCCACCGCCCTGAGCTGCGTGGACACGCTGGGCTTTGCTGCCACCCAACGGGGAAGGCGGCGTCCTGACGATGCTCCTCACCCAGGCCTCCTCACGTAGCTTCAGGTAAGCAGGCAACACCTAAAGGCAAAAGGACAAAGAACACTGATGGCTTTAGAAGACAGGGACTTCTGTGTGATCATTTATGGAGCTCGTTCCTATAAAAATCTGCAGTTTGTACAGACCTTACCAGGCAGTCCCGAGTCATAAACAGCATGGAAACAGAAGAGGTACTTTCCCTCCTCTGTCGAGTATATATCCATAATGACAAAGACTGACTCTTCATACAGGGCCTGAGTAGTGGAAAGGAAGACGTATCTGTGCATTGCTCTCTAATCCTCTCGTTTGGTTACCAAGTGTAGCAACTGGCAGGCGGTTAATGAGGCTCAATGAACCGAGTAACTGACACCAAATGCATTTGTTTGTTTATTTGCAGATTGTGCTGGCTGTGGAAGAGACATAAAAAATGGACAAGCATTGCTAGCTCTGGATAAACAGTGGCACCTGGGATGCTTTAAGTGCAAGGCCTGTGGAAAGGTCCTAACTGGGGAATACATCAGCAAGTAAGTAATCTCTGCAACCTTCTGCACTCTTGGCATGAGTTCTTGTTGCCAAAGTTCACCTTTTGAAATCCAGATTTGACAACCTTTCTGTATACACCAAAATCTCTGTTCCCAGTGAGAGCTGAGCTGGGAAATGAAACTGAAAAGAGCAACTGAAAGATGGTGTTTAATGATATTTAATACCAATACGGAAGGGGGTTTATCTCCATGGTCCCCCAAAGGATTAGGTGATTCCTACATGTCTTTTCTAGCATGTTAGCCAGATAAAGCTTTGTGCCATTTTACTTTCCAACATGTGATTTTGAGGACAAAATGAAGAACCTGTCCTTTGCTTGCCTTCACTAGAGAACAGAGTAAATGTGCTGATGTGATTGACCTGACACTGTGTTTCTCATCTCCATATAAAAAATTAATGAAGAGAGTTTTGAGTGGAAGTAAGTATAGTGGAATAGAATGGGGAAAAGTGGTGTAAATGATAAAATAGAGGTCATTAAGATACAGTTTCTGTTAGCCCCATATAAGAAAGAGGAAAAAGTAGGGAAACCATTTATGCTTCACAAACCTGTATTAAGGACTATATAACATTTAATAAAAAGTAGCATCTGTAATTTCTCAAAAGAAGTTCAGTGCCTGAGAAATACTCTTAAGCTGACCAGTATTTCCACTTTTACTGCATGTTCTTTGTTCATACTAAAAGATTACATAGCCTTATGCTTAAAAGTAACTGCTTATACTCTCGCAGACTACCAAAGATTTTTTTTCACACCTGAACAAAAAATACTTGCCTATGATAAAGACTCTGATCTCCTCTCATCCCCATGGACATTATTCCACTGAATCCGTAGAACTGTACCACCTGTACGTGTACAGAGTCTGTTCTAAAAAACTTAGATTTACTTCAGTCACTTGTACTGAATGCCTTTTCTCAATGGGAATTTAAGGAATAATTATAAAAGGCAGTAATATGATTTTTTTTTTTCTTCTACTACGAAGTATTTCCCTTGAATTCTCTCCAATTTGCCTATTGCTGTATGTAGGAATTTCAGACTGAAGACAAAGGAAGAGTGTAAGTCATGCTGGAGCCTGTTCATTGGTTTGTAATTTGTGGATTTTCATTTTCAGAGATGGTTCTCCTTATTGTGAAAAGGACTATCAAGTTCTTTTTGGAGTCAAATGTGAAGCGTGTCACCAGTTCATTACTGGGAAAGTCCTAGAGGTAGGTGTTTGATAAAGTCCAATTTAAGAATTGGACTGTGTCCCATTATGTCCTCGTGCTACTGCAAAGAATACAAAAAAATTCTGTGGATCTGTGGTTTTTATGTTTCTCTTTTAATGGCAATGTGCACAGCTTATTGTGTTAGACTTGATGTATTTATAGAGGTAATTTGGTTTTATATTGTAAATTACGTGTTCAGAAGCAAGCAGGAGTTGGACTTGATGATCCTTGTAGGTCCTTTACAAGTCAGTATATTTTGTGATTCTGAGAAGGCAGAAAACCAGGCAAAATCTGAACCAGCTTTTTCCTTGACTTTTAGTTGGAGTCCTCAGCGTTCTCACTGAAACTGACCATAACTTTTGAGAGACCAGTATCTTTTGTTGTCTGTACAGATCACCATCTCATGGCTGTGATGTGTGCCTTTTGAGCTCAAATTCTTAATCCCTCTGTCACCACTAAAATGTTTAAGGGGCAGAAATGCAGAAGACCTTCCTTGTCACACTGTCAATGAGATAGGAGAAGCAAAAGTATTACCTCCTTTCCTTGCAGAAAACTCAGTTCAATGGGAAGAACCCGGGCTTTCAGCTCAGCAATTTATAGTGGTTAACAAAAAATAAACCTAAAAGTGTTACAGAAATTAAAGCAGCTGGAATTTGCCAGGGAATGTTTATTACAGGTTCTCTTCTTTGTGTCCCATCTAGTACACATACAAGACTGTGTGAGGCCCCGTATGAGAGGTTTCAGGTTTGAAAGTGGTAACCGCGTGTGGCTTTAGTTCTAGAGGTTTCTCTGGTTCAGTGTTCAGAATATTAACCAGGATGGTAGCCACCATGTGAGGGACTCAGAACACATGTGGACACCCCATGCATTTGTCACTGCAGCTGCTTGAAGGAAGTACACTTTTTTAATTAGCCAGGCCCTTAGTCTGCCTCCTTTGCAATGTGTGCATGATTCCTTTGGAGACCTGCATAGATAATTAGTGAGAACAGTCTGAGTTTTCCCTTGAGTAGGAAGGCTTTGTCTCTGGTTTTAATCTAATGGTCTGCTACCATCTGCTGACCAGTTCCCATCTACTGGTGAGTTTTTCAGTTTAGTACTATGTATTGGTGACATCATAGTTGCATTCCAGTGCATGAAGCACTGCAGGAGAGAAGTAATTGGATTTGTGAGATTGGGAAGCGTAAAATAATTCTAAAATTATTTTAGATGCACATGATAACTTTTGTAACCTACAAGCAATGCAGCCTATTCAGAGGCATGGAGATGGAAGTGATAAAACAGGAGGTTGTTGGAGTCTGTGAAGAACTGGGAAGAAACAAGCTACTCCTGTTCAGAACCTGTTGTGTAGTAGATGTGGATATAGCAAGGTTGCACCCATGTTACTTGTCCTAGCATTAGTGAGAAAGAAACCTAACTCAGCTGTATTCTTTCAGGACTGACTAAGATGAGATACGGAAAGATTAGTTAAACTGAACTGGCATTTAGCTGTTCATCAGGGCAAAACATTGTTGCAGTCATTTTGGCCCCAAGATTAGTTTCTCACTCCATAGTTTTTATTATTCTGATTACTCTTTATTATCAGAAGAAGAGAGAACATTTTGCTGAAGTAATTTAACATGTCTAAATCTTGCAAAGATCCACCTCTTGTAAGAGTCAAAATCAGATATAAACTAAAGGTGTTTCCATCTGACGTAGGCCCTACACAATCATTATATGTTGATGAATTAGAATCAAGCCCTTTCAATGATCTTATCAATACATGGAAATATTAAACATGCTCAGTTTTGGGTAAGACTGTAGAAATCTCGTTTGAATATTTGTGGTTTTCATTATCAGAGGCACAACCCATAATGATACAGTAGAGGGCAGCAGTAGTTCTCAGTATGTAACCAAGACCAGACTCATCTAAAGCCTGTAAAAGTTGAGTTACTCACACAGTGCAACTCTTTCCTGATCTGCTACCTGAAAGGTGTAGATTGGACAAGTTCTTAGAAACTTCCCCCCAAAAAATCAGTACTGTGTAGTCAGGGTGGCCATTCAGACATTGATGTAACTGCATAACAGCATATTCTAGCAGCCTGGATAGTCCCTGAATAGACTTCTCCACGTATCACTTGGGAGTGCAGGTGCAGGAGAGACATTCAGGAACTTTCTTTCATTAGGTGGTGCTTGAAAATATACAAGTGAGCTGCTAACATTCAATAATCAGCAATTGATCAGAACTGTGGGGTAGTTTTTTAGCTACTTCTAGGAACCTTTTACACTGTCAGAGATGCACAGTTCCAAAGGGGCAGTACTAATGCTTTGAAATGAGACTAATGGAACTAATAAGTCAAAGCTTAGGATGAGAAAATCACATGTCAGCTTGTGTGTCCCCTTTGGGCAGAAAAGATAGTCTAAAGGATGGGGTCAGAGCATGGCACAAATCCTCTCATAACAAGGGAGATGAGAGATTGGAAGCAGCCACAGGGCCACTGAAGATGCAAACGTTTCCCTCTAATGGATCAAAAGTGATTAACAGAATAACATTTTAGTGCTGCTTTATTTTCTACTTTTTACATCTGGGACAGTGTATAGGAAACTGAAGGGAAATTAACTGATGAAACTTAGCTTAGGGTTCTTAGAGGCTGTTTTTTCCAGTAAGAGATTTTTAAAATTTTTTTTTTTAATATAAAGAGAAATTTAGATTCTTTGCAACACTGCAGGCTTGCAGCTCCTGATCATTTTTGTCCCTCAGTATGGCTTAGCACTTCTCAAAAATCAAGGCAAGAGAGGCATCTGCTCCTAATGTGGACCTAAGAGTCTTCATCTCAGAAGCAGCTATGCTGTGTCCCCAATAGGCACCCTCAGCAAAGCCAGTGGGTTTGAGTTCAAGCCGTGAGAGGATGGGCTTCCTCCAACCATTCTGTAGAGTTGATGCCTCTGTTTCATTTAGAAATTACTAGAAAAACAGCACTTATTTTGCTAATACCCATGTACAGTGGAAGAATACTCTGTTTTCTAGGCCATAGATCTGACAACTTTAGCCATGAAAATATGCAAGGAAAATACCACATGCATTTAAGTCAGCTCAGATACTTCTCCTGTGTTATTTGGCACATAACTGCCTGTGACATTCACAGATGATAGATGAACACATGCCAACACAATAATGTGATAAGAATCCCATGCAAAATACATATTGCAACTTTTGTGAACACAACAGCTACTTAAATGCTTGAGTATTTCAGGAAATGTTGTCAAGGAAACAGTGTTCAGTGTTGTTCTTCTTTGGTTTCTCCAGCAGAAAGGAATATTTATGAAAAATTACTCATTTCCCATTAACTCTGATGAAAAACATTTTTATCAGGCAGTAATGGCAGAGCATGAGTGAGGACTTTCACGTTGGCTTTCCACTAAGCTATCGTTTTCATAGCTTAAAGGCTTGCCTGTTGAAAGATGCCCCTCTGATCCTAATCCTATGAATTTCTGTGTCACATGTAGCACCACAAATCTAAGTAAACTTCAGTGTAACTATTTGAAAGATGCATGCCTAAATAATCTTTGTCACAAGTGGTTATCACAGTGTATATACACACTGTAACAAACTTGTATAACACAAGTGTTATACGCGGTGTAATTATTCCTCTAGAGCTTAATTCAAAATATGATAAATCAATGAGCAGCTTTCTATTGACTCCAGGGAATGGTGGATCATGCCTTTATCCATGGATTTTATCTCTGCTTATCCAATGTGTTTTACAGAACTTCCCTAAGAATAAGATTCAGGATTACTTTCACTTTATTTGGCTGCTACGGGTATGAACAGGATTTGATCTCATGATCTAGAAAACAAGATGCATACATCTACTATCAAATCCCTCAGCACCCTTCCTACTCTACCTATTTATTTTTATAATAGTACTTGCTGAATATTCATTAGCAAATAAAAAGTCACCATGTGATTTCTCCTGGCTGCACGTAGCTCGAGTTCCTGTTCTGATGGGCTGCTGCCTGCCCGGTGTTGGTTTCCTGTGCACCGCTGAAACTTGCACCCCACCTTGCAAGTGGTGGCACAACGCCATTTTAACAGATGGATTCGAAAAGAGAATTGCCAGGGCACCAGAAGGCTCCCTTGACTTCAGCCTGCAAGGTCGAGTTCTAAATGTGGTTTTGATACGGTAACTTATGCTGAGCTTCCTGTGATTTTAAAGAGGGGTAGTAATTTAAGAGGTGGTATTTCATTTGCCGGAGATTTAGTACTTGTAGGTGCTGCCAGAGTTTTAAGATGTCTCGTCTGTGCTGCAGCTAGCTGGGAGAGATGTGAATTCTGACACTCCTAAACTTCTGAAGTTAGAAATCAGTAACAATAATGATAGGAGGGAAAAAACTAAATAAACAGCAAAAGTTGCTATCGTTGTGTAAGGAAACTGTATCCACATTTAAAGAGGCAAAAAAGGTGAGTGAGGGGAGCCTGTGAGTTGCTTCAGGTGTTGTTTTCAGAACTAGATTTAGAAATGTGCTGTGAGGGGTTCAGAGAAGTTTCTGCTGATCCTTATGTGTGAATGAGTCTGTTCTAAATAAATAAATAACAAATGACAGTAGCAACATTGCTGGTTCCCATGTGAACTATAGATGATTTATTCAAACAGTGCTTGTTTATGTAGTCCAAGGATGTGCCTTCTGCCAACACTTCACCATGCAAGCAACTTTGCTCATGTGAGTATTAGTATTCAGATGCTTCAGTTGATTGACATCCCTGGAAACTCAGTAGCCTACATGTTTAAGTAATTTTTTTTGAGGATTTAGGCTTGAATCTCTGTGAAAACATCATGCTTCTCTGCAGAGATCCACACAGTACAGAGTGTAGTTGGGTACTTCAGTACATTCTTGCATCTGGTCCTGTGTTCATATACCAGCATGCTTTTTAGATTGAGGAACTATGTGGAGAATCTCTTAAAACAAACAGAGATTTATTTAAATTCCATTCAGAAATTTAAAATGAAAGGCTAACATATTTTTCTGCTGAATGAAAGGTTTAGCAAGGCTGTTTTCACAGTCGTTATGCAGGAAGTATCACAAAACGTGTCATTTACCGGACTTCAGTGATGCAACCTGTACTGGTAAAACAGGTTAATGTGATTTAAAATGTTAAAAGCTTTTATAAATCAATCAATTGATGACCTGAACAAAGACTGATGATATGAGGGATCCAAACCGGTTTGGTTTTGGTGGCACATTAAAGCTGTCATAAATAATATCCCTGAAGGATGTATTACCATTCCGTTTTCTGTCTTAGAGGCTTGGGAGAGACTTTGCTCCCAACCAGTCTCTCCCAGGAACCACTGTCCTCTTCACACACCATAAAAAATGCAGGGGAAAAGGCTACAGAACACACGAGAAGAAGCAATGGAGTTTAGTGCATCTTTCTTTAGTTCTGTGATTTGCTTTGTTTGTGTTTAATTTCACTGCTGTGACAATGAATGAGACAGCATGAACATCTTGCCTGAATGCCCTGGGTAGGTGCTAAGAAAAAGCAGAAGCACGTGCTGTGATCGTTTGCCCACTTAGGCAGGCAGGTATATGCTGCAGACCCCAGGACTTGTTTGATTATGGAAAATATCTGTTGAGAGATCAGACGGGGTCAGTGCACAGGGCTCACTGTAAATTCATCAGATGCCCATAGAGTGTATGTGTGTAGAGTATTCCTATCAACAGGGTAGGGATGCATGTATGAGTGCGTTCATCTGAATCGGACTGGAATGCGCTCTCAGTGTAACTGTTTCTGGCAAAACTAGACCCGTGAGGGTATATAAATTCTTCAGAAGCTGTGGAAGGAATAATTTAATAACTTCCAGAGAAAAAGAGTGCTGATTTCATACTCAGCAGACACCTCTCCCCAAGGAAAAAATGTTCCGAGTTGCATCAATATCAAACACTGACACACTAGTGATGAGAAATGGCCCCCGCCTGGGCCACTATTCTTCCCCCTTTGCTTTTCATAGAATGGGTTGGCTGAGCTGCTGCTGGAGCGGATTTAATGTGCAGGGAGGATTATTTGCTTGTTTTGGTGGGTGTGTGCAGGAGAGTGCGTGAGCGTGAGCAGAGGAGGAGTGAGGCTCCGGGCTGGGTGCAGCTACAGGCGCTTACTGTGATCTGGGTCCGTGAGAGCACAAGCCATCTGCGTGTCGCTTCTGGTAGAGCTCCGATTCTGAACAGAGGTGGAGACAGTCTGCCTGCCAGGCTGAGGAGAGAATGGACTCAGACTGAAGAATTATTATCTGAAGGTAAACCCCTTCCTGTGAAACTAGATCTGAACTGGAAGGGGTCATGGCTTTCTTGTGCATGGGATGTGCAGCTTTGTGACGTGACGGAGCAGATTGCTAGTGATACCAGAACAGGGCGCTTGTACTTTTGTTCCTGTGTGCTAGAAGGGATTGTTCAAAGGCTGTGTGTGATGCTGTGGTTCAGATAACGAGAGTGCAGCTAACGTCTTTAAACTGCTGGGGAGAGAGGAGAATGGCATAGAGCTTGGGCTGTTTCTGATTGCAATGGATTGCTGATATATGGAAAGAACAAATAATTCTTAATGTAGTTTACTGGCTCTTTTGAGTGTTTCTGGAGATTTGTTGCATAGAAGTAAGGTTCATTTCCATCTACCCTGCCTTATTTGCTGAGAAATGAGTTTTATCAGTTTACTTAGAATACTGATTTTATATTTTTTTTCTAATGTAGGGTTTGTTTGCATAAAAACAGGGAAATGAAAACTTTAATAATAACTCAGAATATGGGTAAATGCTTCAGACAGGCTGTTTATGTAGCTCAGTACCAGCACAGATTTAACTTCATTTAGACTTTCCTTCCCTGATGAAAATTATACTAGATGTAATTGCCTAGAACTCCACACCATGTACAGTGTCAAAAATACAGAATAAATGTATTTTCAGCAAAGTAATGTAAATTGCTTCATGTAAAAATCTTTGTAACAGGAGTTTGGTGATCCCCTATCCCCATTTAAAAGTTTGAATTTAGCAAGAGGGATATCTATAGTTGGGAAAGACTTGACACATAAAGATGACAAAAGAGTATCTGAAGTTGACAGAGCCTTTACAGAAGTTCAGTTGCTATGGCAGCATAATAACAAGGCATTAACTTCTCAGCAGTGGTTTGGAAACCATCTTTCAGTCAATTTGAACATCTATAGGAAAGGGAGGAATGTTAAGAGGATATAGGGGTGGTGAATAAGAAGAGCAAGTTGTAACAAGTGATTTGAAAAAATAACCAATTAAAGCTTCCGTATTGCCACAAAGGGATTTGTGAAATCTTGCAGGTGCTTGTAAAAATACAGCTTATCTGTATAAATTGCTTTCACAAGTACAGTGATATCATCTGTATTTCCTAGCATGGGATCTCTAGCTTTTACCTTTTTGATTTAGTTAATATTCTCTAGTGTGCTTCCTGTGCTAAATATTACCAAAGAGCTTCAGCAGCCCGATCAAAATATTTAAAATGACATTTCAGTAGAGGCTTTTATATTGGTATAAAGTTTCTTGCCACCACCAGCAGCCTTTGGGATGCATAGCTACTGTGTGTATTGCAGTAACACACACTTTGAACAAGTGGCTTTCTCATGTCTTAGAGGTGCACATAGCACCTACTAGTTTTTAGTAAAAGAGTAACTTAATGGGATGCCTTTATTTTTCTTGTTACATGACTGTATTAAGAATTCAGTTGCATGGCTGTCGCTGCAGAACACAGAACAGTCTGCTTTAGGGAAGGCACAATATTGTTATTCCCATCGTTGCTTCTGTTCATCTGTTAAACCTTTGCATGGTCGTAGTGCTGCCTGCCACAGCCACCCACAACAGAGATACAACGTTAACAATGATCCCTGCATGAAAGTAATTGCACTGAAAATAAAACATCCTCCAGTTTTGCAGTCTCACTGTCAGTTGGGACGTAGTGATCAGGGAATAGGAGGCACTTTTTAGCAATATGAAATTATTTCAGCCAGTTACTTTATGTCTCTCCTGGACTGAGATTATGATGAAAAATGGGTTAAGTGGTAAATTTGGTTTTGCAGTATTGGGAACTTTCATCTTTAAGTTTTCCTATCAGTGGAGAGTTTGCTAATGGGTTCTGGAAAAGCCGGATAGGGCTTAGACCTGTCCCTTGGAAAAAAGTAGTTGCTGAGAATGCAGCAATAGCAGGTTGGAATGTGAGAAGTGGAGAACAGCCTGTCGGGGCAGGCCTGTAGCTGTCACCTGTTTGTAACAGGCTCCATCCGGGTGCTGTGCTCGGTCCCTGTTTGCTTTTGTCTGCTTTGTCAGGGGGCTTTCCTGGGGAAGGAAAAACAAACCCAAGAGATAAATCTGGAATCTCTCTGGACTTTGAAGTCCACAGAATTAACACCTGTCTTTACATAGCAAGTGCTTTGCAGAGGAAGGAATTGAGTTTGAAATGACCACTTTGAGCACAAGATGGGTAGATCTTAATCCCATGCTTATGCTGAGTTAGATCATACATGTCTAGTAGTTCTTTGGTTAGGTATCTGGGATGTATGACATTTATTGCAAGGCTTTTTTTCTTTGTAAGAGGGAAGAATAACACACAGCAAGAGATGCATCTTTTCATCCCTAGCAATGCAGATACTCTGCAGATACTCAGATACTCTGCTTTTAAACGGACTGTGAAACTAGTTTGAGGTGCTTTGTAGTTTGCAGGGTCTCTGAAATGAGTGTCATAAATAATCTGAACATGAGTTAAGAAATTGAATTCTACCCTGTAGCATTGGGAGAGAGACATTTATTATGTGTACAGATGGATCAGCTGCTACTTTGCATTCTGTAAAGCTTTTGCATCTTACCTGGCTTGTGTTTTCCTATCAGTGAGGAGAGTAAGAACTGAGGCAGTAAAAAACTTGAGGCAGACTTAGCTCAGCAGCACCCTTAAACTACTGCTGTTGAGGCAACGATCATGGAGGCTCTGTACTCTGTTGAAAACTGAATGGCAACAAATGATGTTAGGTATCCCTTTCTGCTTTGTGTCCACCACCTCTCAGCTGTTCAATGCCATAGTAATATGTTGTATCATGGTTATTTTGTTGGAATAGTTTTTCTGTGGTAACTAGAAATCTTGATTTTATATGGAGCTGAAGAAAGCAAAGTAGAAAGTAAAATCCCTGTGTCTTGGCTCTGACAAACTTACTCTGATATTCGTGCCAGGTAGGATTCAATAGTGTGCTTGCATAATTTTCATCTGTAATTGGAAATCGCATGTATCAGCAGTGAGAAAAATGACAAGACAAAAGATGGAATGCTGCCAAAACCAAAAGGCTCTGCTTTTAACAGAGTACATGTTGGTAGTCTGACATTTCTTCAAAGTGAGGAAAAGAGACAACCATTTCTCCTCACTAACTATCCGCTGGTTACCTTGACACTTTGGCCAGAGTTACAGAACAAGGATTACTGAGAAATGTCTGGATGCAGTCAAATCCAGGCTCATAATTTTATATGGGTGACTCTGGAGTTAAGAGCAATGTGATCAAGAAGAAAAATTTTACAAGAAAATCTAGTCCTTCCCTAGATTGTCATCTGTCACTTGTTGTGACCCCTTGCTGGAAGAGATTTCCAAAGTAGCAGGTTGCCTTGCCATTAGTCACAGATAAAGCCCGTTCTTTAGACTTTTTAAAGTATTGCTGGATAAGAATAGTTGGAATGACAGTGGCTTTTAGGATTCCCTTGCTACAAGGACAGGCTCTAATCATTAAAAGAAAAAAATACTCCCTACTGAATTCACTCCTAACCTGTTTTCCTGTTAGAATAATCTTTGAGTCTACCAGGGATAATTAGTGTAAATTGAGTGCTTTATGTCTGCTTTGTTTCTTACAGGCTACTTTTGTTCCATATTCTCTGGTTATTTTCTGTGGGTGTACTGTGTGTGACCTCATGTTTAGTTCCTTTCCCCCCTCCTTTGGCCCTCACAACTTTTATTTCTCTGTTGTTCCTGGGACACTCCCTCTGAACGAAATGCAGACATCAGAATGGAGACCAGGCTTTGCTCAGTCGCATGCCAGAGGTTGCACAGTTCATGAAACAGCCTTCTGACAGAAAACTGGAGAGGCAGTTCTGTGTGTTAGGTGAATGAGAGAATCAGCTACAGTTCCTTGGAATGAGTGGTGTGCTATGTGGAGGTCGGTCAGGGCTGGGAGTTGGGGAATTTCAGTTCTCTGCGTGGCTCTGCTGCAAGCATTAGCTTTGATCCAAGGTGTGTTGCTTCATTTCCCAAGCTCTCACTTGCTTCATCAGTTAGAAGGTGGTTTGCACTTGCCCACTGAATAGGTTAACGTGAGTTTTGCCTAGTGCTGTGCTGGCCTGTTTTCTCAGCCTTCCCTGTACTACAGAGCCCTGTCTCAGTGCTGGACTCGGGGTCAGCATCCGGTGTGGATGCAGCACACCCAGCCCCAGAACTTCTCCTGGCATTGCACTTGAACTGTCTCTCTCAACCACAAGCCACATCAACAAAAGCTCCCTTCTGACAGCAAAGCCCCTGCTATACCCGGAATTTAGCTGCTTAGCCAGGACAGCTCTCAGTGAACTGATATAACTCTATTGGAGAATTTTCCAGTGTAACCTTAGACTCTGACTCCAATTTTTCTGCTGGTTTGGTCCAGACCTGTGCTCCCTGGGAGCATTCTGATGCATTTGTAAAAGCTTCTCTCTATGTCAAGCCCATTGGAATGGATTTTAAGGTCAGAGGATCTGCTAATCATCTCGCTTGACCTTCTTTTCTAAATGAGCTATTAAATTGCCTTTACTTTTTAGAAACTTCACCTTATTTTGTGGTTAGATTTGTCTAACCAACTTTTGGATTTCATAGGTTTTTCAATGGGATTGAAAAGTTTATTTTCTTTCCTGCTATTATGTACTTTCTTTGCTTTTAGTCACTTGCCCATTGCTATCTAGTCATCTCTGAAACCCTTTCTGAATAGCGATTTCTCTGAGTCCTTCAGGTTCACAGCTGAAGCTTCACGCTGTTTTGATCTCCACTGAACCCCGTCTGTAAATCCGCATGTGCGTGCTTATCAGAGCTACGGTGGAGATGTTGCAGTGTTTGCAGTGAAAAGCAAAGCCTTTTTTCTGCTTTTCCTTTATATTCTTTGTATACAGTAGCTGATCAGAAGAGCCAGCTATTTCAGGTATTCTGAAAGCATGTTCTGGAAGGGCAGTAACGATGTTCTTGGACTGCCTTCTCTCAGTTGCTCTTGCCCACAACAGGGTCCTGTTTTCTTGATTTGCAGGTACATTATCTGAGACATGTGAACCATACTTGTTGGGTTTAGATAGCTTAAACATGCTGTGGCTTTGAGTCATCTGCAGATTTACCAGGAAAGGTTTTACATTCTTGTCTTGGCCAGTAGTAGAGGTACCTCATGCTGTGGGTAGGAGGAAGTCATCTCCAAGGTGTCTGGCTCAGCAGAGCCTCCCCTGCTAACACATCCATCTGTCAGAGAACTGACTAGCTGTAGTTTTTCTACAGTTCTTCAGTGCAGATCATTCAAGTTGCCTCATTTGTAAATGTTGACTTCTGGCAAACACTATTCCAAAAAATCTTGTTCAATAAACAGCATCTAATGGAAAAATAGGTCTTTCGGTATTGTTAAATACAGAGCAGAAAGGTACACCTCCTGAATATTCCTGCCTTTTCTGTGTCAGAATTCATCAGTTTTCATTTACAGCTCACAAGGGACCTTTGTGTGTGGTTGTTTGGGATTTTTTTAATTATTATTATTTTTTGTTGTCATGCTTCAATAAAGACTCTTACCACCTTTAAACATATTGTCCCTAGTTGTTTCTTTGGTATGTTTAGCTTTCTTATCAGTTATCTTTATTTCTAACTTGGTGATTTAGTCATTGCTCCCATTTAAAGAAATTAATAGTATCTCAGTACTTCCTCATTTTTCTGTCTCAAGTGTATAGATCATGGTAACTTTTTTTTTTGTATTTTAGAACACAGAACTTGGGACATTCATTAGGATGTCTTAAAAAAAATCCTGGATTTCTCATTTTATGATTACTTTAGGATCCAGGAATCATTTCCTTTAAAATTCCACATGCGCACACACATATATAGGTGTATGTATGCACATCTAACACTCCATTTCTGTCTATGAATGCAGTCAAAGCATGATTAGAATGGAAGTTATTGCTATTTTTTGGAGTTGCAAGTAATCTTTTTATGTTAGGATGAGGTCTAATATTTGTTACCTGTTGTCAGATGCAAGGGTTTCTGATTTATGAAATAATTCCATTCAGGATTTTTAAGATAGAAAGGACGTTTGTTATTAACTTTTCTAGCTGTATTTCAGCAGGTTATGTCACCTATGGTTCTACTCACTGATAAAATTCTAATTAAGTAAACTACTAATACCTGTGCATCTGCATTAACTGAAGTTAACCAGAGCATCAAGCTCTGGTACTAGATGTTCAGCCAGAGGGACAGGTTGAGGCAGTCACAGTCACTTCATGCAGAGAGTTAAAAGGAGAAATGTGGTTTTCTTTCACTCTTGAACTCACACATTTGTGATAACTCAGCAGTTCTGTTATCACCTAACAAAAAAGCCCAAGAAGATGACTTGGAAGGTGGGAGATTCCTGGTGTTACCCAAGATTATACCAGATGCATATGATACACAACGCACTCGCAAAGCTGCCCATGACTTGTGCCATATAACTAACACTCAGCAGCACCCCAAGCCAAAGACTTTACTTTGCTTCCAGCAGGTTAGGAACTGTGGCTGGAATTGCTTTCTCACCATGCTGCAGAGAAACTGATCGTTCAACTGTACAGCCCAGCAGACCTCCACAACCGCTTTGGCAGTCAGTAGAAGAGTTTTACTAGCTGGATGAGCCAAAGCCATTGTTATGCCAGTATGAGGCTGTTTGAAAAGGCCCTTAGCACTATGGTGAAGTTACTGTAAAGTAACTTTGCTGCTTGATTCCCATTCCAAACTAATCCATCAATATAAGCATGGCTGTAATCAGGTCCTTTAGGTGAAGTGTTGTCTTGTGTCCAAAATCCATGCTGGACAGAATGTATACAAGATAAACATATATTTAGTTCTCTAATGCTTTGTGAAGCCTAAAGATTAGAGAAGACCTAAGTCCACACCTGCACTTATGAACTGGACCTGTTCCAGCATTGTTAACAAATCAGAGGGGTTTGTATCAGGCCTTGCCAAATACTTGCTGCTGAGTAGTTCAAAATTAAAAAAATAACACATAATATGTGGTTACATTACATAATGTGTAATAAACATGGTTTAAAAGAAAATTGAATGGCAGATGCTGGATTTTTCCTGCATATGCACCTAATGTAAGGGTAATGAAGGCAGTGAGTTCATGGATTTGTATTGTAATTACAATTAGAGTTGAGAATACATAGAAAATGCTGTCAATTCACTTACCTCTTCACTACAGAACATGCACCTGAAGAAAGCACTGCATGCATTCAGTGGTTAGGCTTCCTTATTTGCAGAATATACACATTAATTATCTTAATTAAAATACATACGTTTCCTCTTGATTGACTCTGATTAACTAGATGTTCAATCATTTGGATTAAGTTTCCCTGCACATAAATGTAACCCAGGATCCTAACAGAGATGTTCTTGAAATCCTGGCAGTAGGCCACGAGCTGTGTCTGCTCTTGCTGTGCTCCCCTGTACTGCCCAGAGAGATCTACTTGGCCAGGTCAGACTGCTGTGGCTGCAAGTTCTTAGTTGAGTGGAGTTCCCTTCCTTATAGTGCTGACCTCCTGCTCTTAACTGTGTAGATAATACAAGTTCATAGCTTTGGCCCTGCATAGAGGAACAGGTGGATTTGCCCCATGAAGACAGGGTGAATAGCTCCCATAAAGACCATGAGTTGATAACTAAGCTCTTCACCTCTGTGTACAACTTACTCAACACTGGATGTTGCAGTGAAGTGAGAACTCAAGCAGAGCTGACAGCGTGGTCACAAGTAACTGCGGAGTCCTCACTGAAGTAAGTCCAGTTGATACTCAGCTGCCATGAGGACTCCTTCTTTGTGCCAGCAGAGCAGTTGCACAACTGGGGATTTAGCCTGAATCATTACTCACATCTTTGCTGTAAAGAAAAATCATGTTCCAAGCAGCTAAGAACTGAATTGCTGTTAGCATGAGCTAGTGGGTCTAACAATATTGTGTGCTGATGGAATTAAAACTAGTAAGCTAGAAAGTTTATTGTAATCAATCTCTTAAGGCATGTACTATCATGACATTGGAAGTCACTGTGGGGATGTGGGGAAATGGCTTTGTATAAGAATCAGAAACTGGGTATTAATTAACAGTTAAAGCATCAGGATGGCTGCAGTTTTGGTGTCCCCAGAGCAGCATTGTAAGAAGGCTCTGAGGGTCTTCCATGTCTCTCACATGTATGTTGTCATTCAGATTTACAGTCATGGCCTCACGCTCCATTTCCCACTGTCCCCTGGTGTGGTGTCTCGTGTCTTGCAGCCCCACCAGCCTGGGAACTGCCAGTGTGAGCTCTGCTTCCCGCTGCTCTGTCTTGTCTGGGGTTGAACAGAGGCCGATACTGTGCTGAGAGATGTTTCTACTGAGATATTGTGACAGTTGTGTTAAAAACAGCTTTAGAAGGTCCCAGTTTTTAAGGATACATATCAAAAAAGGATTTCTCAGACTAGAATATTTTCAAGGATTAAATTGTATTGCCTTTTCCTTCCTATGGAAGTAACAGAAAAAGTTATGGTAGATTCTGACATCCTTTGTAAGCAAAGGAGCTGCACTTTAATTTTTGTATCTGAGCACAGATATTTGTATTAACTTGCTAAACAGATAAGAGCCTGGGAAAAATGAGCTGACAGTTTGGGTCAGGATGTTATTAGAGGCAAATTTTGGTCTTCGTAATGTTTGTGCTGTTCCAACTGCTCTTGAGATCACAGAAGCCTGCAGAGAAGGACACAATGGAATTTGATGTTATACCAAACATCAAACAGGGTTGAAGGTTCTGTGACCTCTGCAAGTAATTAAAATAAAGCTTCATTGGGAAGTGGTAGGCTACTGCCACAGTTCCTGTTTTAGAATTCGCAGCATTCCTTGAGGGGTTTAAAAGATGAGTCTGAGTTATTCTTTGTGGTGCTCCTTAGTCCTTAGGAGAGTTAACAAATCAGGTCATTCTTCTCAGAGTTGCGGTAGAAATAAATATTTGATTAGGTTTGTCTGTCAAATGGGCCCATTATACCTGTTCATAAAAATAAAAAAGAAAAAAATAAAAGAAAAAGGGAGGGGAGGCTTTTACTCTCAAATGTACTCTTTCAATTTCGTAGCAGTTTTTGTGGTATTTAAATAGTACTAGAAAAGTAAAGCTTTCTACATGTTTCATAGCTGTTTGTCAGGTGACTGCTAAGATATCTTTGAATGTAGAGGGAGTGCAGCTGTGCAAATGTAATGCGACAAATATGCACTTAATTGTGTCCTTTGGCCAGGAGAAAATGTCTGTTGGTAATTAGTGCTTCCTCCATCAGACCCGCTGGCATGTGAGCTCTCCTAGCGGGATTCTTGTTATTGTTCTCTCTGGCTCTTGTTCACTGTTGTTCTGGAAGGAAGGACAGGACTGAAGGCATGAGTAATAGGAAATCTTAAGCTCTCACCAAAGAGGAAAACATCTAAGCAGGCTAGAGCTCTACAGGCCCTCAGAGAATAAAAGTTAGTCTTATGGAAAGTGGAGACAGTGGGATAGACTTGGAAAACACAGTCATTGCCTTTGAAGTACTGTTGGCGTGGAGATAAACCTGTGTGTGTGCTGAACACAGGTACTTGTCATGCTGGGTTTCTGGGGCATGCTGCATCAGCTTGTGTGCAGCTGCATTTGTAGCTCCCAGGCTGGAATCTTTCTTGTGATACGCACCTTTTCCTTCCCTGACACTTGTGAGTGATAGCACGCTTTTGGCTTCAGGAAGTCCCTGAAGGCATCTTGATAAAGTGAAGGCAAGTAAGTGTTGTGCACATTGTGAAGAGGTTGGAGCATCAGCCATGTGTGAAGGGGTTGTACAGGAGCTCAGAGGATTGTGTTTTGGGTGCTTCAAATCACCTCACTACCTCCCTCCTTTTAGTCTATTTACCTTTTAAACTACAAGAAGTCTCTTTGAGCTTGATGCACACAGTGTGTAATGCAATGGCTGTGCTCTGTGACCTTTCTCATTCTGGACAATTGTATGGGGTTATTACCCTCACCCCCCTTAGAGGGAGCCTTCAGTGCCCTCTGTAAACAGCACATGGTGGCTTTTAAAATGGCATTGGGAGTGGTTTAATTAGCTAAGGGGGTTTGTATGTCCAAGCTGAAGTCATTTAAGAGAATAGTGTGCTGGCAGAAAGCTGAAAATCGATAGCTCCTTGTTCTGAAAAGGCGTTCTAGGAAAGATTTGATCACTCATTGCCAGCTATTATTTTAGATCTTGGTATCGTTATAATACATAATAGTGCTTTTACTTTTGCTAATGTTACTTGGGATATGTCCTCTGCATAATACCCACATCAAGCTCCCCTATGTACCCCATCATCTGTGAATCATGGCTACTGTCTACTGAGCCTCCGACTGTCATTCATAAGCTTTAGAGGAGAGATGATTACGTGGTTCTACTCGCAAGACTGGTCACGAGGAATGCATTTCTGTAATAGTTTTCCTTGGTAGTGTTTCTTCTAATGAAGGACATTAAATCTAATTTAATCTTCTTTTTAGAGTGGGAAACTGAAGCTCAGTGTTGCTAAAGACTCGATTCCGTATAATTCTTGAAATTACCAGAATAAATAAAACTTTAACACTATATAAAATAATGTTAAAATCTATTTTCAGTACAAGAATATGCATATGATGTACATTGCATGTGTAGCAGATGTGTAATAGAAAATAAATAGAACACATATATTGCTAGTCAACCACAAAGGAGTGAGACTTGCAGAACCATGGAAAGCGACTCAAATTTAACATCCATGTATTTACATTTGTAATAACACTTACAATATAGCTTGTGCCACTATTCTATGGCTCTGGAACTATTTGATAAATGAGTACATACTACTACTTCTTTTTAATCTATGGTTTTCTGTCTACCATGTTCAAATGGGATTTAATCTGAGAAGCTATTTTACATTTGTCAATGTGGGTAGAAGATAAATAGGGAAGTCAGAGGAGATTGTATTTTGTTATAAATTGATGTTTTTTGCTTCTACTGCTAATGCAGTGGCAGTTGATTTAACAAAGGATTTATAAGCAGTGACAGTAACATGTAGGTTTAATATTTCATTTGACAAGAAACTCGCTGTCAATTAATTAAATTCCATTTAAGAGTTTGTATGCAAAATGAGAGTAATAATATTTGATATTCTTTTGGTTGTTTTTAGCACCTCTAGATAAGCAAAACTAAGGTATTTTCAGCAATGAATGCACTTACTCAAGCTTAGTTTAGGGACACACCTCTTGGGTATGGATCATAGTTTGCACTTGATAGTTTGTATTGTCCCAAGGACCTCAACCATTGCTGAAATAATTCAGAAGCAATATGACATGTAAAAATCTAGTGGCTGCATAGCTGTATTTTGTAGAAGAAAGTAGTATCTTGCTGATAGCCAGATGCAAGATGCCGCTCGAAAAGTCCTTGTGTAGCAAAGCCAACTGGAAGGGATTTCTGGATGTGACCTTGAGAAGGGGTAAGGAGAGCTAGGCATAGAGTCATAGAATGCGTTAGGTTGGAAATGACCTTTAAACGTCATCTAGTCCAACCCCCAGCAGTAAGCAGGGACACCTTTAACTAAATCACATTGCTCAGAGCTTCCTCAGGCTTGACCTTCAATGTCTCCAGGGATGGGGCCTCCACCACCTCTCTGGGTAACTGTTACAGTATATTGGAGAGCATAGATTAGAATACCTGTAGTTTGATGTCAGCATTACATCTTGGATATATTCATTCTTGAATGGAACTGATAGGACACCTCAGGGGTTAAATAATTAATAGAGAGAGTCAAAGAGGACAGCCAATAATGACAATGATAGATAGAGAATGAGCATTAACTGGGTTTTTTCCTTCTTAGTTTGATACGAGTTTTGTCACTGCAAGTCAACCATGAATTCTGTGCTTACTCCCTCATTACCTTTTTTAAATAGGCATATCTTGTAGTGACCTTTCATTCTCCCTTATGCCAGAGCCCCTTTTTTTTGCCTGATAGGTCTAAATCTGCTGTGCAAAAAATACTCAATCACATTAGTCTCACAGTTTGGTGGCTGCTACCCTCTAAGGAGGAGGAATAAACAGCAAAGGCAGTCAGTACCTGAGTAAGAGAAGTGCAGCATTTTTTCAACTGAAGAGTGTATGGCTAAACCAGCAGCACAACAGGTCCTCTTCTCTGGTCTTGCAATGCTGAAATTCCTGGGCAGGAATTGTTCTTAGTAGTAACAAAAGATAAATAATCTTTTCCACAAACACCAGTGTCTCTATGAATAGCTGCTGCCTTTCCCGATCTTCCCTGAAATCAAACCAGGTACTACACTATGAAGGCAGAAACAAATGAGAACATTAAAATGAAATGGTGCAGCTTTACCTGTAAAAGGGCTGGGTGGTAGAGCTGACTGTCTGGTAGTTGTCAGGTATGTTAATCCATGTACTTTGTCATGGCATATAAATACTTGCTCTCCTAAGAAGAAATCACATCAATATCTGTGTCTTGATTTTTTCCTGTCCTTATAGGCCTGAAATCTGATCAGCTTTGTTTATTATGGATATCAGTGCATTTAAGAGAATAAATAGCTCATTGGATTTGGATAACAGGATCTAGAGTACTGAGCCTGTTTACATCAGTAGTTCAAATTCAGCTCGAGCTGTCTGTGCTAGTGTGGCTTCTGAAATCAGGTATCTCTGAATTAAGGTTATGGTCCCAACAGTGACTCTAGAAAGCTCTCTCTATTAATATCTATATCAGCAGCATTGGGAATAAGGTCAAGGAATGAAATGGCAGGTGAAAACTGTTGATCATTGTCTAAATTAATCCATAATGATAGAGTAATTGACAAAACATGTGCTGTTTGACAAAATAAGGAGGCAGCCGTTTTAGACAAATACTAACTGCAGTGTGACATTCATTGCCTTGCACTGTTAGATAGATGGAGATTTGAAAAGATGTTGGATAAATCATGGAGATCGGGTAATTTGTGATGTGGCTTTTAGCCTTGAAGACTTAAACCACTGATGAATGGTAAGGTGTGACAAAGAAAGGCTGTTCTGTGTTGTTTCTTAATCTTTTACCCCAGGTAGTTGCTGCTGACCCTGTTGAGGACAGGGTACAGGACCAGATAGACCTCTGGGCTGAGCCAGTATGGCAGATATGACATTCTCACTGCTGTTGTCACATCAACAGGGCAGTGTTGGTATCGTAAGAGGTGAACAGAAAACAAATGTCAGCAAATAATAATGAATGCCCACAGAGCAGTGCAGTGCAATGGTCCCTCATTTCCCTTTTTATTTTTGTTCAGGCAGGTGACAAGCATTATCATCCAAGCTGTGCACGATGCAGCAGGTGCAACCAGATGTTCACAGAAGGAGAAGAAATGTATCTGCAAGGTAAGGATCTCTCCATTCCAAAACAAG
This sequence comes from Zapornia atra, assembly GCA_013400835.1. NCBI lineage: Eukaryota > Metazoa > Chordata > Aves > Gruiformes > Rallidae > Zapornia > Zapornia atra. Next base: position 181,162 of record VZTU01010768.1, read on the forward strand.
AAAATTGCACTTTGTGATTTTTCTGTCACAGACCTCAGGAGTATGGGCAGTATGGGCAGGGAGAATTAGCCATTGTATCTTCAGGAGTGTTCTCATTCATTTGAAACCCTTTTGCTCTAATTTGTGCCCACAACAGTGGCTTTGCAGTGACCCTACACCCCCAGACATAGGTTTTCAAAACCTGTGTAGCAAAAATGAAATTTATTAGGCTGCCTCTGAGGTTGGTATCTCACAGATAGTTTAGCACATGGGTGTGTGAGGTACCAGACATAGAGTTCTGCTGATCGGTTGCTTTGCTCTTCTGGACCACACTCCAAACTGTATAAGGCAATGAAAAAACTTCCAGAGACTGCAGTGAGCTTGTTTTAAATCATGTAGATCTGATTCTCCATGCACATTGACAGATTATCTCCTCCAGTTCTTAATCATATTTGCTTCCCTTGCCTATTTCTCTTTTATCTGATCACATCTATCTTTATATTCCCATTTATTTTTATGTCTTGCTACAGTTACTACTTTCTTGTATATTCATGTTCATCTCCACTTCCTTACTAACAGTCTCACAGTCTCAAATATTGCCAAGCACAGGGTTTTTTGTGATTTTTTCACATAAAAAAGAATGTGCTCTCTTGATTGAAAAATGTTCTTGATCTGAATCCCACCTACTCTCTCAGAAGGTAGCACATTAACTATCAAGCTATTTTTATAACTTGCTCTATTATTAATTAATGTTGATAGAGGTATGATACACATTTATTGCAAGCCAGAATTAAAAGTGAAAAGGCAGATACATACTGGGATTTCATATAGTGTATTTATGTTAGAAAACTTGCTTGGTATACCTGAAAGGACTGCTAAAGAGTAGGAAAGAAATCATGAAAGTGTAGTGGCAGCCATGCCTTGAGATCCAGATGAGAGATTCCTTCTGGAGGAATTCCAAAGTAAGATAATATTAAGGAATTCCTTTGAAGCTAACTTGTGTAATTTTGTAGTTGGTCCTCTGTTGCAGCCCATCTGTCTCATCTGTAACCTGACCTTATACCTTAGTTGTCTTATTCTGTCATTCTCTTTTTAGTTTCCTCACATCACAGTATGACAGAGTGCAGGCATCAGTTCATCCCTTGCCGTTATTACAGAGAGCCATTTGCAACTGATGCCACTTGCAGCAGTCTAGCAGAGGGGGAGTTCATGTGGATTAAGCAGACTGTGGTGTAAATTTCTGCAGGTCCAAATAAGACAGAAGGCATTGCTTCTACTTTAACAATGCTAGATCTTTTTTCTTGGCCAAGTTCAGGTGAGAGAACAGAGGAGGGGAGAAACACCTGGCTCCTCCTGCCATCATTCTTCTCTTGGCTGTAGCTCCCTTTCTGTGGTTGTGAATTAATGTTCTTCATGCTTGCTCTGTCTCAGAGGAGGAACAGCCTGAGTTGCATTGCTTTTTTGTTCACAAGCTGTTTTTCTGACTAAATAATGTTATTGCTGAGTGTGCTCCAGACTGTTCTGCCAAAGCTTTCCTTGCTGAATTCAGCACGTGTAAGTCCAAAGGACCCAGGCCTTTCCTGTGCAAAGCTCTCAGCTGAAATGTATATCCTGGCTGCAGCCAACTTGTTTACTCTAGAGTGCACAGTGACAGCATTCCAAGTATTTCTCTGAAATAAAAATACATCACAACACTAAAGCTGGAATGAAAATCACATTGTTGATAAAATATAAGAAAATAGGCAGCCTGTCCATTTTGGGGCGTTGTAGGTTAAGGATGGTTTGAATGATGCCAGCAGAAGCACTCTGGCTTTGCCCTGCTCCAACAAAGGAAAATGACAAGGAAGCAGCATCAGAAACTTTCTCTTTCCCATTGACTTGGTAGCAATGGTTTACTACATGGGCTGCCCCAGAATGTTGCTCAGCTAGGATGTTGCTCAACGTTTAGAGGGGTGTTTCACTTCTCACACAGGCTTTCAGCCTTATTCAATGTGCAAATAGTAGCCTGAGTTACTGATTTTTTTGAGAGCTGTATGTTGAAATAAGGGTATATGCAAAGTAAAAAGATGGATAAATGACCATGGTTGGTGTCTGCCACGTGAGCAAACAATCCGATGTTAACAATGGGAATAACCACCATTTGCTGAACTGTTTCTGGTAGGAAAAAGAATTTGAGTGTTGAACCTAAACCTTCGGAGTTTTAGTTTATCAGTGTTACATTACTGCCCTCCTCCTGAGTGCTTGGATCTGCCTGACCTCCTGAGCAAATGCACAGGGCATGCTTCTCTCCTGATCTCTCAGGCTCTGTGGGGTCCTGGCTCTGAGGCTGCTGTTTGTTTACAGAGAAGGCTGTTGGTACACTTCTCCCTGGTGTCTGATCATTTCCCCCTGCCAAATGCACAGTATTCTTCTTCCTCAGCTTAGACTCAAAGCCAAAGATCTCAGACCCTTGATCCAGAGTCACAGCATTCTCTCCAGTCTCCTGATGATGATTATACTGTGTGCTGCTGGGATGTGAAATCATTCCTGCTGGTCTTTACTTCTGTACCAAGCCATGTAAGGGCTCGTTAGAACAAAATTTCCAGGGGCCCTGACCCATACCTCTCCTGGGCTCAGAGGGTGAGGTTTCCTCTGACAACACTTGAGCTAATAGTCACCAGCAGAAGACCCAGACTTGGCTCCATTTGGTTTCTTTGTGGACAGAGTGAAGAGGTGACATTCCCCCCTGCAGACAGACAAGGCTCTGTATTGGCTTTGCGGTGACTGGAATGAAGTTTGAGGGTGGCTGCAGCTGCAGTCAGTGTTAAAAATCAACATTAGCTTCTGCTCCATTTCAACTTGGCTGATACCTGCCAGCAGCTTCCCAGCAGAGAGCACAGTTTACACTCTGTGGCAAAGGAGAACAGAGAAATGGGATGGAAGTGCTCCTTGCCCCTGACATTGCTCAGCCTTCAGGGACAGCCAAATATTTCCACTTTTACAGCATAAGAGCAAATCCCATGTTTTGGGACACAAACAGCCAAGATTTTGCCCTTTTTAGTAGGATGTGTAGCTGGAAATGCCACTGACCTTGCAGAGCACAGGGTAGAAATGATGTCTGTGCCAGTGGCAAGTATGGAACACTGTGCACTCTTTCACACGCTGCTTTGTACCACCTGCGTCATCCTGGCCCCTCTAGCTCAGTGCAGTGGGTGACATACTTTGCTGCATAGTGAATGTTCTAATTTTGTGTCTCCTGCTGCATTTTGCATAATTGCAGGGGAGAGGTGATCTGAGTAATACTTTACCATAACTGAATGTGACCTATATTCCTCAAGGAAGTCATAAGGCTTTCCTAGACTTAAAGGACTGATAATCAGAACTTCATTTTTACATGTGATGGAGTAGTTAAGGGGAGAAGAGTTCAGGTAACCATAGCCCAGTTCTTTTGCTCTTACCCTCCATCCTGCCCAGAGGAACCCTCAGTCTTTCAGTTCCTCCAGTTGGTGTTTACTCACTCCCTTGCTGCTTGAGACTAAGTTTTGGTCAAGAATATGTGCAAGTGCTTTGACAGCCTCAGCAAAAGCCTTCTCTAGGTGAAGTGAGGATTTTAATATTTGGGGGGTTTACTTGTATTTCTCATGAGCTAGAATTGAATGTGAATTACTTGCATAGTTCATACAGATTAACCGTCTGATGCAGTGAAGGGGTTCTCTATAATAATGGACTTGTCATGACCAGAGGTCATCAGCTTTACTCTGAATAAAGATTTATTTACTATTTTTTCTTCCCTCAGGTTCCACTGTCTGGCACCCCGACTGTAAGCAGTCCACTAAGACTGAAGAAAAGCTACGGGTAAGCAGCAGTGACACACCAGATATTTTGTGCACACAATATCTGAATGTTGTTTTTAAGAGAGTGACTTATTCCATGTTTTTTTTGCATAGCTTTCACCACTCTGGCAGAATAAACAGTGGAGGCACTTCAGAGGTATTGCTCTGATTTTTAGGCTTACCACCTTCACATACCTGTCTCAGTGCACTGCCTTAAAGATAGTGTCATTTACTGACATACAGACGTGACAGAGTCTCTAAGACACTTCATTTCATATCTCAGTTGTTGTGAAAGAGACTCTTAAGGAGAAAACGGGAACAGGGCAAATGCTACAATATATTTTAATAGTTTTGCACATCTGTATAATTGCTCTGCAGTTATCCCCTATTCTGCATGGTTATTTACAGCATTTAGACTATATGAACTCTTCTTCTGTTGCCATCCATATAAACCCCAGCCAAAAGCGATCCTAATTTGAATGCCAAGAAGAGCTGCACCTTGGCATATCCAGACAGATTTTTCTGGATCAAATCCTTGATGGCAATAATGCTGCACTGATAAATGCTGGAGCCTGGCTTTTTGCACACACCAGGCAATTCTAAGCCCATATTCACTAATTCATCTTCTGGAAAATTTACGCATTTTGATCTCTTAAGTTTTTTCTGGATATGAATATCAGAGACTATATGAACAAAATATCTTTCAGGCAAGGAAACCAAGAGATACTGACATGGAGATACGTAGAATAGCCTGTGGGCTGTGTTCGTTTTGTGGGTCATTCACAGGAAGCCATGTCCTTCAGAATGTATTCAGGTGCACTGGTCTGTAAAACACCCCCCACAGAGAATTTCCTATGGTTGTAGGTAATGTGCAGATAAATTCTTGTTGAGCAGAGTTGATCTTAGTGTGGGCTGTACCAATAAAAGTAGTATAATTGGCCCTAGATGGGCATGAGATGTAGTGTGACCAAACATCCCTGTAGTACCACCTAGCATTCACACATTGCTCTGTCCTGACTTCCATAAGAAAGTGGAACATTATGCCAGACTGGATTTTCTTCCTCATTTAACAATTTGAATGCAGACAGTGTCTTGGCCCTGCTTAAGTGTTAGAACACTTGTGCTTTGTAGTGAATAGTTGGGGTACAAAACCTCCCTTTCACTTATACCCAAGTCTTACCAAAGCACTGCTGACTATGTTGCCGCCCATATGAACCTTCCTCAGCTGACCTTATAAAATAGGTTGGTTTATTTTCATTCCCCATGGAAGTGGCCAAAGTCCCCTCAAATATTTTCATTTTTTCCCTGTCACATATTCAAGCATGCCAGCCTTCTCCTTCAGCTAATTTTAATTGGAGGGAACTGAACAGATTCATCCACCTGCATGACTTTGCCTATGTGAGTTCTTGCAGGAAAATGAAGTGAAGCAATAGAATGCATATTGTGGGAATATCTCAGAAATGTTATGGCATAGCTATCCAAGGTTTTTATTTTAAAATCAGTTTGAGTTCACTTTGACTTTGGCACATTTCATTCTACTAACTCAAATGAAGGCACTAGCAAACAGGTACTGAACCAAATGAAACAGGGAAACTATTTGCTATTTGAAAATGTCATCACTAGATTATGAACTGTGTACTTTGATCAATTTTCAGTTTCTTATGACATACATTTGGACTTATATGAGAGTTGGAATCTGGTTTTTGAATTGACAAATATACGGTATAGCCACTTTCAGGGTCAGGCCTAGATTTTCTGGTGGTTCTGCAAAAAGCCAGTGACATGGCCTCTTTGCTCTGCTGGGTTTCCTTTCCATATAGAGCAAAACAAAACAAAAAGCCCTTTTATCATTGAAGTAACTTCAGAAGTTTTCAGCAAGTTCTGTTTTCTCTCAGTAACTGAATTGTGATGTAAACTGATCAGCATTCTAGCTGGTTAAGATCTGAGAGGGAATTCATGAAAACAATAGTTGCTTTAGATCTTCCCCCCACTGGATATTTGTGGAGGATTATAAAGCCAAAACAAGCAGAAAATCAAGGAAACATATGTATGTTACAAAAATATACATTGTTTAGGGGTTTTTTTGCAACTGTTTGGCTGTGATTCTGCAGGGATCAGTAAGTAACCTAGGTATTATAACGCACAGATGATTATCTAGCCAGTAGGTATTGATAACTTGATTGAAAAAAGAGCTTAACCACTGAGCTGTAGAAACTGCTTTCCTTTTCACTCATTTTTCCCTTTTGTGTTTCATGACAGCATTCCTCATCTGAGTTCTTTTATCCAAAGAGTCTGGTTCTGCGCAGGCCACGCTCTGCAGAGGTTTGCTGTTGTGTTTTCATAGTGCTGATAACAGTCTTCTTTACTGAGAAGATTCCTCATTGTCATTCGCTGCGCTTGCTGCTACTTCTTGCCACATGGCTTTCCTGCTCTCACTTGCCACCATGGGCACTGACGCTGTATTTTGCATCATGTGGTGCAGTGTTGTCTGTTAATTCTCACATTCTTTTAATTTTATTTAATGAAATGCTTATAATTAAATTTGGTTTTGATTCAGATGAGCTTCTGGGGCAGGGGGGTGGGGAGGGTTGTAGTATTGTTCTTCCAGTGTACAGAAAGTTTTTCTTCTAGAACAAAAAAATCTAGAGTACAAATATGAAGCAAATGAAAATGGTGAGAAGCAGCTGACTTTAAAGTGGTGGTTAAAAAGAAATAGCTTTTCATGAACAATGGTTCTGCTTTTAGAAAGAAAAAAAAATGTCATCCGTTAATTCAATTCCTTTTTTATACCTGTTGATGCACTACACATGGTTGAGAAAATATTTACAAAATTCCAGGTTTGGCCACGTTCTATGTGCTGCCTAAGAGCATTTGTCTCTCTCTAATCTGGAGCATGCCCACATCTGAGTTGGGAGGTCCTCCCCATGTCCTCTTGATTCTGGACTACCCTTCTGCTTTCAGACTTCCTTGCTTTGCAGCTGCAAACACCACCCACTTCCCTTTCTTCTCCGGGGCAGTGCTTGCTTATTAGGGGGAGGATGTGTGGCTGTACTGCAGTGCAGGCACATCCCAGCTGGCTTTTGCCTGATAATGAAGGAAGAATGTACTGGTACAGGCAGGCTGGTGGTGAGCAGAGGGGCTGACAGAGTCCATGCCACTGGATTTCTGTTGTGCCTTCACATCTCTTAATGCAAAGTAGAGGTAGTCGTATGATCAGCCAGGGTGGGATATTTGTGTTAGGAGCAGCGTGCAGGGTAGTGTTATGGGCATGGCATGAATTGCAGTGCAGGTCAGTGGGAGTTAATGTGCCCTGTGCCCTTTCTCCTGCACACCACTTCTGTCAGTTAAGGAGGATCTTGCAATGCATTAACCACTTACAGCTATCAAGATGTGTTATCAGTAACCCTAAGGAGGGCAGTGTCTCTGCAGTCCTAGGCTTTACAGAATCACTTGTTGGAGTCTGAGAACAGCAAACCGTTTCACTCATAGGCCAGCATAGTGACTTTTTGTGTCCAACTTAGCCTGTGCAAGTCTGAGTTTCCAGTGCTGAAATCCAGGAGCATTAGGATTAAAAAACCAAATCCTATTCAATGTATTAGAAAAATATGCAAGACAAAATAGGAGCAGCCCCTGTCAAAATAAAGGTATGTTCTTTTTCCTGTTTTGTAGGCTTTGTAGGGTACAAATAGCTTAGGGGCAGATGAACATCCTCTTGTGTAAATTTGGTCAGTATTAAATTCTGTTTAGATTTACATGCTGATTATACAAAGTGTAACTCAAGGTGTAATTTGGCTTCAAATGTTCTTCTGCAGAGTAGACACAAAGATCACAGGATCACAGGTCCTGTATCATTGCTGTTGCGATAGATGGGCCAAAGGTCAAAGGCTTGAATCTGTATAAAAATGTTAGGTTGAAAACTGTAGGGTGAAATCCTGTGAATTCTCTGAGAAGTTTGCTGCCGAGTTCAGTATATTCTAGACTGCCCAGTTTCTTTTCTTCTGCTTTCCACTTAACTTCCTCTTGGTGAAGGCTATATTTGCATGACTAGCTTTGTAGAAGTTTGTTTGGTAGCAACGTGCCTTCAATAAGCTGAAAATTCATTCTCTTCTCTGGCCTTTGTGTCTAGAAAGGAACGAAAAATAGTTGTAACCTGTTAATATTTGTGTCTGTGTGAGTTTGAACTAAACCTGTTCACTAGTTTTGCCTTGATGCCTACATAGCGTAGCATTTTTTAGACAGAGAAGTAATGAAAACATGCATTTGAAGGAAAAACTCTTGTAAGAGAAGGGCACATGTAAACCAGCAGGCAGGTGGAATGACTGCTGTAACACTGGGGTGCTTTACTGGCCACTGAAAATTACTGAAATAAGGAAGCCTGAATTTAATGAACCCTGGGTTTTAGTCTTAACTGTGAAACCTTGCAGGTAGTCAGAGGTAGCAAGTGTCGCACTGAGAAAGCCAAATTCCTTGTGCAAAATTGTGTCTGCCTACTAGAATAAATTACATCTTACTCTTCTAATAGTTTATTTATAAACATGCTTCACTTAAAGTAGCTTCTGAGAGTTAGAGAATTTGCGTAAGCTGTAATGTTAAATGTTAATAAGCGAAAACATATTCATTCCTCTGCAGCTATTATCACCGCCTTGCATAATGAACTCTATCAAAAAACTAAGGCAGGTACTGTAAGAAATGCTGATGCCTTTGTTAAACAACAGTGCATCCATTTGGCCAGATGTTCTTGGGATCAGTTTTGATCTGGTTGCCTGCACTTCTCAGTTTTTGTAGAGCATGATTCTGAACATCTGTACTTGAGAAAACCAGAGCCACCACATTGTAGCAGCATCTGGATGATGTGAATGGCTCTAGCGTGGATTTTTGTTTTAGAGGAAGCTATTTATTTAGATGATGTGCCGTGCATGATGACATGAGAGACTGAGGTAAATGCAGATGAACATCTTAAGCTTTGCAATCTGAAATAACAAGTTAATCAACTGGGGGCATATGCATGGGTGATATATGCTAATTGAGCATTGAAATTCATGTGAACCTAATAGGATGAGCATGACAGTCGGTGTTACCTCTGCCAGTCTGCAAATGAAGTCGGTAAAGAACTTCGGCACTGAAGACAAATGCATGGAATGAAGAACAAAAGCATAAAAATGAGTCTGTGATGAAGTGGGAAATACTGAGAAGTCTTGCAGATACTAGATGCTTTGTGATTTGGTTCTTTCCTTCGGCTCCTTTAATGACATGCATGAATTTCTATTGACTGAATTTCTGTTGATTTTTTTCATGTAATTCATAGACTTCCAGAGTCTGGTACAGACATCCCATGTTGATATAATTGCTACTGTTATCCATTTGGGTGGAAGAGGAAAGGAAAAAGCAGATGACACTTCTACTGTCAGAAAATGTGGAGAAAGGCCATGCACCACAAGAAAAGTAAAAAAGATTAGTTGTAGTTCTTCATAGAAATTTGCTTTGAATTTCTCTGCTCAAAGGTGGCATTATGAAAAGCTCTATTTGACTCCTTCAAGAACAAGAACAATCATATGAAGAGTGTTCCAGATCTGTTTGTAGAAGTAAGGCAGCCTAACTTGTTGCTAAGAGTGTAGAACAAGTGTCACAGGACTATTGTGATGGAAGGAAATACCCCTAAATTAGTGCATTCATATTAAAGGATGTTTTATCTAACTTCTTTACCTGTCTTCTTCCAATCATGTGTGCAAGAGATGCTCACATATCTCCACTGAGGATTAAAGGTTGGAATTTACACCCCATTGCAGCTACATCAATGGAGAACTTGACCTCCAGTGTCTCTCTTGCCACCTGATTTAAATCACAAGAGTGACACGGGGTCAGGGGTTCCCCACTGCTAATGAAGATGTAATGTACAATTTGAAAGAGAGTGTCCATTAAAAAAAGATCTGTGATCCCTGTCACAGGCTTTCAGTCAGGAGCTGTTACAGGCCTGTTAGGAGAGAAGCCAACCATAGCAACTAAAAACATGCCGGAGGAACAGCTTATATCAAGAAATCTTTAGCATGTATTTGTTAAGGCAAGCAGCACAAATATTTTTAAGTGCAATGCAACTGTCTTTAGGGGAAAGCAGAAAGCTGTGAAGGATTCCAGACCTTATGGGAGCAGCAGAGTAGGAAACAGCCATCCTCGACGGAAACAGCCTGTGTAATTCAAAACAAGAAATAGGGCAAAGCTAGGCAGGAAGGGTGAGAATAGATATAGAAGTCCTCTTTTTCATGCACTGACTTCGGGGGTATGTTGTAACTTAAGCAGGAACAGAACTGGGAGCAGATAGAAGAGCCCGAGTTCCTGGACTGCTTGGATTAAGCTCCTCAGGAGAGGCAAATGTGTGCTCTGGCAGTGGCTGGCAGGACAGCCTCCTACCCAGGGACTGTGGAGTTTTTCAGTAGATGGAAGGTAAAATTGATAAGTGCAAGAAGAATTACAGAACATAGAAGACTGGTTTTAAAGGGTGTCATGTCTGGCTCATGTTATTGGGATGGTAACGAGGAACTTAGAGCAGAAATGCAGTGAGGAAATGAAGAACAGGGGCTACAGCTTGCTGGTCTGTCTGACAAGTGCTCCATCTGACAAGTGCTCCTGTACCTCCTGCTCCTAAGGAAGTTGTTAGCAGGATGTGGCTGAAGCTATCATCTTAAGCTGTCTAACTTTATTCAACAAAGTCACTGTGATAAATACAAGTGATTCTTTTATTTTGCTGAAGAGATTTTTAGCAGTGACATTAAGAGATGAGACTAAGGAGGTGGACCAAAGGCTGAGAATTTCTTCTTTTCTGAAGTTACTATAAAAGATCCAGAGCAAAGAGCAACCTGGAGGGCCTGCCAGGTGGGAAGAAGCCTCTCAGGCCTATTTTCCTAACAACAGGGAGAACTGAGCAGACAAAACTCTTAAAATATGTTTGCCAAGAGCCAGAGACACCCCTAACAGTACCTCAGCTACTTCATGCCGTTCCCTGTGTTGTAATGAAAACATTTGTTTTCCATAGCAACTGCAGCAACATGTTACATGTGTCTCCACTCAGACAGTGGTGTGAAATGGCAGGATGGAAAGGGGGAATAAAGTGTTTCTCAACAGCAGCCAGATTTTCCAGCTTAACTCTTGTAACATTTCCATGAAACAAGTGGTTGTTGGTGGGCCGTTTCGCTTTGATTGCATCATGGGAGGAGCTTAAGGGCAACTGAGAAATTTCTCTTCTCTTTAGGGATGTAGGAATTTGCAGCTAGAGAGGAAAGCAAAGACAGGCATAAAGGTCCAGCTGAGAAAGTGTTCTGAGACATGCTCTGGAAGAGGATTCGTCACTGTGTCATTCCACAGCCACATCTGCTCTCTGATCTGAATCTTCACGCTTTTTGCTGAAACATGTTCAAAACCTCTTAGTCCTCTGACCCTCCCTGAAAGTAGTGATTTCATTTCCACTAACAAAGTCAGAGAAAGCCTGCTCTATGATCTGTGAACTAGTCTTCAGCATTTTTTATATGGATGGTACCAATAGTTTCTGGGGCTGTGATACAAAAGGTAGAAGGACTCTGAGGTCTGCTGAAGGATCGTTTCAGGAAATGTATGCTGAGAGATAAGAAAGGTCCAGTAGCCTTGTTGTGTTCACTCCAGGTGTTTCCTAGGAAAAAACTCAGCAAGCCAGGCTGTCAAGCCTATTTTCTCTTCAGTGTGTGCCTGAAGGTCCTTTAGTTCAATGTCACAAGCTGACAAGGTAAGGACTATTTACCAAGATTTAATTTTCAGTGACTTTGAAGAGTCCCACTGCACTGGTGTCATCAATCACCTGCTGATGCATTGCTTTGTGATAGGATTTGGTTCTTTGCAGACAACTAGGGAGCAAAAATTGTTCATGGTTTCTCAGCTGTGAGTGGAATACCACTGATTACTTCTATGTGTCTGCTAGATCCCAAATTTAGGAGTAATTGCCACAATAACCTGGGTGACTTTTGATCAAATAGATGTTTTTCAAATTTATCAAGTTTTTGGTACTCCTGCATCACCCTGATAAGTTGTTTTGTCTCCTCTCACAAAACTTCCCTCAGGGAATCAGTGACTGGTCCTGCTGAAGTGCTGGAAAATGGCACTTGCTCTTATAGGGGTGAGACTGTTCTCATGAATTTCAGTTTGCAGGACATTGTCCTGAAACATCAGGACTTGTGCAGTATGGAGAGGATCATGAAATTTCAATCAACAGTTTAGCTTTCATGTTGCATCTAAATTGTGCTGCAGATGTAGGGAACAGCTCCAAGCCAAGGATTTCTGGTCCTTCTACTTAGCAGGGCATTCAGTTCTGTGTTCATAATGGAAATCCAGTGATGGAACATCTGGAAAGTGATAACATGTGCTGTGCTCCTCTCAACAGTTTTGTCTGCTGATCTGCTGATACCCCTAGCTGTTTGTGAACTAACACTTTGGTAGAATGACTGGCAGGACTCTCCTGGGTTGGACGTTACAGTGTCTCTGGCAGATGTTTGGTTTTGTTCATTGTTGTTGTCAGTCTTTTACATTGTATGATTTAGAAAACCTCCTTCCCCTCTCACAGCACTCCTTCCCCTACCAAATGAAAAAGCCCACCTGCCTCACAAGATTGTGACATTTCCCAGAATGCTTGCATTTTTGTTGACATTTTTTTCTAAATTCAGTTAATTTCAAGATGTATGCAGATTTCTTCACTTAAAACCAAAATTACCAGTGTGAATAGCCTCAGGTTACTCTGAAAAGTTACTTTTTGTTTTTCAGCCTACAAGAACATCATCAGAAAGCATTTATTCCAGACCAGGTTCCAGTATACCTGGTTCTCCAGGCCACACTATCTATGTAAGTATTCCTTCTGATAAGTAAGCTGCCAATCCTTTCCTTGCACTGGAAATGCTCCATGCTGAAATAAATCACTTTCATACTGATGCTGATACCTTCATTCTAGTTTAAGACCTCACCATGACAGACATAGTTTTTGTAACTACAGAATTTCAGGAGCAGGGCAGGACTTTTCCAGGTCACGTTTCTCTTAGATGCCATATATTGCTGGCAGCCACTTTGTGATGTGAAGAGAGCCAGGAGGCAGGCAGGTCATTTGCCTTTGTTAGGGGCTATGTGAGGAGATCTGTGCACCTCGCTATGCTGCTCTTGGGAGGTCTGCTGTCTGCAGTTGCAGGACGTGGGTTGGCGGGTCAGCCTGGCTGATACAGCATCTTCCTTTTTAGAAGTGAGACAGGTTCCTTGTGGAAGGGAAGGTGGTTTTTATTTAAGAGCAAAAATGTATATTAAGCATCCTTCTTTCACTAAACAGTGCTGCAAATGCAAAGCTATCTTTATGACATTTTATTTGCAGTAGAGATGTAGAGTTTAACATGATTCCTTCAGTCATCAGCCTTCCTCTTTGTTATTTTAGGGGATCTCTTTCACTGTCTGGCCTCGTTATTGGTACCTTTTGAGCCTATAAGATGTTAGAAATTAGAAGTAGATATACGTTAGCAGAAAGTTGGCCTAAAACTTTCAAAGCAATCATGTTTTTCCCCTCTTTTCATATCACTTTTCCAGGCATATCAGTGTTGTAAATGTTAGTGTCTGGGTATTTTTTTCGTGGCAGAGAAATCTATAAGGTCAAAAAAAGTCATCTTTTGTGGCTGTGCTAACCTGGTTCTAAGGAGGAGTAGTATGAAATGTATTTGGGTGAATAACAGGACCCAGACTTATCAAACTTCTTATATTTTCATGCATATAACCAAAAACTCAGGTCCATTTAAGACTCTTTTTCCTTGAAAGTTAATGGAACCTTTGCCCTTATATAAAACATGCTCTGCACAAAATGAAAGGCAGAAGTGGTAGGTAACAGCTAAGGAAGAAAATTACAGGAAGGCAAGTTAGTGACAGTGACTCCATTAAGAGGCGAACAAAGATGAAGGTATGCTGGGAAGAAGAGGCAGACTATGGGGCAAACTTTATTTTCTCTTCCCTATGCTTAATGCTGAATTACTGATTTTATAGATTAAGATTTCGTAGGTGAAAATGTAAGACACAGAAATGTATGAGCTACATGTATAGTATTGCAGGAAAAACACCAAAATTACAAAGCTCAAGTCCTGAGTTTGAGTTAAATACTAGTCCTTCAGTACGTTTCAACAACAAAAAATAGCTGATACATTAAAAATGTTCACACTGAACATACCAGAAAACTGAGCATGTCCTGGAGAACTAAACAGATTTGAGGTTGGTTTTAGAGAGTGAATTGTTTCAAACCTTACTTCTCTATCAAAAAATGTTTTGTATTTTTTCTAATTTTCTTTCTAAGAACCACCAGGACCAGTGGTTGTCAGAGCTTAGGAAGGCAAATGTGCTTAGATCTGAAAATCCTAGGTGCTATTACTTGGAAAGAATGGAACTGAATGTGACTAGAAACATATCAGCCTCATTTCCTTTACAGCCTACTATGAATAAATGAAAATGTCTAGTAGAAGAGTTGAAAATCAGTTTGAATATTTTCTTTCAGTTTTAGTTATCAAATATGTTTCTGTAAGGTAGGTAAAATGATGATTTTTTTTAACAAGTCTTTTAATTAAGGAAAGGTATTACCTGTCTAAACTATATATAAGCCCTCTTTCTTGTTCCTGCTGATGGAGGACCTGTCTTTGGAACTGATTTCCTACTTCCATCTTTTTAACTGGTTAAGAGCTCCTTGCAGTTTTATTTGATTATTGAATATTAGTACTACATAATATACAGGTAGTAAGCAACATATGCCTTTAGTCTGAAGCTCGGGTATGGATTGAGTGATGTGTGCAATATAGTCATTCCAGCTGGAAGCTGTGATACTGAGTCCTGACAAATGGTCCTGCTTGCCTTTTTCTTTCCTTGTAATAAGTTGTATTTCCTCTCGTGTGCACAGTTATTAGTTGCCTTTCTGTCTGTTGTCTTCTGCATGGAATCCTCTAATAATCTCCCTAAAATGCAACCTAAGTTGCTGTTACCATACATTTTACATCTGGGAAAACAAGAGCAGAAAGGTGAAAATACTTGCCTGAGCCCACAAAATGTATCATTTGCAGAGCTGGTTTCCAGCTCACCACTGCAGCTAAGAAACTTTTGTGTTCAATCTATATCTACCATGTTCTTTCTTTCCTAATCTGAGAAAACTCAGTGTGCTTTTGCAGAGGAGGCCTACTGGAGGAGAACAAAGAGCAATCACTTGGCATGTAGAGTGCCAAAAAGGGTTTTCCGTAGCAACAGTGTGACAACAAATACACAGAAATCATGAATGGTGTAAAACAGAAATAACCAGTGCATTTGTGTAAGTTAATTTATCTTCTGTCTTTGACCTTCAGGCAAAAGTAGACAATGAGATCCTTGATTACAAGGATTTAGCTGCCATTCCCAAAGTCAAGGCCATTTATGACATTGAACGTCCAGACCTAATTACTTATGAGCCATTCTACACTTCCGCCTACGAGGACAGACAGGAGAGACAGAGTCTTGGAGAGGTAATGAACCGGCAAGCCACCCATTCTGCTATAAGCTTCATTCAAAGCCTGCTTCGCTTCTGCCCTCTTTTGAAACAGTTTCTAATTGACAGTCCTGGTATTGCTGCTGCTTTTCAAAGTGCTTTTTGTCTGTTTGATCCGGGTTTAATCATGATGAGGCCTCATGTGCAAAGCTACACAATTAAACACACAATTAAATACCTACATTAACACCCACCACTGGCAGAGGAGTTGAAGGGGGGAGACTTGCTGCCTGTCTGCATGTGCATGCATAACTCACATGGGTAACTGAATCTTTGGGTACGGCCAAGGCCAGAATGTGAGGCAAAAGCCAGCCTGGTGCTGTGCTGTAGAGCGCCAGTATTCACAGCAGAATGTGAGGAATGCAGTGGTGTTCTGTGGCAGTAAAAGAAGTAAGAGCAGTGGGATGCTTTCTCTCACACATGCTGAAGGGAAATATATTTCCAAAGCACTTTGCCAGACATACTGGATAAAGTCTGAACTAGGTCAGGATGAAGGGCTCTTCCGCCAGGGAAGGCAGGTTAGTGTGGAAATAGCTGCCTCACATTTACACTGCTGACATTTAGTGAGGATTCTTGTATTCTGCAATGATGAAAAAAACCCAACAAACCCCAAACAAATTTATTCTCTCAAATTTGGTTTTAAAGATACCTTCCTTGTTGTAAGGTGTCCCACACTTCTCAGGTGAACTACAATTCAGCTGCAGTTAATAATTATATGGTTCCAGTGCAGCTCATGAAGCAGGTTTGGTCATGTAATACAATTTGACTGTAAATCAGACTTGCAGAATGAAAATATAAATGGAGATGGAAATGGATTTACTTCCTTGCAATCTCAGTGACTGTAACTGAATTGAGTATGAAGATGAGCTGAGGAAAAGGGAAGTACTATGAATCGTTCAGGCGCCAGTGGTCTGAAGATGCCCAGATCAATGACTCATCATCTGCTCTTTTAGCAACAGATCAGGAAGCTGCCTCAGTTTTTCTACTTTGTTCTCTAATGTTCTCTAATAAGGTGAGTCTTTTAAATTGTCATCTCAGGAATGAGATATTAACAGCTCAGAATATTACAGAAATTTCCCCTTTAGATTTATGTTGGTAGTAAATCCAGCTGGCATCTGGTTCAAAACCACTGTGAGATGCAGTGGTGACTTCTGACCAGTTCCAAAAGCCCTGACCCATTCCACAAAACCCACTACAAACACAATTCTCTTGTTAGTCACAGAGGAGGAGCTAACCTCACTGGGAGAAGGTGAACTATTTGTTAATCCTTAAAGGGAAGCTGCTCACTGGCAAAGCAGTGTGTTGGAAGCTGAGAAAGCAGTACGGTAGAAGGTGCCTCCCCTTATGCTTGTTCTGGGGAAAAGCAAAAGCTTTTGGTGTTTTCTTACCCCATACTTTCACCAGTGTTAAATCTAACTAATTTCTGGTGACTACAGAAATTTGTTCTGCACACAGAAGGGCTCTCACCTTCTTTTTAGAGGATCTGGGTTTTCCACCCAATGCTACTGCTGACTTTGTCACCTTGGGCAAGTTACCTCACCTCTTTGTACCTGTTTCTCATCCCTTCCCTTGCCCTTAATGAGAACACAAGCCCATCAGGGCGGAGTGATCTCTTACTTTGTGTTTGTGTTGTGGTAATGGAATGATACCTCAATCTGGGTGCATCATACGTCAATCACCAGCATCTTTAAAAACAAAGGAGGTGTCATATTTAGTCAAAGCAGGGATTTGCAGACTTTGAGTGGTTTAACCTGCATTCTCTTGCCAAGTGTGTGTATGTGGTGGTGTTAAATGAAAAAGGATCCTGAGTTTAAGTTTTTACACTAGAAATGCCCTTCACCATGATTGAAAACAAAAACAACCCCCAAGCCCCCACCAAAGCCAGCTAAAAAGGATTTCTGGGGCTACAAGGGAGATGTGCATGAACAACCAGAGTTAATCCAGTAGTGGAGATGAGCCTTAATTACAGGGGATGGTCTACAAGAAAATGATATACTTCAGCCATAGGAAGTGAGAAAACACAGCATGAAACTTTCTTTTTTATTGCAAAGGAAGGGAAATGCTTTGAAAAGTTTCTCACTCTGAATCTTGCTCAGTTAAAGCCCAACCTTGTTTTTCTGGGAGTCCGTGATGAGAAATGTTATCCCGTAGCACCATCTAGTGGGACCAGGCGTTTTACTTACAGGTCTGCCAGCAGTTAGTGGGGAAGAGAAAGGGACTGCACAGTGGTTTAGTTTCTAATATAAAAGAGATGCGAAATGAGATCCTTAAAGAAATGTTCTGCTACTGAGGCTGACCCTTAATGCAGTGATAACGTTTCCCAAAACTGTCAGGCACCCAGGTTCTTCATGTCCTGTAACTTCTGCCCTGCTAGCGACATCCTGATTAGCACTGGGATCAAGTCTTCTCTCTGCTCTGACCTTTGCCGCATGAATATTGAGAGAAGCAGCATTTTACCTGCATGTCCTTTGTTTCTGCCTGCTGAAAGCAGTGAAGGTGTGTAACAGCTTTCACTAAACATGCCATCCTAAAATGAGGAAAGTCTTTTTTTCTAATGTGATGGATGCTTCAGAATGGAATAGGCATCCTACCTGGTAGTTCAGGGCACAGTTAAAATGAGCTTTGCACACAATGCTGGAACGTGTGCTATGAAATGGCACCTGTAAAAGTTAGCAGAAATTTCCCAAAGCACAAAATCACCTGTGTGACTTTAGGTATTGGGGCAGCTCCTTAGATCTCAAAATGACAGAGCGTTGAGCCTGTTGCAGTGAGTAGAAGTTTTACTTTAAACTGGGCAGGAACAGGCTTTGTACCCAGACTTTTTAATGTGAAACCATCGCTCGGTATTTCCACCAGCTTACTGTTCTGGAACTGAACTGTTTCTTCTCAGTCAACCGCACAGTGTATTTCTAACTGACTAATGTAAAGACTTCTGTGAAAGACTGGGCTTTAAACGATCTCATAAACCCTGAAGAACCAAGCATTCCTTAGCTTAGACTCAGAGTTTGAGATATGGCAGTTCAACTGTGCGTGGTAAAACAGTCAGTGGGCTACAGAGTGTGGTTTCATTTGCCAAAAAGCAACGAGTGATGGAGTACAGATACATGAAAGGTTGGTCATGGACTCCACTCGTTACATTCTGAGATGCCTTCCCACTCTTATATTCCTGTGACTACCTTTTACAGCAGTCATTTACTTTGTATCTAGGCAACCACAGCATATTAGGGAAATTTGTTTATTTATAGTAACACTAGCTACTCTAGTAATGTGGGAATGTACAATGCCACATGCTTTTTTCAGTCATATTGAAAGATTTAGATGAGCTCTCATTTTTTGTGGAGAATGATACTACAAAGCGCTGTGTACACTCTTTCAGGTGGAACAGAGTTTTCATGGCTGCTGCTGTTAGATCTGTAATGGAATGGTGGTTTGCTGTATGGAACTTGTGCATTTATAAGGATTAGGAAGACAAGAATGTTAAAGACATTCAAGGCTTTGGTGGGAAGTAGCAAAAGCAGGTTTTAAAATGCTGTATGGAAACTTGCTAAAAAGGAGATGTTCTGTACCCAAGTACAAAGCATCAATCCTTTGCACTCACAGTGTCACCAGCTCCATAAGAGTTAATAGCCTCTCAATGCAAAAGGTGTAGCTGGGTATTTATTACCAGAAATTCCTCATACATTTTACGCTGCTGCTGCTGCACGTTATTGTCGTAGGCCAGGATCAGCAGTTTTGCTTCTGAGACATTATCTTAATAGCTTTATCATTCTGCAGTAATTGAGGACTTATTTGAAAGCATAATCCTTTGCCCAGTTTATTATGGCAATTAAATAATATTGAAGTTTGGTGCATAAAGAAAATAATTAAATTCCAATCTTCCAGCTTCAAATTGCCTTGTGATTAAAGGCACTGGTATTTATATGTAGCCTTTATTCTTGTTCATATCATGAATATATGCATAATTCTGTGTTTAATTTCTAAAGATACTTCTTGCCTCAGTTTCCCTATCTCCATAATAGAACCTTTCTGTAATATTGTGCTCACTGGCCTTTGTGTGGTTCTTTCAATACACGTGCTTGTCGTTCCTGTCTGTTTTCCTTACGTTAACCATGGAAAAACACAGAGATTTAAAGGAGATCATGTCAAAGAAATGTTGATGACAACTACACACTTCTTTGCATGGGTAAGAAGTGGAAGGCCTTGGGGAGAAGCACGTTTTTGCCAGAGTATATGTGTTGGAGGAGAAAGATGCTTCATCCTGGAAGTTATTCTGTATTTCTGATTTCCCATGCAAAGCTCTGAGTTAAGATTATTTACTTTTGATTTCCACTTTAAAGATTTCTTCATAACAGGCATGGTTATTAAATTAATAAACCTTTCTGATGTTGATCTTCACAGCTGTGTTTTAATTACCACAGTGATTAGATGGCTGAGAGATGATGTTGCATGATACTTGCCTGAATTAATCACGCTTATAAAGATTCTCCCAAAAACTTCAATGGCTTCAGTGATTTATGGACCAGTTCCTGAGCAATGGGGATAAAGCTGCTGCAGTGGCCTCAGTAATTTCTGCTTTTCCATAAATTTGTGTATCTCCAGCCATGTTTAGATTGCCATTTTCTTGCCCAGCACATGCAGTGATGTTTCAGTAACTTGTTTTTTATGTCTTTACAGTCTCCAAGGACATTATCACCTACCCCTTCTGCAGAAGTAAGTTTGGTAGAACCTTTGGGCACAATGTCTTACTGTAATTAGAAATACTCACTTCAGCAAATGCAAGTGTTAATTTTGAACACATAGACATATTTTATGAATATTGAAACCTAAGAAAAATGAACTCTAAAAAGAAAACGTTAGGTTCCTACTGACAGGTTGTACAAAAGCTGAAGCGGTGACTGCTCCCCATTTGTCATCTGTAAAGCAGAGTCATTTCCCCAGCAGAGGTCACTTCTTGTACGTTCATCCTTCCCATGGCACAGGCGGACTCAGATCCCAGGAACTGAAGGATTTACATGAGCTTAAGTGTTGTTCTGAGCATCTAAATAATAAGTCATGTTTGCTACTAAAGCATTTGAAGTCTTTTTCTTGAAGAATATATGACTGTGGTTTGGTTTGGTTTTGCTTTTCCATTAAGAGTTACTTTGAACATCACAGTAGCACAAAACATTTGGGAAATCATTTGTCTGGATACAATAGATGCCATTGCAGAAGCATTATCATTTTGGGGCTGGGGAGTGTTGCCTATCTGCAATGTAAAAGTTGTAGTGATTGTTACCTGTGAAAAAAGTTACTATAAAAATCCTTATAAATCTTCATGCATTAACATCATTCCTGTCCCTTTGGTCCTGGTTTGATTTGCTTTGGGGAGTTTTAGGGGGACTTTTTTTGAGGGGGTTTTGGTGTTTGGTGTTTGTTTGTTTGGTTTTTTTTTTATTGGCTCCTTTTTTTCCAGGAAACTAAGTACTATGCATTATTTATATTCTTATATAAAAGAGAGTTCCATGTTTTCAGAAACAAAGGGAACCTGACTTTGATACTGGGTACCTTTTGATGCAGCCAGTCAAGACACATGGTAAATTAAGCCACACAGAGCTCTGTGCTGCAGCTACTGAACACTTGCTGGTCTGCAAGTTAGCTAGGTGAAGGCTAGCTCGTGTATCTTGTGCAGGACAACGTATGCTCTGAATGTACAGACACGCAGTACATTCTGGATGCAGCTTCCTGTATGGAGCCACAGGAACATGGGCAAATCTAGGATTATCTAGAATTTAATGGAAATGACAGATGGACTTGAGACCTTCCAAGACTCAACTCTGACCCAGACCACAAAAACGGATTGAAATCTTTGGAACGGATCATTAGAGAATAATAATAATGAAGTAGGTGCCAAGCTTAAGGGATGTTGTTATTTCAGTAGCTTCTCCAGATGTCTTCAGATCCATGAGAGTTAAGTGCTGCTGAAAATGTGTGATGTGTGTTTGCATTGATTAGTGAATGCTTCTGTTCTGCAGGGTTATCAGGATGTTCGGGATCGCATGATTCACAGGTCTACTAGTCAGGGCTCCATTAATTCTCCAGTGTACAGTCGTCATAGCTACACACCCACCATGTCACGTTCACCTCAGCATTTCCACAGACCTGGTAAGGGCAACTGCACTAGAAGTAACTGTAAAACCATTGTTTCTTTATTATGTCACTTAGCAATGCAGTGAAGCACTTGTTTATCTTAGCAGTCAGAATTTAGCATTGAAAAAATGTTGCATATTTTAATAACTCCTACCTTTTTTTTTTGTTGTTGTTCTTGGTTGATGCAGTCTTTTGCACTAGACTGATGAGTGTTTCTTACATCAGGAATATGTATCTTCTGGGTTTGTTTCTGATTATTTTTAAATCTTTGTGTGTTTCTGAAAGCGAGAAAAAATTTGTACCAGTGAATCACAAGCTTCATTCTGGAATTTTGGAAAAGTATCACATATTGGGAATAAAAGTTATGGCTTGACTACTACACAAAAGTCAGTGATGCAGGATTCCTCCCTCCTAAAAAATAATCTATTTAAAGTTTGGTGCAGCCATGGAGTCTCAGATTCAACAGCAACCCCCCCAGATATTCCAAATTGCTACTCATTTTTAAAGCATAGACCCATGGGTCACAAGACAGATTTCATAAAGCCATGGGCAGTTGTCTGGGAATATTAAAACCACAAGCAATTTGCTGGCTTGGCAGTGGTGTACAGGTTCTATGTACAATATAGAAAATGTACAGCCCATTCAGATTCCCAGTGCATTAAAAATTACTCCTTGTGTGTATAAAAGCAAGATATGAAAACGAACTGCTCATCCACACCCAAACTGCATTAAAAAATTCTCTCTAAATGCCATTCATTGAAGACTTTTCAAGACTGGATTTATTTTTTATGACTATGAATTAAATCTTTGTGATCTGTTTTTAAATTAAGTGATACAATCACGCAGTTCCATCTTCCTTGGTGATTACAGCTGAACAGTGGGGATGCCAGAAGCCCATATACAATAGGAGCTGCATTTTTAAAATTAAAGATTTATAATAGAGCCACCACTGTGGAACTTGAACGCTACAGCCATTTCCTAGTGGGGGTGGGCTGAAAGCAGCTAATTGTGTCTGTCAGTGAATGCTTTATTTAAAGGACCCAGGGGAGTGGGACAGAAGCAAATTGTGTCTGATGCTTGGTGCTGACAACATGACTGTTTTAAGACATTACAACTGAAACTGAAAGAGACTTAAAAGCACGAAAAAGCTGCAAACTTCTGTCTCTTGATTCTGGCGGTTCTGAAGGGATTTTTCCAGTTTTATCGGTGGTATCAGACATAGGAATGACTCCAGGCTCTATTCCAGACTTCACTGTGATCAAGTTTTACTGTCTGTTCAGTCAAGGACCTTTTCCAGAAGCAGTCTCTGTGATGGCCGGATGGGTTCAAGCCAAAGCTTGGATCCAACCATAAAACCTTCAAAAGTTTGCAGCCTGAGGGATTTTCTGAGAAGATAATTGTTCAAACTTATCTCTGTTCAGATGACCTCATCTTTGGCTCACCTGTTTCTCTTTCTCATATGACACAGAAGTAATTCTGTAGTATGTATCGTTGTGATCTTTGATACCCTGCTTTGGGGTAATTGTTAATGCTACTTTGTAATTTTCCTACAGTAAGTATTCACGTTGAATAGTAGCACATGTGTATTTACCATTTTTCTCCCAATGGCACTCCTTATCATCACACTACTTGCAATAACGATTTTTCTCTGAATGAAGCCAGTGACCCCAGATCACTTCTCTTTGGCTCCCAGTTGGCCCTTGCCAGAGAAGTGAACCAGTGTGTTGACGTTGTCAGCATAAGGTTCTTCAAAAACTTAAGTGCTACGAGTTTTGAAAAAGTTTGCAGCCTTTTCCTCCCACAGTGCCCTGGCTGATGTTGGCAGCATTTTTCAAATGTCTTGAAACACTAGAAGGTGTCTTGCATGCCTCTTGACTGACGTCTTTCGGTCAGGTGCTTTCAAAACAGCTGCATCCTTAACTAATCCAGCGTCAATGTTTGCCATGTTTGCATGCTGGTAGCTGGGTACTTTTTAGTAACAAGGCATAGATCCAGAAGCTCATTAAGCCAATGAATGTTATGCTAAATTAGCACTGCAGTTCAAATTTGAGCCTCTCTTCTAATACTTCCTGTAATTTTGTCTAACATTTATGAACCCTTTGGTATGTCTTTAACCTTTTTTTTTTTTTCTCCTTCCTTCTTTTCAGAATCCTAATTGTTCAATGCCTTTTTTTTTCTTCCTTTGAAGCCTCCTTCCCTGCCTTTCTCTTATTGTTTTTCTTTGTTTTCATTTTGTTCTGCCCCCCGACTCCCCGCTGCCGCAGAGCTGCTCTCTACTGGTGTGCAGCGGTTGTCATACCTGCGCACTAGCAGTCTCAGCTCCACTCACCATGACTCCCGCCCCAACTCCCCCTTCCGACACCACTTCATCCCCCATGTCAAAGGTAAGGAGCCAGGCTTCCCCAGGGACTATCCTCCAGGCTGGAGATTTATTAGCGTTCTGTCAAAGCTAATAAGGTGTATCTCCGTAAGGTTGCCATTGGCTGTACAGCTGAGCATGCCTTGAAATGTGCCGTTACACTTAAAACTATCTTAGAATAGACATAATATCCTTTTTTCAGAGGAAATATGTCATTTCTAAGGGCCCTAGTTGGAGAGTCATCAAGCAATTACCTACTAGAAATAAACAGGAAAGCATTCTCATTTACTATTTAGAACCTATATGTCCCTAATTTAGCTTTGTTCTAAAGCAGTACATAACAATCACTACAGCAGATAGCATATCAAATTTTTAATTCTTATTTCCACATCCTTAAAACTTCCACTTAAAAATTGACTACAAATATTGCCAGATGAGGGCACAGCAATTGAAAATATGGAGGAAGAAAAAAAAAGATTCTGTAAAGATCAATGGCAACAAGGAAGTTCAATATTGTTAATCACACTGGAAAGAATTAGTGCCCCATGAAGTAAAATTAAAATCTCAAGGCTTCTCCTCAGCTAGTGAGAACCAGCAGACTCTGTTGAACGCAGTAGAGATGCAGGGATTTACACTACCTGAGGATCTGGTAATTTTTCTTTCTTTTTTTTTCCTTTTTTTTAAACCTGTTGTTGTCCATGGTTTGGTTTGAGGGGAGGGTTCTTTCACTGTATCCCTTCAAGGAGCTCATTCAGCTCAGTAAGCCCTTAGTTTTGTTTCTTGCTTTCTGTGAATGTGGTTTTCCTTTTATTTCCATTGGAGCACTTTGGCTGTGCCATCTCCTCTGTTGGAGGAGAAGGTCGTAAATATATCACCTAGAAGAGCTCAAAAAGAGGCAGTTAAGTTGAATATAGATTCTGTTCTGGCACCACAGATTAACATAGAAGAAGTTGTTGCCATGAACCTTCAAGAAATGTTAACAGATCTCAATGTTACAGCTATTGAAGCATTCAGATCACCATTACTAATTTTACACTTGCCTTTTCTTAGAAGATTTTTTTTTAATATACACTTTCAACTTTCCTATTGTGTCACTATTATAAAAAAATCTCACTTCAAACTTAAAAGATTGGGACCCTTAAAAATAGATACACTGCTCATTTCAGCATGCAGTTAATTCATAATCCTTGCAATTTCAACATGCTCACACTCTTTCAAGTGGCGTTTTCATTCTTTTTCTGTTGAGAAAATAGCTTCTTCAACAGACAAATCAGAAGAACTATTGGAAATCCATGCCTGTTGCTTCCAGATTTCAGCAAATTACATACCTAAACTACAGCCAGGTATCTTAGTTATCAGTACAAAAGGGGCAAGTAGGAATGGAAGGACTGTAGACAAAGGGGTGGGTATGGTTCTTACCAAGTGTGTCACATAAGACATTGTAAGAATCCATGCTTTTATGAAAATTTTACAGTAAGGTTTTGGGCCCTGACAGGATTTGTCTTCTAACTCACCAAAGCTCCTGGAAGGTCAAGTTCATATGGCTGTGACAGTGTACACCAGATGAGGATGTGGTACATTAGAGAAGGGGCAAGTAGCAGGTACCCACATCTTGTAATTCACATGGCTGAATTGAAAGAGTAATCCTTTAATAGCTGGTTGAGAAAAGGAAGCACCTTTTTAAGGTGACCTAAGTTGTGTGCTTAGGTTAATGAGATGGGAATATCCCCATGGATTTAATTTCTTTTTGGTTTTCCTCCTTATGGAGGAAGGTGACTACTCAAAAAAACCCCAAAATACACTTCTGTGTTTCAGTTGCAAGCTGAGTTCCCTCAGGGCATTGAGCCAAACTCGGGTATTTATAAAAGGTACACAGAAATTAATTTGGGGTATATTTGGTAATGATCTAAAAGAGTACTTGAAGTAGTATCACAAAGTTCACTGATGGCAGACTGGGAGGATAGTGGTTAGCAAAGAACATAAGCAACAGTTTTCTCAGTGAACAGTGTAGCCAAATGTAAGCCATGCTTCTCAGTGGTGATGTCTGTGTGTATGTGCTGGGAAGAGCAGTGACTCTGAAGGTGATTTGACTGTTCCAACAGATGGTAGGATGCATGGATAGGACAGCAGAAAGAGATGCTGCAGCTCAAAGAACTAAGTTAGAGACATTGGGTACTTGAATAAGAGCTACAGGGAATTGAATTGCTAAGTCCCAGCAGGATGGGTGACATAATAAGCGTTGCAGAAGCTTCAGAGAAGGACCATCAAATAATTAAAATCCCACAGTGGAAAAGCTATGTCTGATAACGTATTACCCCTATCAAATGGAAGGATTTGGTTGTGGTTTGTTCAGTGCCTGTGTACCTGTGTGGTAACACAAGGTTCTCCCATATAGCAGGCAAGGATACTATAAAATCCTATGTTACACTTAAATTAGATAAAAATTGTCATTATTTCTCTGGCTTGTTTACAGTGAAGATAAGCAGCTATTGAAACAGCTTGGGAAAAGTTTTTGTCTTCCCACTACTACAAAATACCAAAAGGCACAAAAGGTCAAAAGGCCTGAAGACCTTTGTAATTTTTCCAGCGTGTTAAGTGATCAAAGAAGTGCTCACAAAACATTAGATGAACAAATGTTCACCGTGTTCCCTGAGAGCAAGCTCTGGCTTGTTCTGTAAAAGGAATATGATAGAAGATAGTTCTTGATCAGGTTTACTCTGAAAATACACACAGTGTATATGTGCATATAGGTCCTAACAGTGGACATGTGCCTAAAGAAAGACAAGGTGATAGGGAGTGGTAACATTTTTATTAAATAAACCTCTTTACAACTACATTGTATAGGTGTAAGTGTTTTCATAGGAAGAGATTATAGCTTGCCCAATGTATACTTGGGGGTGGTGTTAAAAAACCCAAAAACCACCACACAGTTGAGTAGTGTTGAATGAAGTCCAGTTGCACGATATTGTATGTCCTCTTCACTACTTCACACATGGATATTTTGTCACCAACTGATGAGGTTGATCTGGACTTCCCACATGGTTCTTCATGAGTCCTCCTTGCATACCACGTGTCCAAGTAGCCCCTTTTTACATCTGTGCAGCAAAGAGAGACACCTGTGTGACCTGCCCTGGGGAACCTGCTTTGGCAGGGGGGTTGGACCCGATGATCTCTTGAGGTCCCTTCCAACCCCTATGATTCTGTGATTACACTGGCACTGGCAGCACGTAATGCAGCTCCCCAATATCCTTATCTGTAGGGGTCTGTCTTCAGTAAGCTAGGTGTGTCTCTTCAAAATTTAAAGAACTGCATTATTTTATCCTGGAGAGTAGTGATTTTATATCTACTAGGGAATTAGACCCTTGTGACTGTGTCTGAGTTGAAAACTGGTGCTGTGGGGGTTAATTGGATGCGATAGATAAATTTGCAGTGATTCAAAGAAGAGGCATCGTGTGATCTTGTTTGTACTTGGCCAGCCTTTCTCAAAGCCGCTTTTCCTTTTAGCAGGAAGTTGAGCTTGGTGTAAGTTTGTAAGGAAGATTTCATAAAGCTATCATTTTGGGTTTATTTTTTCTTTAGGTAAAGTAGCATCCTTTTCAAAGATCATAATGAAACCGAAAGCGGCATATGACACATTACACCTGTGTTATTTCAAGCCACAACAGTAGGTGTTAAGACCCATTTCAGTGTCTTTTCATATACCTGAAACAATGTAATGCTCAAGCCTTGTAAACAAGAACTTTAAGGATTCAAGGGGCTAAATATGCCTCAGAAAGTCTTACTATGAGTTCGTTAATGTCACATACATGTTGAAAAAGCTGAAAGAGAGTGTAATATGCATCAGCTTAGACTTCATTTAATCTCATTTGGACTCTCCATTGAATTTGGTCTTGTCTCAATAAAGTACTGTATTTGCTATGAAAGAGTCAAAACAAGTCTATGAATGAAAGAAACCCTGACCCTACTGAAATCAGAGACAGAACTCTCATTGAGAGTCAGGATTTCATCTCACATGCCTAGAATTTTTCAGAGGCATTCAAGAATATTGCAAAGCCCCCATAAGCTTTCTGCGTCAAAAGAGTTCCAAAGTAATGTGTATTTCTCTGCTCACAGACCTTACTGTAAGGAATCTACCCTCCTTCATAGTGAATTTTGGCTTTGGTTTTCACATGTTCCTGCCCCCCTTCCCTGAGGAAAGTGTCTAAAATCAAATGCTCTCTGCATGTGATAACTATTTCCAGGGTTTTGTGGATGCAGCTGAAAACTCTGCTCTGGAAAACAGCTGTGCTCTGGCTGTTTCATGTCTTACAGTTTTGTGCTGGAAAAATGAGCTACATACCTGGACAACATGCTGAATTAGTTTGACAAAACATGAACAGGTCTTAGGATTTCAGGTGCTACTGAGATCTTTAGCCAATGTCTGTTCAGAAGTAAAGCAATGAAATTGCAAATTGGCAGAAGGCTGACTGTTGGTTGCACATGGTAGTTTTGTTTTTGACCTGATTCTGCCAACTTAGCTTGTGGATCCCACCATCAGCCCAGTGGTGAACACTTCAGAAAGCCCCAGGAGCCTGCAGTACACTGTGCTGTGTATAGGCAAACAATTGTATTCCTGGCTGCTGGGGGGAACCTGCTTAACAGATCAAGATACAGAAAATAGAGCTACCTGATGGAGCAAACAGAATGAAAGAAAAAAGCCTCTGAATTTTATTTCTGCGGCTGCTGTGCTCGAGGGGTTGATTTTAATATAAAACTTACTCCATTATCCCCCACCCACCCACCTACATGTTCAACTTCATGCCAGGGATGTGGGAACTAGTTTTTCCTACAGTGTTGGGGAACTGGAGTGCTCTTGTTTCTTTGTGGAGTTAACACTCGTTATGGCATATGTGAGATAGTAAGAGAGACTTACAGGTACAGGCACAGCAAGGAACCCAAATTCAGAGCATGCACAGCCCCTGCTTCTCTGCAAAGCTGCAGGCAGGCTGGAGGCAGATACAGGAAGGCTAGCAGGTCTGCTTTCCTGTGTGTGTCTGCGACTTCTACAGATGCTGGCAGCACTTTCATAAATTGTGGGTGATTTGACAGCTGCATCTGAAGCACTTAAGCCTCGTTATGAGAGTGGGCTCCTCAGGGACGATCTAATGAGAATCTAAGTAGATGTACTATTCCATCTTCCAGTGGTTGGAGGTAATGAGGCTGCCAGCCTAGAAAGTGTAAAGGAGAGTCATTTGTCAGTACTAGTAGGAGTCATTAGGAAGAGAGAGGCTGCACAGGAACCCTAGGAAATGCAAGTCAACAGAGACATCTGTAAAGCAACATGTGCATGATAATACCATGCTAATTGTCTTCTTGGTACTGTATGCATTATACAGCATCCCCAGTTCTCTCCAAACAAATTGTCTGTGCACCAGGTACAAGACTAACATGCACACGTTTGTGGATGTGAGCCTATTTTGTTGTGTCTTGTTGAGATAAAGAGCAGGTTATTAGAAGGATTTCTTCTCTCTGTTGGTAGTGTTGGTGATAGAGGATGTGTAAATTAAACATGCCCACATTTTGACTAACAGTCCCCGGCACGTAAAAGGTACTTGTGACTCCTCTGCTGTGACAAGTCCACAAGTCAATAAGTCTCATTAAGTCTTCTTTTTCATTGAATATACTAATTGCTAATTGAAGCAGAAAGGCAGAATGACACATCTATAAAGATACACGTTATAGACAAAACTGTATCTTGAAGCTATGTCAATATCGATTGTTTTTCCCCCCATAAACCAACGAGTTTGTGGAAAAATAACTCCTAATCTCTCAATAGAGACAAAAGACATAACTGAAGTAAAATCAGCTTAAATCAATTTAGGTGTTTTACCATCACACTATCTCAAAGACTGGGCAAGTAGAACACAATATTGGAACCTCTGACTAAAGAACCATAGATGGAGATATGACAATATTGTTTTTCTGAGTTAGTACACCCAGCACTTACTGTTCTGTGCCCAGAAGCTCAGCATCGCTGCACCCAAAACAGAAAACCACCATCAGCTCATGTGGTGGAAAAAGCATCTTGTCATTTAGGGCTGAACTAAGTGGTAAATACAGAATTTTCCCCATGCAGTTCATGCCCATGTAGTACAGCCAAGTTCCCTGAACTGTGCGTTTTTAAAACCTCTATGTGCAGATGGAAAACTTCTCCACCCCCCAAAAATACATACATAGTGTGCTAAGTCCAAGGTTTTGAGCCTCTGGAGGCACAGGAAATCCTGAAAAAGGCAGCAACATTCTTCTACAGTGCATTCTTTTAGTCTGGAGAAGACTGAGTAGGAATCTCGTGAGTGCTTGTAAATATCTAAAGGGTGCACATCAAGAGGGTGAGGCCAGGCTCTTCTCAGTGGTGCCCAAGGACAGAACAAGGGGCAATGGGCACAAACTGGAACACAGGAAGTTCCATTTTAATATAAGGAAAAACTTTGAGGGTGGCAGAGCACTGCAACGGGCTGCCCGGAGAGATAGTGGAGTCTCTTTCTCTGGAGACATTCAGAACCCACCTGGATGCTGTCCTGTGCAACCTGCTGTAGGTGATCCTGCTCTGGCAGGGAGGTTGGACTAGATGATCTTCAGAGGTCCCTGACAACCCCTGCTGTTCTGGGATTCTGTACACACACAGTCATCGTTTTGATATATGGCTGCTGTGTCTTGATACTTGGCGATCAGCTTCCCTGAGAGACATGGGAACTTGCAGGGCTGTTGGATTGCTGTGATGGGTTGTTAGGAGACAAAGAAACAGTCCTGGTAAGAGTAATCCTGCAAATGGAGCAAACTCTGTGCGCAAAGTGGAACTTAAGTTTTATAAACATGAGATCCAGATTTGCTATCTCAGCAGTGGAGAAGTATTGTCACCAGAGCCAGATTTGGCATTGACAGAGATTTGGGGTGGCACCAACAATACGAACACAGCCACCAGGTGGGCTGCCTCGCTTTACAAATTATTTTACCATATCAACAATTTCCTATCAGAGAGCTAAACCAATGAAAGAGTGTGTAAGGAAGAGTTACGCCCTTCGATACAGGCCATGTGACCTAACCGCTCCTTTCCATCTCTAGCTTCTGTATGCTTTTGGTCTAAGGAACCGTAGTATCTGCCAGCATTTGCTTCTATCTGCTTGGGAGTTGGTTTCATTTTGGGTTTGCATATGAACTACTATGCTCTGCGACTTTTGACTCCAAATACCAGCCTCTGTACTAAACCATTGCCGAGTAACCTTCCATTCTTCTTTTCCATGCTGCCCATCTAATCACCAGCTGCGAGCACACAGCTGCTGCCTGCATGCCGTCAGAATGACTCTGAGCTGCTCAAACCTCAACTCCAGCCTGAACAGGAATTCTTGTCTCTACAGGAATATCAGGGGGGAAAAAAAATAAGTCACCAGGGCTACCTTGTTCTCGTTATTGTTTGTATTTATAATTTTGGTTCAACTTCTTTTCTCCCTGGAGGTTTTGATTCCACCATTTTTGTTTGGGTTTGATTGGGCTTGCCTTTTTTTTTTTTATTGCTCTCCCTCTTCTCATTTTGTTTTCTCCATTCTTTCATTGGAGGCAATGAGCCGTCCAGCGGTCGGAACTCCCCTGTCCCCTACCGTCCCGACAGCCGCCCTCTCACTCCAACTTACGCTCAGGCCCCTAAACATTTCCATGTTCCAGGTAGGAGCTGGCACTGTACGTGTCTCGGTGTCCTGTCACAGTGTAGAATGTAGCCTTTGTAACTTCTGTCTTGTCTCCATCGTTTCACGCTGTTTACCATGGGATGCTCCCTCCGGGTTTGGAACTGCTGCTCCTGGGCTTGCTGAGAGGAGTTGTGTGTTAAGGACTGGGGGGGAAAGTGTCATTGGGATTTTTACGTTTTCTGTTGGTCAGGTCTTTCACTGCTAGAACACCTTGGTTTTCAGGGCCTGCTGGTGGTCTGTGAGCGGGACATGAGCTATGTAGGGCATGATGTTTTTCCCCGTTGCACCAGCTGAGCCCTGGCATAGCTCTGCTGACTTTGGAATAGTTGGTTTCGATTCACACGCAGAAAAAAGTTGACCACTGAGCTATTGACATATGTTGTTCATTCAGATCGTTGTGATTTGTTTCAGTCTTGAACCCAACAGTTGTAGTTCAGTGTTCCCTTTTTTTAAGCAGAAGAGGGTGTTTCTTTACTTGTTTTGTGCTATGTCTTGGTGTCCTCAGAGAGACCTGCAGATCCACAAGGATAAGTATGCCTTAGGATGTTCTCGCTATAATGGACAGGCTCTGCTTTTAAGTGAGCTGCATGGTTCTTGCAGCCTCTGAGAAGATCATCTCTCATAGATTTTGATGGGATGAGGGTGTACGCCCCTAGGATTGTGGACATGCACCTTCTGACTGGATCAGTGCTAGCTGAAAGCATTATTATATCCCGTTAGTTATCAGGTCCCCTTAAGTCTAGTGTCCCTGCACTGCCAGAGGCTACTGCTCTTCCTCCTTTCCTCAGATCTGGCAGATAAACTGCTCATGGGAGTTTCCCTTGCAGTCACTGTGGCCTGGCTTGGCTAAGGTAGGCTGGTTTAACTGCTGAAGCTAACCTGGCTCACTTTGACTTGCGTAAGCTAAAGCGCACTTGCATGAATAGCTCTGAGTAATAACCTCTAGCATGGTGGGAGAGCTGTCCTCTTCAGCTGGTGCAGTGCAGCCACAGAAGGAGCTGCTTTTCTGTCTTCCCTATAGCTTTCTGGTACAGATGTGCGCAAAAGTACTGCATGACTGCCCTAGTAATGTTTGTACCTACTGGCTGGTCAAGTAGCTGTGACAGGTTACTAACAGGAATGAAATATTTCAGTGCCTTTGTGTGCCATGAATTTGCCTGTCTGGTGAAGGATGTGGGGCTTTGCAGAAGTATGATTTGCCTCTGTTTCAATAGATTTTTAGGGTTAGCTTTCCTTAATGTCAAAGGCTGAATTGTCTCCTGCAGCACTTTAACTGGATCTGCAATACACAGCATGTATTCCTAAAATGCTTTTTCATCTTTCATACTAATGTAACTGAAAACTTCTTTCAGGCAGTGTGAAGTAGAAAAATGGCATTCTGACATTGATTTCTGAGTTCCCAGTAGCTTATTTTGGTCTTCCTGTAAGATTTTGTCAGATTTTGTCAGATTTTTGCACTGTAGCACTGATTTTGGATTAACTTGTGTAGCTGTGCCAAATACATGAAGTGTTGGCTTGGGTGGAAGGTAGTTCAGAACAAACCAGTTCTCTCTTGGATTATTGTTTGTGAAAATATGGTATCTTTTATAAATGCTGTATATTTACTGCATTAGAGTTCTGGGAAGCATTTATATTCTGATTTACATTGATAATGTGCCTTACAAATGAAAAATGCAAAAGAGAAATAGTATCTATCCTTGTGGTTTGAGAATTAGCGGTACACCTGTTGCCACTGCATAAAGCATCTGTTTGACTCACTGAAGTGTAGCTGTTGTTGACTGTTCAGAAAAGTGTATTAGGTGTCTGTTTTGTCCTCTGGCTTTAAGCGAATTGTAGGCTCACTGCATTCTCCTCTGCTCAATCCAGCCAGTCAGTTGGAAAGAAAATTGAGCTGTTGTGACTGAAGCACAATTTTCCACAGAAGTTATTTGGGGTAGTTTTCCCCAAATGGCTTGTATCTTCACCATTGAAATGTCTTGCTTGTTTGCATTTCCTCTCTAATTTTTATCCCACTGATAATCTTCTGAATGTTCAGAATGAATGGTTCATGACTTGGATGCATCCACATGTTGCAGAATCAGCTCCAAAGGACTTCATGCCACATGTCTTTGACTTTTCACTTGTTCCTGTGTCTTCTTGTCTTTAAAAAATCTGACTTTGTATAATACTAGAAGTAGTACCTTCTTGTGCTATATCCTTGATTTGGTCTGTCTATTGTTTTAGTGTTGGCCTTGCATTTATCAACAACTGAATTAGTTTTCATAGTCCTGTTTTTCTGTTTCTCACTTTCACAGATCAAGGTGTCAACATTTACAGAAAACCACCCATCTACAAGCAACATGGTAAATGATCTTTCCCTTTTCATTGCAAAGCTGGAGTGACAATTACATTGAAAGGCATGCAGACTATTGAAAAGCATTCTGTTTTTACTTTGTAAGCATAAAAATTTAGTCCAAGCTCGAAATAGCTCTTATTGCATGTCCTGCTGAGTGATTATGTTTTAAAGCATGTTGTTTCATTTGGATCATGTGGTTTAAATCTTGGAGACTTTGATATTAATGTCAAAATTGGCATTAACTGGGATTTTGCTGTCTCTTTAGTGTTATGATACCTTCCTGTATCTCACTTCTTTATGTTTTCAGAATACAGGGATTGATAATGTTAAAATGGATTAGCAACAGACTGTTCCCTGACAGGGACTCCACATCCTTATTTTAAACAAAGTACAGTAATTGAATCCAACAGCTGCAACGGAGGTGCTATTATCAGGCTGCTATTATCCAGATGTACCTGTGGCTTTAAATAAGACTCTTTCATTAATGAAGATAACATAGGTGACTTATTGCTGACAGGACTCATTTGATTCTCAAATCCTGTGATGTGGCTCAGGTAGTGCACTGTACTTGCTCTTCCAGGTGTCTGGATTCTGGGTTGGACAGCGGTGTTAGTGCTTTTAAGTTTTTCAGTGTAGACATTGTTACAGCACATCTGAAGTGACCATGATGGGAGAAGCCCACTCTCTTGCCAGTCTTTAGTACTGTAGAGCAGGGTCTGGCTTATAACGGAGGGTGTTCCCTCTTCCCTTCTGCTCTGAATAGAAAACATGGAATAGGACATGAGGATTACATCAGAATTTTTTCCTCTTTCTCTTTTAAGTTTCAAACCATATGCTCATTTTGGAAAAATTCTTAACATTATTTTTGTTTATTTTTATGGTTTTAATGTATCTTCTCCACCTCCCATTAACATGTGAATGTTTAACCACTGACATCACCAATTCTAATACGTAAGTACTGTTTGAAGTCATGCATTGTAAACTCTGACCAGCTTCCTCCATACCTGCAATTATTCTTAGTCTCCCAATCGTAAAACATTCAGAATTCCCACTGATACCTAATACTGATGTTCCTAAACTACCCTGAACGTGTTGGATGAACAACAAAGTGCTTCACTTTGTTAAGAGATGCCTTTCTGTTTTAAAAAGAGGGGGAAAAAATAAGGAAACAAAAGTCCTTGCCTCTGCTGGAACAAGCTGCCCAGAGCAGTAGTGGATGCCCCGTCTCTGGAAGTGTTCAAGGCCAGGTTGGATGGGGCCCTGGGCAACCTTGTGTTGATCCAGGCCTGGAGGTTGATGGCCCTGCCTGTGGCAGGGGGGGTTGGAGCTCTATGATCCTTGGGGTCACTTCCAACCCAGACCATTCTATGATTCTGATATGGTAGCTTCATATATGAGAAGGTGACTTGAGCAAACAGTTTGCGGATAAGAGGTATTTAAGGCAGGTTTAAATGTAAACTGAATCCTATTGGATTTATTATTTTCTTTTAAATGTCAAGAAGTGAAAGCCATAATGCACATCCCCACATGCTTTTAAGACTTTGGCTTTGATTGGAATCTTAAGTGGATGCCCCACTGCTGAGCTATTTTATTGGTGAGGTTCGTTTCATTGCTAGCGCCTTTCCCTGACAAGCTGATCTGATGGAGTTTAGTATTTATTAATAAACTCACATCTGCTTTCACTACTACTGCATGCTAATAAGCAAGAGCATGCAGCAGAAAAAAATCCCTGGGTTAAATCGACAGATATGTTTCAGATTTCTTTGTTGCTTGTTTTGCAGCTTGTCACAGAAACATAGGAAGTAATTGGCATCGGTAGAGTTAAAATCAGCGCTGTTCCTCTGAACTTTTTGTTTTCTTGCCCTAAAGGGAAACAGATCAGTACATAAATCTGGTTTCTTCTTCATTAAGAATCATCTGTCCTGAAGAGATATGGGCAAATACTCTTGCCTAATCAATCTAACACTTTACAACCCTAGAAAAATTGAAAGGTGATTTGGGGGTGAGGGGGGAGAGGAAGGTTTGATTCCAATCTCTTGGCAAGAGAACATTACTTTGCTTCGAATTGCAGTTAGAAAAGCAAACATGCAAACGTTTGCTTTTGAAAACTAACTTCTTGTAAAGCATAAAATTTTGCCAAAATAAGGAAGACCTTTATATTGATACAGATTATTACATAGCTAAGTTCCCTGATTGCCATCTAGATGCAGCTGCTTTGGCAGCACAGAGCAAGTCCTCCGAGGATATCATCAAGTCCTCCAAGTTCCCAGCAGCTCATGCACCAGCACCCAACGAGATACCAAAGATTGAGACAGACCACTGGCCAGGTCCTCCCTCTCTTGCGGCCATAGGTATGACAAAAAATATACTGATACAAGCAATGTGACTTAAAAGGTACTGCTAACCAATGTAGATGAATTCTGGAGCTGTATAAATGGGTAATGAAGATCATGTCCAGGTGTTCACCACAAACTGCAGTTCTTCTGGTGAGACCTCTGAGTGTCCGTGAACTTAAAACTGTTGAATAGTGTTGCCTATAAGAAGAGATTTTGCAGTAGCTTAAAAAGTGTGGTGTATTACACAAGCCTGACTTCTTTCAGTTATTGCCTATTTAATCCTTTTAGCCCTAAACCACATTACTGTTTTCATAGCAAGAAGCAATGGCTGAAGTGGAACAGTTAATGGGCTAAAATTTCAGAGTTACTGTTTCTACAGACTTTGTATTTTCCTTCTGTGTTGTTGAGCCACAGGTATCTTCTTTTCTTTGTATCATGTGCATGGTCATTTTAATTTTCTTTTGGTCTGTACTTTTTTTTTCCCCCTCTGTTAATTTGTATTGACCCCTGTAGCATAAGCTAAGCTATCTAGCCTGGTTCATTTATGAAGCCATGTCTGAAACACTGAAGGCGTTGCCTGAGTCAGGATCCTCTGAAGGAGTGTATAGCTTTCATCCCAATGGGATTTTCATAGATGTGCAGGGAGAGGAGACACAGGGTGGGAGAGCTCAGTGACCAATTGAAGGGGTGGCCTTTGCAGAAGCAATTTTTTGGAAATGCCCTTAGTGTAGGATTGCAGCTTGGCAATGATCACAGTCACAGAGATAACATCTACATACTCAAAACTCTCCTGACAGCGTTTGTGCTGACTGCAGCATTGTTATGCTGCATGGAGGTGGAGCCTTTCTTGGAAATGTTGGCTCTCAGCTCAGTCTCCAAGCAGTGGATGATAACTTTTAATAGGTTCAAATTAACTTTTAATTGTTTCAAAACTGTGTGTTGACTATCAAGTGATTTGGTTACACCTGAGAAAATAAACAGGCCTTTTTGGAAACAGTAAAGGAAATAAATGTTCTCATGGACTTATGTTTATTAGGAAATAAAAAGCCATCCTACCAGATTAATCAATAAAAACCAAATCCACAAGCCCCAGCTTTTTTAGGTTGTCTGATTTTCTGAATGTGATACTCTGTTTACAGAGCTAGAATGAGCTTAGCCATCAAAAAAAGGAATATTACTGCTGTTGTACTGAAAAGTCTTGCAAAAGCTTAAGATGCCAAACAAAATAATAGATAATTAAATAAAAACAAGTAATTTTTCCATAACTTTTCCTCTGTCTCCATATTAGCAACAATTTAACACTGCTGTACAAAAAAAAATAATTGATATAAAACTTCGTATGGTTTAGTTGCAAATTCTGTTTTTCATTCAAATAAAACCCATGAGTTTGTCTAGCATAGGCTTGGAGAATAACAGTATCAGGATATAACCCCTGCAGAAAAAAACCACAACTGCTGTCTAAATGCTTGCAGCATCATCATATTCCATGTATTCATGGAAGTGTCCTGGTGTCCAAATTGGACTGTTCCTTCAGAATAGTCAAGAAAATAAAGATTTTTCAAAAAAAGTAAGGAACTAAAATGCAAAACACCTGTGTCTTAATTAGTTTTAGCTTCATCCAATGGATCAAATTAGTTTGCTTCATTTTAGACTAAAAATAAAGCCTTGTTTATTCCAGAGTGTCCATTTAGGAGATTATTATAGTTAAATTCTCCATTTGAAATATTAATTCAGGCTTGCTTTTCTGTGTCTGGATAGAAGTATATATGTAAATCAGACTTCTCTTTTCAGCTACTGGTACAGTTACTGATGCCATTAAACCCCAGGTTTTCCAGAACAAGCAATCTGAGCTCCTTTTCTCTATTACATGGATTCATGGCCTTTGCATTCAGGGCTGTTGCGTGGTTTGGAACTCACGTGCAATTTATCTTTTGCTAATTTTATAAGAAGCTTGACAGCCACAGGGCAGGCTACCTGAGTTTTATTAACAGTGAGTTTTGAAAAAGACTTTTGAGTGTGCAGGAAAATAACCACTCTGTTTATTCAGTAAATCAGACTGTCCAGTACTTTGATTGACTGTTGAAATCTTGAAGCTGCAGTTGAACTGATACACAAAGTTCTCTCTGTACTGTGGTTTTATGGAAGCAGGAGCTGACATGAGACGCAGATCAAGTGGCAGAGAGGAAGATGATGAGGAGCTGCAAAGGCGCCGACAGCTGCAGGAGGAGCAGCTCATGAAGGTGGATATAAGCCTGTCTTCACTCTGTTTCTGAACATCATTCCAAAAGTGACCCTTTGTCTTCTGTAAGCAGTTTCTACTAATGCCTTGATCAGCTTCATTTAATTGACATTGGCTTTTTTGATTGTCATTGATAGCTCAACTCTGGTCTGGGACAATTGATACTGAAAGAAGAGATGGAGAAGGAGAGTCGCGATAGGTCAGCCCTTTCTGCCAGTCGCTATGATTCTCCAGGTAAATCATGTAGGCAATAAAGCTACTAATGAACAGGGAGTAATGGGTACCATGTGTACGCTTACGAGCAGTCTCCCAGAAGAGAGACCACTGGGAAGACTGCTTGATATGTGTATGTGTGGTGACTCCCCTGAAAGATTGGCCTAATTCATTAGCTGGTTTTGGTGAGGGAAAGTGTGTTATGGTTGTTTTTTAATTGGAAGAAATATGAGGTTGAGGATTTTCAGGGAATTTTGAGGATAGATAAGGAGTGAAGTAAAATGTTCAGTGACTATTACATCACATAAATTATAATAGTCTAGGCTATTAAATTATCAAACTGCAGCTCAGGACTGCCCATTCTGGTTGTTCTCCTGGTGAAGTCAGTAATAAAACATCTCTCAATTACAGGGCCAAAACCAATAGCCTTTTCTTCTTCCATGGAAAAAATGGCAAGCTGAAACATGTGAACACTGAGAATGGAGTATGCTAGTAGAATGTATGTTGGCTTGTGAAGCAGCACAAGCCAGGAGTGAACTAACAGCTGCAGTAGGAAGGATAGAAAGGGAAAAAGGATCAGAGGGTATGATGAAATATAAACCATGTGTGCCACTTAGGAGAGTAGAATTCAATCGACCTGAATGGGAGACTTAACAGAGAACCTATCCAGTCAGATATCTTGGATCATTATTGCTGTTTATCTTTGTCCCATCATAAGGTGCACAGCAATACTTGATCCTAGCTAAGGACTAAAAAGTTACTGTCCTCTGTTGTCTGATCCTTGAGCGTTATTTTCAACTCAGTGGGGACCACTTTGGTTTTGAGCCAGGCAAAATCAGTGTCCCTTCTCGATGACCTGCCACCATGGCGTGCTAACGCAGTATGTAACTTACAGAACGTATGGAAGGTTGTGATGAGTTTGGGGCTGAGATGTTAGTTTCTTAAAGTCAGTGTGTGTCACTTGGTTATCTATATGCTTAGCTCTTTAAGCTGTGGCTTTTATGCTAGTTTATTCCTCAAATGTTTTTAGTTTTGACATTCCGTGGGATTTTTGTAGTAAAAGATGTTTCCCTTTCTCATTCAACAGCCCATGCTTCAGCCTCCAAAACTTCTTCTCTCCCTGGCTATGGAAAAAATGGACTTCACAGGGTAAGGAACATGGTGATTTTGAGGAGCGAAAGGAGGCTTTTGTTATCCATGATATTTATATTTGTATTCATGGTATTGGATTTTCAGTTTGATCAAGGTTTCTTATAAGATCATCTGAAGTCAGACAAAACCTAATTTCCCTTCCCACAAACTACACTGATAAAAAGGCAAGAAAACAATGCAAGAAACGTCGTGAAAATTGAGGAGGAAGTAAAAGGCTTAGAGCAATTTATCTTCCTTGTACACCAACTTCCTTGTAAAGCCATGAACTGTGAATTTATGTGCGTGTCCCTCTCTTCCTGTTACAGCCGGTGTCCACAGATTTTGGTCAGTACAACAGTTACGGGGATGTGAGTGGTGGTGTTAGAGGTAAGGCTGGGCAGCCTTTTTACATGCTGCTTCACTACTGAACATGGTTGGATGTTTGATCCTTTCTGCTGTTGTTTTAAGGATGTGGATGTGGTCACTTTGCATTTGCTCAGTACATTTTACCTCCCTCTGGTAAACTCAACGATTAACTCAAGCTCTGCAAATACCTATCAAAAAGTGTGGGCTTATTTTCCCAAATCTGCCTTTGGAGCTGGTCCTTGTTTATGCCAAGGGACTGCTTTAGCATTGGTGCCAATAGAAAGCAGGTAATGTTTGTGTCATCAGGAATAAGTACTGAGTTCTACTATGGTGTTTTCTTTCCCTGAAAATTGCCACCCACTGCACAGTCTGCAAGAATGTACTGCAGTGAAGAAAGGAGGATAATGCCTTCTAATCCCTGTTTTTGTGTTACGACTTTGAGCTAGATGTTATATCATTGTCTAATGAAAATTGACAATATTTATGACAATTAGGAAACTTTGAGAGCTAATGTTTTGAAACGGTTTGAGCTGAGAGAGAGAGGCTAGTTATCTCCAAAGTGAGATTGATCCCACCTCTCTTAGATACCCTGCTATCAAGCGTCTACTGTCTATTTGTAAACTGTGGAGGAATCTAGACAGCTACCTGATGGCAGAGGTTTGGTGAGGTGAATTCCACTCTATACATTTGTATTTTAGTTGGCTATTTACTCACTTGATTGTGGTCTTATGTCTCTTAATATTTCAAATGGACTTGATTTTCCTGAATAAGACGCCCGCTCAAAATGAAGAGGGCATCAATATTTGGAGTGTTTGACTCTTTACATACTAAGTCCAAATGTAGGAAGGTTGCTGGCCTTAGACAGTTGGTGAGATTTTGAAAAGATCAGAGAGACCAGAAGACATAAGGATTATCTGGTAAACTGTGACTGATTCCTGTTCTTCCACACTCCAAAGCTGATGAGATTTCTCTTTTGCTTTTCAGATTTCCAGGTAGAGTACGGGTTTTCATCAATCAACTGACAACAGGAAAAAAAAAAGCGTCTACTTTCTTGTTGAAGTCTGAATTTCTGCTACAGGGAAGGGTTTCTTAAGACAATAGCCTTGATTTTCCTGCATGTTTAAGCATAATCACCAATGTAGATTCTTATAAACAAAAAAACCAGACACAGCCTCAGATTCCTCCTTGTTACCTCCCCGGAGCTGGGCTGAGACAGCGCACACCAGTTCTGTGACTTGCTCTGTAAAATCCACTGTCTGTTGATACATGAGTTATCTGTAATAGTCCTGTCTGGACAGCTGAGGGTGGATTTATTTCCAGCCTATCTAGTACCAACCCCAGAGACATATAGAAAGTCTGTTCTGGATGCAATTTTCTCCCATACCAGGAGTCTTGAACTCCTCATTTTTAACCTGGAACTTGCTCTCAAGACAAGCATCGCAGATGAGCCAGTAAGAAGTGTGATTGCAAACATAAAGCCTTTTACTCCAAATCCTGTCTGCAGGGTTTTTTCCAGAATGGTTTGAGTCTGGCTGGCTCCTCAGCACAATCATAAAATGAAAGAGCAATTTCAGACTGTTTAATTACTTGGATAATTTTGTTAATGATGTATCAAAATCATGATGATTGGAAAGAGAATAAGATGATGGGAGGAGAGAGGAGTTGTCCGTGTCTTGTCCTCAAAATGTTATTTCCTTAGGACCAGTACCTGTGTCAAAACAGCACCTTTTTACCCTCTCCCAGTTTGTGTTCAGAGCAAAAATTTCCCATTGTAGAGAACCCCCCCCCCCCAAA